>OX453313.1:1874735-2253735 GCA_949710035.1 Crambus lathoniellus
ATCGAACCGATCGAAAGGCTTAATTATAAGCATTTACCTATTTCTTAATAGTAACATAAGTAGGTAAGTACCTAGCTTTTTAAATACAAGGAAGACTATTTTATTTTGAATAACAAGTTTGTTCAGCAGTATGGATAGTCAGCCTTTCTGCGACTGTCGGTCGTCGTGCGCATACATTTCAATGTTAAAGTCAGTTACTAAATCCTAATGATAATGAGTGAAGACTTGAGTAATTATAATTTCCCTATCATAAGTGTTTGATTAAGTTAGAATAAAAAATTTCTATGTAGGTATATTAAGTATGTATTTACAAACAAAAAGTATTTAAGTAAGTATATAAATTTATCCGTTATCAAGTTCACGTCGACACGTTTCGAAATTAACTACGGGCTTAGATAATGAGAGATTTTCTGAGAGGCCATTTAAAAAAAAAAGCTTCTAAAAGCTTCACTAGATGGCGTTGAACGAAGTAGGTATGTAGGTACATGTCTATGGTATATTTTGGTATGAATCATATTTAAATTATTTACTTTTAAAAACCCAAAGGAAACTTAAAATAAATTAAATAAGTACTGATAAGTACTACTGTGAGGAACAGAAACAAAATAACGACTCCGTAGCTCAGTGGTTAGAGCAGTCGCCCGGATAGCGAAAGGTCGTGGGTTCGAGTCCCATCGGAGCTGGTTGTGAGACGGGTCGATTTTTTCTATATACTTCATTTTCCATTTTTCAACCATAAAAATTGCATTGTGAATGCAAAAAAGTCAAAATTTAAATAACAGAAACGAAATAGGTAATTAAGATTAAAGTAAATAAATAACATCTGTCTGACGTTCCGTTTTACGTAACAAAAGTCGCGTCAAAGTAAAATTTATAACGTTCCGTTCCTTCTTACTGCATAGGTGGGACAGCGCCATCTAGTGAGCGAGCTTTCAGAAAATCGCCCATTGGTGTGATTGTAAAAAAAAAAGTGGTATGATAGGTAATACATCTCGATAAGTTAAAAAAGTTTGGATAACTTGGTGCGGGTTGGATTCTTAGTTCAGACAGGCGATCATTTAAAAATCTTAGTGTATATATCAGTTCGTATTGTAATTTTTTAAATAAAAATGAAAACTTTTAATAGAACTTTCTATCAGTACTAGTACATTATTTGGACAAACATGCATACACATGGGTACGATGTTTAGCAAACGTGCTTGGAGTTATAAACAGATCGCTTTACTCAAATTTTATTCAATTTCAACCTTAACACATAAGTACCAACATACAGGCCAAACTGATAACTTCCTTCTTTTTGAAGTCGGTTAAAAAGTAAAACCGCCCCGCCTTGAGAACCGGTGCGAACACCACTGACCACGGAGATAGATCCAATCACATTTATTTTTATTTTAGAAAAAAATACTTACGTGTCATCTGCACTGTCTTGTAGTCTGTGGTTTACATTGCTCATTTACTTCCTGAGTCACTGAGAGAAACGTCTCTGACCTAACTGACTCACTTCCAATATTGAGTCCGATCGACTTACTTACATCGAGTTTCCTTCCACGTGAAAAAACCTGCCTTATCACGTAGTACTTACCTATAATATAATAAGGAGGGAAATTTTTATAATACTTACTTACTTGCCTATATTTTGATTTGCGACTATCTAAAGTAGTTATCTACTTTCCTTATCGGCTAAGTTATTTTGTACATTTAAAACCTTGACCTTAGAATTTCTTCAATCTATTGACTTATATTTCCTCGAAAATTGAAAACAATATCGCAATATTGATCATTTATTCAAACCGACAGCTTTTAAAAGGTAAACAAACCCAAGCAGGTCACAAAACAGTTTTAAGATGACACATTGCGGTGTGACCCACCCACGCCTGACCCCGTGTGGGTTATTAACCGCAGTTTAAGATGCTGTGGCTGTATAGGTATTTAAAAGAGATACAGAATTCAATAATTCAAATCATTAATTCATTTTAGGCTGATTGTGATCGTTAATGAAGCTACGCCATCGGTTCGCAAATCCTACGGCGGGAGACTCCTATCTTGTAACGAGAAGGACCGGCAAGAAACTCGCCAAGGGCAATTTTTTTCTCCCTGTCATAATTCATACAGTCTCGTCAAATTAAAAATTATTTCTTTGTTATTTATTTTTCGGAAATTGCGTTTCTGATGAATGAAGAACATAAATGGCTGTATCTTTTAATAAGCCTAATGGAAACTTGAGGACCCTGTGGCGCAGTGGTCCGCTAGTCGGCCTTCGATTGGTGTTGTTCAACAACTTTCGCAAAAGTTTATCACGGGATGGTGATCATGATATTCATGATCTTATTATTTAAGCTTATTAAAACTTATTATTTTGAGTTTTTCGTACGTTTAACCGTTAGACCCGGCTGGGCTGCGTTTGCAGTTGTTAATAACTACGCAATCCCCATTGGGCCCGCGTGGTGGGTCATGCATGACCCATTCTCCTTTTCATCCATAAGGAAAGCCCCCCAGCAGTGGGGACTGGGGACTTTATTCGATGTTTTCCGCATTGTTGTGTTCCGGCAGTTAGAACGTAGTAACTATTTAGTAATCTGTGAGTTAGAGCTAATCTTAGCTCACTTAGCTTAATCACTGAGGGACTGTTGTGAAAAACGAAATATATGTACTTAGCTTACTTCCGCAAAAAAAACACAATATTATGCAAGATGCACCGCCATTTCTAGATGCGAGTTATTCCCATCTGATCCACTGTAACTGATCCACCGAGAATTAAAAATCCCAACCGATCCCCTTATAGTTTTCAATTCCCAACGGATCCCCTCATTGTGTTTCTAAGCAAGATAAGGTTAGGTGAGTACAGTCAGAAGAAAAATAAGTATTTAAATCAAATATTAATTTATTGAGTAATTCTTTTTAATGTAAAAAAAAACACAGTTAATCGGATTTAATGATGAAAATATTGTTTTAATTGTTGATAATTAACATCTTAGCATTATGATCATGACATCCGTTTAAAAACTCGCAGAAAAAATCTATCACAGTTGATTGAACCAAAGCTAAATATTGTAAAACACAGCGTTAGGTATCAGGCAGTCAATATGTATAACAATCTTCCAATCACTTTAAAATCTATTGTTGACTATAAATTATTTCAAAGACAATTAAAGGACTTCTTGCTTAGTAAATGTTATTATAGTATAAATGAATTTGTTGGACATTGTTAAATTGTAAAGTATTGTATTATTAATTTATTAATTTTTGGTCAATTTATTATTAATTTTTACATAATGATGACGTTAATGAAATATTTTATGACATGCCTGATTATTTTTATTATTACTAAATGATTTAAATTGCTATTGTTTTTAATTAATATTGATTGACTTATTACTATTTTTGATTATTATTGTATTACTACTATTTTTGATTAATATTGTATTTATTTTTTAACTTTATTTCCGACACAATTGTATGTATTGTTATGGAATGAATAAATTGAATTGAAATTGAATTGAATTGATAGATCCTTTCATTAAGCTAAACTCAAATACAAATAAAATAAATAAGTGCTTTACTCGATATGGAGTTGACACGTTTTAAATTACAATATTTGTTCACACATATAGTAAAAAAGCCTTTTTATTTATTTACTATCTTGAAAAGACATGTAAATTAATCATTTTAAATAATCAAAGTTACTACTAAATTAAATAATTCTTTAAAATAACAAGTAACAGAAAATCAGTCTTAATAGTATAAGTAGCTTTCAAAGAATGATATAGAACGTAGTGTAATCATGCAATCATAAAGAAAAACTAACGTTAAAGATTAAAAAAATCATAGTCATTATGATCTTGATATAAGGTAATAAGGTTTTAATTAAAAATTGTTATTATTGTTTGGAATATTTTTTAATGATAAATTTGAATGAGTAAATAAGTTTTTTGACATATTGCCTAGTTATTTATTAATCAAAATTATTAAAATTTCAATTTAAAATTATTAAAATTTATAAAAATTTAAATTATTTATATTATATAATTATATACTAAAGTATTATTTATTAGGTAATTATTTTGTAATGTAATTATTAATTTAAATGTACTAAGTAAATAATGGTTAATTATTAATTAAAATGTAGTTTTTTGTATAAGTATGCATAATGTTAAGTAGGGCAGGCGTACCGGTTTTGGCCACTTTAAGGATTTTTTCACTTTTAAACGCTTAGTGCTTAATGATCTTAAGTATTTAAGAGAAAATTTATATCTAAAATTATAGAGAATTTATCGAACTTTAAGGTTACAACTTTCAAAGTTTAAAAAAGTTTATAGTTTTTTTTCCATAAAACAAAATGTTCGGAGGGGGCCAAATACACCGGTTTTGGCCATTTTGCATTGGTTTTGGTCACCCAGTTTGCATTGGTTTTGGCCACTTTGATAAAATTACCATATTTATGACTTGAGTTTAAGCCTAATTGCTATCTTATCCGAGTTCTGGACTAAAACACTACATGAAATAGTATTTCAATCCCAGCTAGTTTCTTACCACAACTTTATAAGTATACCTTTATCACCTGATTAGAAGAAAATTAGCGAATTGAGGCTAGTGTAGGCACTAGCCTCAATCCGCTAATTTAGGTGGATGGGGCAATAAAACAATAGTGCCTCCACCTTTGACATCAGAAACACGTCGACGTCATGTTTGGATAAGATAAGGTCACTTAACTTTAAGGGACACATAACTTTAAGGGACACATGACTTTAAGGGACATTTAAACATTATGTAGTCTTCACCTCTAAAATCAACCTATCAAATCAATCTACGACGACCGATTTGGCGCATGGGTAAACTACCTGCCTTCTGCGCCAGAGGTCTCGGGTTCGATTCCCGAACAAGACAAATATTTGTGTGCATGAACTTGTCGATTTGTCTTGGTCTGGGTGTTTTCTATGTATATTAAGTATGTATTTACAAACAAAAAGTAAATAAATATATATTTATCCGTTATCAAGTTCACGTAGACACAGTTTCTTAAGAAATTTACTATGTGCGATATTAGTGTGATTGTTAGAAAAATATTTATTTATTTATTTATCAGTCAATGAGAGATCAGTTGAGGGACACTTATCCATGACGGCGTCTTCTACCTTTTTTGACATCAGAAACACGACATTCAACGTCACGTTCAGTTAAGATAAGAGTATCTTATTTTAAGGGGCACTTAACTTTAAAGGACACTTAACTACTATGGTGGTTTCTATCTTCGGCATCAAAACGCGCCAATTTCACGTTAATATGTCATTTAACTTTAAGGGCCACGTAACTACTATGGTGGTCTCTATCTTTGACATCAAAACACGCTGATATTACGTTAATATGAGTGTCACTTAACTTTAAGGGTCACTTAACTTTAAAGGACACCTAACTACTATGGTGGTTTCTATCTTTGGCATCAAAACACGCTGATTACACGTTATTATGAGTGACACTTAACTTTAAGGGTCACTTAACTACTATGGTGGTTTCTATCTTTGGCATCAAAACACGCCGATTTCACGTAAATATGAGTGTCACTTAACTTTAAGGGCCACTTAACTACTATGGTGGTTTCTATCTTTGACATCAAAACACGCCGATTTCACGTAAATATGAGTGTCACTTAACTTTAAGGGCCACTTAACTACTATGGTGGTTTCTGTCTTTGACATCAAAACACGCCGATTTCACGTTAATATGAGTGTCACATCACTTAACTTTAAGGGGCACTTAAATTTAAGTGACACTTAAACATGATAGGGTCTTCTATCTTTGATATCAGAAACACGTCTATTCGATCGACGTCAAGTTCAAGTGAGTGTTGCTTAACTTTAAGAGACACTTTAAGTTCCAAGGAGTCCGCTACGAACTTAAGCCTTATTCTTATACACTCATTCCGAAGTACACTCGAAAGCACATCAAGTTGAAATGCGATAACAGCTTTTATTACGTAGGGCATAAAGGCGTTCTCAAGGTTAACATGTATAGTCTGATATGCCGCCGTGTGTACCTAGTAGGTACACATACTGTATGTGTACCTACTAGGTACACACGGCGGCATATCACATACTGTATGTGTACCTACTAGGTACACACGGCGGCATATCAGACTATACATGTTAACCTTGAGAACGCCTTTATCATACATAAAACAATGTAACTTTTCATATTATAAAGCGGAGCGGAGCTGTGTTGTCATACATTTGACTTCAAGGTGGAGTTAGGTTCTACTTTCAAAAGTATGGAATCGCAACTCCACTCCGTCTACTTCAGCGGGCAGGCAGCCTTACGGTGTTAAAAGGAGTGAGGCAGCCTTACGGTGTTAAAAGGAGTGAGGCAGCCGACCGCGACAGCGGACAACCTAAACATAAGTAATTTAAAAGTGAGTTGTGAGTCTATTAAAATAAAATAACTTTATGAAAAGTTGGGAACTTTATACTAATGGCAAAGTGGCCAAAGGTGGCACAATGCTAAAATTTCCAGCCCCACTTTTGGCCACTTATTGTTTTCCAACTTTTTGTGACAACAGTGAGAAAACAACACTTTATCCATCTGGAAGAAACATATTCTAATGTGATATAAAATATTAAATAACCATAAAATAATTTTATTGTAGAAAAAAAAAAATGATTTTTCAAAACTTTACCCTTAACATTTTGCTTAACAATTTTACAAAATGTTAACTTTGAAACATAACATGGTGTTTATTTCTAAAATATCGTACTACATAAAAAAAGCTAAGTGCTGTAATTATTAACTAAAAGTCCAATCTTTTATTCGCCATTAATAAATATAAGCAATAGTTTTTTAATTCCTATTTATATAACTTTAAAGTGAAAAGTGACCAAAACCGGTACAGTGGCCAAAACCGGTACGCCTGCCCTATATAATAATAAAAATTAAGTGTTTTGCCATGCCCTTACAGGGCTCTTTTTTGTGACTAAACAATTTATGTAACACCATTGTAAACAACAAGATGCAATAAATAAATGATAAATGATAAATTTAATACTCATACAAAAAAATGTCTAAAAAGAGTTTGTATGAAACTTTTTATTTCTTCAATGGATTCAGTAGAAACTTTGTATACTTAGAGATTTTGCAAAAGATTTAAACTATTTTTGAAAGAGTTTTTGAAAGAAGAACCAAAGAATTTATGGAATTGTTTTGTGGCTTTAAGTTCAAACGCGAGAGAAGCTGCTACTACTGGACCGATTTAGAAAATTCTTTCACATAATTAATTCAGTAGCCTTTTAAAATAAAAGAAGTATTTATTTATTTTTTTAAGTTAAAGGTCGTGTGAACATCTAAATTGCACGCGGGCGAAGACGCGGGCGGACCGCTAGTTTCTGATAAACTAAATAAAACATAGTATAATAGGCTACTTGACCCTTTTTTAATTTGTGTCCTAAAAGATTAATAACTATTCTATTACACCAAAAAATGTATCAAATTAAGTATGAGTAAAGTAGCCTATCCTAAAATGCATTTTATTGTTGATTGTACCACTCTACCTACCAAAAATAAGCTCATAAGTACTAGGGTATCAGATGGGAATAAAATATTAATATTTATTCTTGATCCCCTACACAGGGGATCAGATGGGAATAAAAAATAATTAAAAATAAAACCGATCCACCAGGGGATCGGTTGCAGGGGATCGGTTGCAGGGGATCGGATGGGAATAACTCCTAGATGCAGGTATTGTGCACTGGTGTTTTCGTGGTGTGCATGTGCAATTTTGGGCGGTGCATCTTGCATATTGTGTTTTTTTGCGGAAGTAAGCTACATATATTTCGTTTTTCACAATGGTTAGGGACTTCCGCCAAGTGACGCCTGATTCAATCAAATTCCCCCAAAAAACACTGAGGAACTGGCTCTATCTAGCCTCAGTGATTGAAGATTCCGGTAGTGCGCTTACACATTTCAATTATCATCAGGTGGTTGGTTTGTATGGAGGATGTGCTACCCGGTTGTGAATAATAAAAATAACAGTTCATTTGCGAATACTTCGCTTATTTACCCCGCACTTACTCATTGTTTTTGCGAAAATCTTAGTCATTAATTATCTCCACTTAGTAATCATAATAAAACGCTAATAATACCTACCTAAGCACATCTAAAGTTTTGGCATGTAGGTACCTACCTACCTACTGTTCAATATATACCTAAGTACCTATCTCGAAACTTTAGTATGAAATACTTTGTAACTTTTTAAGTATGGTGTCAGTGTCACTGTCCAATGCGATGGTTCAATTTGTGTATTTTTTTTAACAGCAGTGATTTTTTTCTTAACTACATTTTTATAAATTAAGGACGACCACATTAAGTTCAGTACCACGTTTGTAACGAATCGGAAACATTTAGAGATCTTGTAATAATGCATGTGCGTCTCCTACGCCCACTCTTATCTTTCAATTCGTTCTTTGCCTGAGCGGGAAGTATGCAATTATTGCGTTTCAATCATCAGTTTTATTTAAAAAAGACTACCTAGGCTGTAACAAGATATTATTAAAATTACATTTGAATATTTCAAACAAACTACACGTTACAGTAACTTTGTGACAACCCATACCCAAAGCGGAAACAGTTTTTCTGACGTCAAAGACGCTCATTGGCCGCGGGCGGATTACGAAATTCAAATTCGGAACGTATCTGCCACAACGCTGTCAGACGCCGAGCGGAGCGGACGCCTGTCTCGTGGAGATCGCCCGAGGGAGCGCTTTGCGTACACAAAGATACGTCAGACGTCATGTAGCTTTGATACTAACAGACGGATCAAAGAGTTTTATTTTGGGGTTGAACTTAAAGGGATGGAGCGTCAGTAACAATATACAAGCGTTTCATAAGAAAGTGATGTTTCTTGCCGTTACGAAAATAAATGAAAATGGAATATTGTGACATTTTAATTTAATTATTGTGAAAATCTTGGTTTGCCTATGTCTGTACATTCGATTCGCTGTCTCTGACTCACATTCGGATTATAAGTTTCTGTGCTGTTTCCAAGTTTTTTGAAATTAATCGAAAAACAAAAACCTTCTTCACAATCACAAGGGCTAAGGGACTTACTTAGTCAAAGAAATAGCAATATTTTTTCTAAAATTTTTATTTCACATGCCAATGTGTAATTCAATAACAGCTATACTTAAACCCAGTGCTTCTCAAACTGTCGTGATACAACCCCACAAATCGAAAAGTACAGTATAGGAATTATGTGAAATTGAGAAAGAACACTTACTGACACATTTTTTTTTACTTAACATTATTAAATTCGAAATTTTATACATACATCGATAATTTAACGTTAATATTGCACATATAAGGGGAACAGTTGTTAACTTCTAAACAATCGAAATATATTAATTTTAATTTTTACTATTTACATCGTATATTTACATTATAGTAGTTTTATTTTAATAAAACATTCGTTAAGTATATCATAAATTATTTATGGAGACACATATTGTTATTTTAATATTTTCTGTAAGACGTTACTATTAAGTATGCATGCCATAATTTTTATGCATGAAATATGGATAATTATTGAAGAACAAAATTTTAGCTTAAATGTTATAGGAATTTTTCACATCTAACTACTGATTTCTGTATGTATTAAAATTATTAATGTTAGTTACTTACGTAAATCTTATTTAAATTTTTACTTTTTTGCATTCACATGCAATTTTTATCATAGAAAAATGGAGAATAAAGTATTTAGAAAAAATCGACCCGTCTAACAACCAGCTCCGATGGGACGGGTGGTTCCGATGGTTGTGAGACGGGTCGATTTTTTCTAAATACTTTATTTTCCATTTTTCTACGTAAATCTTATTTAGATTGTTTTGTAGGTATTAATATAGGTACTATTGGGAATGGCACTAAAATGAACTTAGCTATTTACATAATGCTTAATATATTATATTTCTTAGTCGTAAATAAATAAAATGCATCACTTTACTCACTATTTATGTACAAAGGATTTCCATGTTTTCTTTGGTTTATCAATATTTACTTCGATCCACAGTTATTCTTACTTGAATATTAAATACATTTAATCTTATCTTAATAATTCCCATTATGTAGGATTATAAGTAATGCCGACGGCACATCGAGCTAATGCCTTGGTTAGACGTAACAAGTAAATTGGCGAGTCAGTCCTCTACGGCAACACGACAACGACACTACTTAACGACAAGTCAATTTTGTATTAACGTACACGACAAGGACCCTCAAAGACAATATGTAAAGCTTGATGCTATCAACTGTTCGTGATCATCGTATGTACTAGATTTTTTAACAGAATCGCTTAAAGGTACTAATAGACATGTTTATATTAGAGATCGAACGAGGTTACCAGCTTGCAGAGTCGCTAAGTTGAAGTGGCAATGGACAGGCCACATCACTCGCTGAACTGATAGCAGTTGCGGAAGAAAAGTTCTCGAGTGGCGACCACGAACTGGACGACGAAGCGTGGGAAGACCCCAACTAGGTGGACCGGGTGACCTAGTGAAGGTTGCGGGCAGCAGTTGTGCCGCTCTAAGGAGGAGGCCTATGTCCAGCAGTGGAATACTGAAGGCTGATGATGATATTAGATATCATGTTTATAAGAATGCTTAAAATAAGCAAGCTCAGCAGCCGTTCGCATTTACTACCAATGAGCATTTTAGTTTTATGATTATGCTCATTAGAAAGTTCACGAACATGACTGTCAGTACCTTTTAGTTACTCTGCAAGATATAAATCTGATAATTTTATTTGTTGAATAATAATCATTTGTCAATTTTTAGACATAATTTAAGTTTTTTTACTGGACAAAACTGAGTTGACAGTAATCCATTTACCTCCGAACCTTTCTTGGGAACCTAACAGAGTTGCAAGCAAGAGATTCCTTGGAGAGGCGTCATTTCTTCCCCCCTATCCCCCCTATCAACCCCTGAGCGGTCGATAGGGTAGCTAAAGCGATCCTCTCAGTGCTAGTAGGCAAAGTCCTCTCCTGGTTGGAAAGTAACCTTTCTGCTGAGTTTAGGGAGCTCAAAGACAGTCGGTTGTCAGGTCTATCTGTGGTGGGGACTGGGGTGGTGTTGATGGGGGTGGTGGAGCGGGTCAGCGTCTTAGGCAGGGTCTGGTCTGGTGGGGAGGTTCGCAGCATCGCTGTAGGCTTCTGGTCGCGGCCGCTGCATACCTGCGGATAAAAATTATTATCATTAATTAAGTAAGAGCCTTAAGTTTTACTCAATGCTTTCTGGTGCAATGTCTTATCCAATGTACCTAACTCAATCACATGATACTGCCACACCTATTTTAAGTCGGTATATTACTGTAGACCTTTGGGAAGAATAATAGTCCCTTCTTAAGGACCTTATTTAGCCGTCTAGATGGGCTGGATATGCCGTATTCACGGGCTGCAATGATTTCTAGTTATAAATCATTTCTTAGCAAGAGGACTGTAAATATCAAGAATCATTACAAAAGTACTTGTGGCACTGAATTTGTAACACCTACAACGCGGGAGTTAAACCCGCCCTTTTAAGGGGCCGTCTCCACGATGTTATCGTCGTGCCACGTACCTATTTCTATACACTCTCTCGCCACGATGACATCGCCGTGTGGCAGCGAAAATGTCGAATTTAATAATCATGTTAAGTAAAAAAAATGTGTAAGTAAGTGTTTTTTCTCAATTCCACATACTTCCTATACTGTACTGATTTGTGGGGTTGTGTCACGACAGTTTGAGAAGCACTGGGTTTAAGTATAGTTATTGAATTACACATTGGCATGTCAAATTAACATTTTAGAAAATATATTGCTATTTCTATGACTAAATCTGTCCCGTAGTCCGTGTGGAGAAGGCTCATGTTTAGTTTTTCGATTATAGAAAAACGTGGTACGACGATAAATAACATCGTCGCGATCCCCTCGCTCATGGGTACGACAGTATTGTGGGTAAATAGTGGTATGTACCTGGTGGTGGTTCTCCCAGTCCTTGTGCTGGCAGAAGGCGCCGCAGTAGCGCGCCGCGTTGCAGCCCGAGCACGTCTCCTGCGCCTTGCGCCCGCAGTTCCAGCAACACTGCACATGCACACACAATACAAGTACAATTTTTAAACTGCACAGATTGACTCAGAATCGGCAAGTGAACAACTTTCTTCTAGATACATGGGTCGAAATACGACAACAATTTTTTGACTTCCCATACTAAGTAAATTAATAATAATAATAATAAATAATAAATAACTTCTTACATTCACACCAATTATCTAAGCCCATGTTAATTTCATTAAGAAACTGTATCATGGAAAACTTGATAACGGATAAATATATACTTAAATACTTTTTGTTTGTAAATACATACTTAATATACATAGTTAACACCCAGACCAAGACAAATAGACATGTTCATGCACACAAATATTTGTCTTGTTCGGGAATCGAACCCGAGACCACTGGCGCAGAAGGTGGGTAGCCTACCCCTGCGCCAAATCGGTCGTCAAATTGATCGCATGATCAGTCTGATTTGTTTGAAGAGTCAAATTTTTTTGTCATATTTAGTTTAGTAGACCCATGTTTCTAGGAGAAAGTTGTGCAACTACCGATTCTGAGTCGATATTGAAAATTTGACTACACGACGTTATCCCGCGGGAACGTGATATTTTTCCGGGATAAAAAGTACTTAGCCTATGTTTCTCTCCAGGCCACAAAGTATCTGTGTCCCAAATTTCAGCCAAATCCGTTCAGCCGTTTTAGCGTGATTGAGTAACAAACATAAAAATAATATTCTATTCTATTCTATTCAAACATCCAATCATCCAAACATCTAAACTTTCACATTTATAATATTAGTAGGATACATTCATAAGACATAAGACCTGTGCCCCAGCAGTGGGACATTAAATGGCTGATGATGACGAGGCAATATGTACTCACGTTCTGCTGCGCGGCCGCCCCGGGGCTGGGGTCGCGCGCGGGCGGCGGCGCCACCAGCTCCAGCGCCTTGGCCTCCGCCGCGCCCACCGCGCGCTGCAGCTCCACCAGCGCTTGCCGCTTCACCTGGCAGCGGGGACAAGATTTTAAACTTTCATGGTCATTATCACAATTATTAGGGTAAGCTACACTTTTGTTGGCATTCTTCCGAATAAAGCACACCAGAGCCACAAAGTAAGTACGCGGCCCAGAGTACATTCACACAGAGTGTACCTGTCCTCAAGATTCTCTACCTTTGACTTTTTGCCGTCTTCTGTAGCGAATGACCATGATGGCTGACAGCTGAAGATGTAAAGGTTTAACAGTAATTTTATGTAAAGCTTACTGATGCGTTAGGAATTAATTAAGAAAATATCATTGGTAAAAATAAGTGTCACTTAAAACAAAACCTCTTGGTGGCGTCGTTAACAGTTTGAGAAACACTATTATTTTCTTTCCTATTTCCTTAATACTTACGCATTCTCATATAAGTCAGTGTAAAATGATTATTATTACTCATTTAAATAGGTACCTATACTTTTATTTAAATAGGCGACTCCGTGGCTCAGTGATTAGAGCTTTCGCCCGGACAGTGAAAGGTCATGGGTTCGAGTCCCATAGAAGCTAGTTGTGAGACGGGTCAAGTAGAGTACAAGGAAGTAGTGTTTCTCAAACTGTTAACGACGACGCCCCCAAGAGGTTTTGTTTTATGTGACACTTATTTTTACCAATAATATTTTAATTTTTAAATGAATTCCTAACGTAACAGTAAGCTTAACTTAATGACTGTTAAACCTTTACATCTTCAGTTGTCGCCATGGCCATTCGCTATAGCAAAAAATTAAAAAGACATAAATCAAAGGTAGAGAATCTTGAGGATAGAAAATACTATCATATGTAATTATATTGTAATGTGTGTAAATGTAGGTAGTTAAATAAACCACTGAATCAGCCAATATTGATCCCGTTAGCTAATCTTGTTAGGTTGCTCTGCAGTAGTCACCTGGTTGACGGCATCCTCCGCGCGGCGCCGCACCTCCGCCACCCGCTCCTCCGTCTGGCGCACCGCTGCTGCCATGATCTCGCTAGCTGCCCGCTTTATGTCGTTGCTCTCTGTTGGTTCCACGCCTGTCAACGACAATGCAATGTTATGCCGGCACTTCACGCTCGCCGAGTGAACGCGAGTGGTGGTGAGCGCGAGAGTGAAGAGACAACGGTCGTGTCGACTCGTGCGCCCTCGCCTCACCTCGTCGCCGCTCGCTATTTTGTCGGTATTTCGCCCAAGATCATAGCGGCGCGGCGAGTGGCGAGCGCGAGCGCGCCCTCCACACGCTTGTGCCGTGCACGCTCAGTGTGCTGAGTTAATTAACATTTTTTTATCGAAATAATTATATTTTCATGTCTCATATTCTGAAAGTAACTCCTAACTTGCCTAAAATGCGGGTTGAAAGTGGTATGTGGCGGCCCTAGGGCCGTTATGAAATTTAAAAAAGGAATACATAGGAGGGGTCATGTCAAAATCTGTAATAGCATCTACACACGTTCCGATCCGACAGCCTATTTGGTGTGCTCCCAGACCAAATTTACGCTACACACGTTCCGATTTGGTCTGGGAGCAGACCGAATCGGATCGGAGGTCGGATAGGAACGTGTGTAGAGTTATCTTTTTGGACATTTATATACCAAAGGTATACAGGCAAAGGTACAGAAGACTATACAGCCATGTTATGCTATTATATAAAATAATTAATATCGTAGAATTATTATTTTAATATTTAAAACATTGTTTTTTTTTAAAGAATGCGTTTTTAGAAACAGATTAAACCAAATAAGTTATTTGTAACATAAAAAATCAGGCTATTAATTTCATGGAATTGCATAGAGTACGGGTCAAACACCAAACAAGACTGAAAGGACTTAGTTTCCCTTGCCTTCCTTAAAACAGAGAAAATGAACAAAAAAGTTTTAGTCTTTCCAAAATTCCGCGGCCATAGGAAAAATATTTTTTAGATTATTTCTGTTTATTTTTACTTTCCTCATATTCAAAATGAAAAGTAGAGTGTTTACTTCGGGCGTATGGACCCATAACAGTCTCGAACTATCGGCGCCCTCACTTCGTTCGTGCGCCAAAACACTCGACTGTTATGGGTGCCATACATCCCTTACTAAACAATCTACTATTTTCTATTTTTATGTAAGTAGTTATATATAGTATCATACACCATCTCCTTTATTCACCACGGTTTTAATTTTTTTTTGTGTAATAGATATGCACATTATGATAGTAAGCAAGCGCACACAACAACCAGCATCTTGGTGAACGGTTCGGCCACGTTCGGCGGCAACTGAGCTAACCGAGCGAGCGTGAAGAGGGGTAACATTTGCCTCGGCATCACTCGCCGAGTAGGTCGTCCGAGCGCCTCGTCCGAGCGTGAAGTGCTAAAGACTTAGCGAGACGTAGCGATTTTTTTTGGGTTTCCCGCCATCGGCCAACAACGACAATTATTTTGTCGGTGAAAATATACATGCCGAAAATACTCGCAACTGTTAGGGGACCTACAAAAGTCGGTCATGGCAGCCTTTCTTTTTATCAACTTTTCGCTAATTATTTATCCAAAGTTGTCTTGAAAAGTTTGCTATTGGGTCCATCTTTTGGCTGGTTTATTGTTATTTCTAGCTGTAATGACTAGAATATTTTAAACTTTTAGTCGCATCAACTTTTTCCGGATTCCACTGATAATTATGAAGTGTGAACTGACCTCTCTGCTGCAAGATGGCCAGCGCCCGCTTGGTCTTCTCCACCATGCTGAGGATGCAGTTAAGCATGGTGTTGATGTTCTTCCACTCGTCGTCGCTCTTGGAGGGTCCGGGCCGCGGGTCTGGGAACGACGCGTTCATCGTTGACACGTCACGGACTGTTATGCCACCTGATGATGAGATATGTTGGATTATTGCTGTTGGCAGTACGTCTTTAGTGACTCGCCTCCGAATGAGTTAGAGTAAATCCTATAGAAGACTTTTCTTAAAACAATGTTTTTCAACCTTTTATCATGACATGACCCTTTTAGTATGAAGGAATATTTCGCGATTTAATTCTCAATGTAGCAAAAACAGATCCATGATGGGAGAAATTGGTTAATGAAAAACAAGCGTAGTGCAACCTTCGCGAGTACTCGAGTATTCGAATGTTTTTTGTTTTAATTTTTTGTTCATTTAATACAAATGTTTAAGATGGACAAGAGAGATCTCATAAGTTTGATTGTAAATTTGATCCAAATGATTCTTCTTTAGTCATTTTCTTATATTTTTAAATCCCCCAGGGGGTCGCAACCCACAGGTTGAAAGACACTGCTATAGAAGGTTTTTTTTTATTTGAGGTTTTGTGATTGCGCCGTTTCAGTCATAAGAGGTCATATAGTTATAAGTTACATATGGTCATAAAGTTTACAACTCCGGTGTCCGGTGTAACTCAGTCACTAAAATACTTTTCCCTTAAGCCCGGAAACTCCCAAGAAATTTAGAATTTTCCAAGCATACTATCTTTTGGTTTATGAATTAAAAAATAGAATTTGTACGTAATTTTCTTGTTACTTCGCTAGTATTCCTATTAATAAAGATACTTACCATCCCTCCTCTCAAATCCGTCTGCTTGTCCGGGGTAGTGGCAATGCGGGTAGTCGAACAAACTGGCGTTGCTGGGCAGCGGATAGAGGAAGGGCGAGGGGGGCAGGAACATGCCGGGCCGCTTCGCCGCAGGGGGGCAGTCCTCGCCCCCATTGGTTTGAGCATCATAGAACCTGGGGATGGAGAACATTTCGGATTTTTTTATGTCATATTCCTGTACGCTCGGAGATGTGTCAAGTTGCATCAACAACTTGACATCCGTCAGTCTCGAAGTTGTGGTGGCGGAAATCGAAATTTAAACTTTATTAATTACATTGTAACGGCATTTTTCGAGTGGTTGGCTGAGGCACACGTGTGTACCTAATCCGAGTAATATGTCGATATAATGTTTAGGACGTCTGTGTTCCTAATCCGATCGTGCAGGTTAATAGCTGCCCCAATATAAAAAAGTAAATAAAAAAAATATAATAAGTATAATATTATTTTGGGGAGGCCTATGCCCAGCAGTGGGGGTCGTTCGGCTGACATGATGAAAGTTTTTGTTAAATATTTATATTGATGGCCTCTTAAAACTTTTTAAAACACTTATCCTCATTTTTTCCAAAAAATATTACAAAGCACGTAAAACAAGACAAAATTGGTCTCCTATCTTAACCGATCTGTATTCAAACTAAACTTACATAACTTTAACCATCCTAGATAGAATAAGGAGTGCCCCTCCTTGTCCGTAAAATATTGAAAAAGTTGAGACGCGTCCAACTTAGTTCAAAGACAATAGTCAATAGAAATATTAAAAGCATCGACTTATCAAACGACAAAGACAATGCAGAACTTGGAACAAACGAAGTTAAGAATTTATAATTGTATGGTGTAAGTCATAAGGGTAGTACTTAGCGTTTTAAATTATAATGATAGTTTTTCAAGTTTCATCTAAATAAAGGGTGTCTCAAAAGTACGTATAGGATTTGAATTTCGCGCTATTTCCGAAATATTCAAGATGGCGGGTTGAAATTTGACATACGTCATCTTGACACATGTAAAATTAATCGTGGAACGTTTCACAATAAAACAGCGCATATAAATTATACAAATATTTAACGAAAATTCACGATCAGTTACAAACACTCGTCGAAAGGTCGAAAAATCTCGTAATTTCAAGAAGAGGTGATGTCAAATGGCCACCGAGATCTTGCCATCTGATGCCTCTGGATTTCTTTCTTTGGGGCTACGTCAAAGATAAAATCTACGCCAACGATCCACAAAACATAGGCAATATAGACAAAATATTCGCCGAGTTATTGGTGAAATAAGTAGCGAAATGTGTGAAATTAGCAGCGAAATGTGTGAAAGTGTCATGAAAAACTTGCACACAGCAAAAATGCCCGTGGCGGCCATTTAGCAGATATTCTATTCGGATAAAATTGTACAAGTCTCTTCTTTAAAATAAAATAAAACTACGAAGAAATTCCAATCCATTCGCGTTTTATTGAGACAAATCATCCTTTACCTACTTTTGGGACACCCGATATTATTGTCACCAATAGGCACATGACTTTGCTTTTTTTTCCCTTAAATTTTACTGGTTTGATAAAAATATAAAATGAAGATTCGTGTTCGAATGCAAAGGAGATAAGTACCTAAAGGTGAAGTGACGATGGAATACCCTTAAGCTGCGTCCAGACTTGTAACATTTCGCCGAACATTACCCCGTACCGTGTCAGACACGCGTGTCAGAACGGATAATGTGGACGTCTTTTGACACGCGAACAAGTTCGCGTACATGTTACAAGCTTCAAATCCATTCCGAACACTCGAAGAAACTGCTTGACACAGATAAATGTACGGACAATGTACGGAGTTACGAAGGTGCAGTGTGGACGCTGGTCTGTGTGCTGTTACGCATCGATGTTACGTGTTACGAGCCGATCCATCGAGAGTCGGTTTTTATCAAAGGATTTCGCAATTGTCCGCGTGTCAAGGAGACGTCCACACTTGTGTTTATGACACGCGTCGAAGTACGCCAGATGACACAGATACAGACACGGGATAGGAATGGATCAGGTCGTGACATGTGCCGGCATCACAGAATAAATACAAGTACAGAAGATGATTATTTTATAAAAATGTCAATATCTCGAAAACGGTGCGTCGTAGCCAAAATCTATCGAAATTTTTAATACCCTTTTAATAATCCCGGAGGTATTTGAGAGACATCGAATGGTAAAAAAAAAAATTTTTTTTGAGATCTATTAACTAAATTTTTTTTTTTTACTTTATAAGTTCTGAATTCAGTCCCCGAAGGTATTTGAGAGACATCCAATGGTAAACAAAAAATTTTTTTTAGGATCTGTTGACTCAAAAAAAATTTTTTTTACTTTATAAGTTCTGAATTCAGTTCAAATGGATGAAAACAGAGGAGCAGGGGGACAGGGCCGCAGCCCCCCCACCAAGAGGGCTCGGGGGGCTAAGCCCCCCGCCGCCGCCCCCCGAGCCCAAGAGATCCTAACAGTCGTTTTAGGTTAGGTTAAGTTAGAACTGTGACCAAAACGCAGCGCGAGCCGAGCGAGCGAAGGCAGCGGCCGGCGAAGCGGCAGAAAAAACTTTACTTTTTTTCAAAAAAAACATAACTTTTTGTTTTTTCGTCTTAGATCTTTTTTCGAAAGCTATGATTTTTTTCACTTTTTGAAAAAAAAGTTAGTGTTATTTTTATGCACCCCCTTTGCGACACCCGGACGGCCTAAAGTGTATATAAATAACTAATAAATAAATAAATAACTTCTTACATTCACACCAATTATAATATCTAAGCCCATTTTAATTTCATTACGAAACTGTATCATGGAAAACTTGATAACGGATAAATATATACTTAAATACTTTTTGTTTGTAAATACATACTTAATATACATAGAAAACACCCAGACCAAGACAAATAGACATGTTCATGCACACAAATATTTGTCTTGTTCGGGAATCGAACCCGAGACCACTGGCGCAGAAGGTGGGTAGCCTACCCCTGCGCCAAATCGGTCGTCAAAAGTATATGCAAAAGAATTAGCCTTAAAAATTTAAAATGCTGCTGAAAGTCACAATTCCACGCGGACGAAGTCGGGGGCACAGCTAGTAGGTATTAAATAGGTACTTATAATCTTTATTTTTTATTCCATCTTTGAACTCAGCAGTTCTGGTGCCTTGCCACGCAGTCTTGTTCGATTGACAACATGCGTCTACACTTGTAACATTTTGGCGTGTCTGAACACCGTGTCTTTATAATACATTGTCTCTTTGATACAGTATTACCACAGCGCATGCCCAACAAAACTAGCGATGCATGATAAAGACACGGTGTTCTGGTTCTGACACGCCAAAATGTTACGGCAGCACAACCTAGACCGTCCACATTGAGCGTAACAAGTCTTGTACGATGACACGGAGTCCGGTCCGATGTGATGACACAAGTCTGGACGCAGCTTTACAGAGTTACACCCCAGCTAGCGTAACGCCTTTGATGTTCGAATGCTAGTAACAACGCGAAGATTCCCGACCGAAATAGGCACGCTAACGCTTGCTGGGCTGCGCTCGATACACTTCGCGCGGACCCAGCGACAGCCAGCAGTGAACTGTGAACTCGCGAGCGCCCCGCGAATCGAAAATCACTTAAAATCAATTAAAAATGAATTGATAAAAAAAACACTGTGACGGCCGGAATCCCTCGGCTATTCAAAGACAGTTATTTTCATTAACTATAACCAAGTATACTGCAAATAATATGATATTTGAATTATTTTATTATTAGACGGATGTTTGGAATTTTATTTGATACAGTAAAGTATCACTAATGGAAAACATAACGACCGGAAGTACTAGATAAGAGACTGTAAATAACATATATTTTTTCTAAATTTTGAGTAGGTACTTGTGGTTTGCGAGTAATGGCGGGCATTCCCCAAAACAGGGTATTTTAAATTATGGATTACTCGCAAATCACAAGTACTTAAAACTTGGAAAAAATATATGTTATTTTACAGTTATTTATCTAGTGCTTCCGGCCGTTTTTTTTCGATTGGTGATATTTAAGTGTGTCAAATAAAATCCCAAACATCCGTCTAATCGTAATCCAAATATCGTATTATTTGCAAAATACTTGGTTTTAGTTAATGAAAAATATACGAAAATAATTGTCTTTGAATAGCCGAGGGATTCCGGCCGTCATAAGTCTAATTTTTTTTAAGGCATTGTTTATTTTCGAAAAAAACCTATTTTGCTACGTTGACGGTCGTAATTTCAATCAATCAGTCCCCTGCGGAATGAGTTAGAGGTCGGACGCGTGCCAATTTTTGCGGCGCAATTACCTGCGACGAGCGAAATTAAAAACAATTCAAATATTTGATTGTGTAGAGAGTTCAGTAAGCTATATAGATACAAATAATTATGTGTGGTGTCGTATAATGTACCTAGTTATAGTTTGTACAAATATATAATAATAGTTTGTAGGAAAATAAGTATTTTAAATTTAATGTGTATCTACTGTTTGTTTTATGCATTAACTAGGTTCATTCAAGAATAATTCTGTAAATATTTTATAGTGATTACGATAAAATGGCCAATAAAAAGAATAAAAAAATGAAGATTTCGTCGCAGACTCTGCGAAGGATAAACAAACATAAAAGGTAACTAAGTGATTTGAATTTTTTTATTCATTTGGAACGAATCGGATATTAATCTACATAGATTTCTAAATAGTAAGTTGTGTCACAGTGTATAGAGATAGGTAAGGCAGTGTACGAAATTAACCTAGTGGACCCCAACAGTAATTCCTTAGTTAGGGAAAACTTTACAGCATGATGAAATAGTAGCAATAAATTAAACGTATTGTATAACTTTCCAAAGAATATTAATACTTAATAGAAATTAGGTATTTTAATAAAGTTTTAGTTCATTGATATCTTTTTCAGGAAAAATTATCCGTTTAAACTTTCTTCACCGGACATATTTATATAACGTATAAAACAATTTAGGCAATATCCAAAAAAATATCCCAACAGAAAAACCAAATTTTAATCAAATATGAAATTTTGGTGTTACTTGAAATGGAAAATTTCTATGTCGAACTTTCGATGTTATTCCTTTTGGATATTTAAGATATGTGGTATATCACTTTGGTATTTTATGGTATTTTTGGTATTTTATGTGACTACACATAATTTTAAAAAGCAATAATGCTGAGAAATTTCCCATAGGTACTGAATTTGTGTTGTTTAAAATAAATTAATATTCGTATGCATTTTTTTGGATTTTCTTACTCGTGACGCCAAATTTCATTCTAATATCATATAAGAAAAAAAAACTGAGCAATTATTAATGAAAATGAGGGTCAAAAAAAGGAATTACCATAAGTACAATAGCAGTAGAATTGAATAGAATAGAATAATATTTATTTGCATAAAACATGGTACATCTGAGGTCTTATAAATAGGTTAGAACTAACATGTTTTATCGATTTGTCGATAATATCGATATGCAAATATTTGTCGTCGTGATTTAATTTAAATAATATAATTTTTTTTGTACGAGTATTAAATTTGGTTTCAAAATTCATCAATCTTAGTATATATCATTGAATGTCAAACGGTGAAATGAATAAAATCAGTCAAAATAGAATAATAAAAGAGAAAACAAAATACTACTTAGTCAGGTCAGGAGGACACAATGCCATCGTCACAAAGAAATAAATAAATTATTACCTAAAATCATCCTAAAACATAAAGTACATAAAATTCAATGTCATTAGAGGTAAAAATAAAAATTAAATGTCCAGATGTCAAATTTAGGTTTCATTCACATTTCAGCATTTTTTATCTTTACCTCCATTACGGCAAAAGGTTACAAATTCATTAATGTCATAAAAACTATTTTTAACTAATATCCCAAATATTGTTTTTTTTAAAAGATTGAATGGCATATTTCTTACATCATTGGATAGTAAATTATATAATTTAATACACATATTATTACAATTATCACTAAAACATGTTGTCATTGAGCGAAGCACAACTAACTTATTGGGATATCTAGTATGAAAATTGCAATGTAGGTACTCATGTTTTCGATTTTTATCAAGTATTACATACTAACTGGTATAAATAAGTCATTTTATGTACTGCGAAATTACTCGGTTAACTATTTAAACAGATTTGTATATTTAGGTATAACGTCGGCCACAGTCTCTAGCGGAGCGGCTTGCGGTGCTGCAAAGCAGGGTACTCATCTAGCTTGTAGCACGTAACCTAACTGTTACTGTATCAACCTGAAAGTGAGTACGGCTCGTCCACGTTCACCGCGTAACCAGAAGGCCTACTCTGAAACGCAAAACTCGAAACTTCGTTATACCCGTCACTCTCACTCCCCAGTTGTGACAGAATCGAGTGAAAGGGACGGGGCTAACCGAAGTTTCGGATTTGCGTTTCAGAGTACGGCATCAGCTACGAGCTCCCGGATCCGCAGTGCTTGTGACGAAATCACGCCTACAACATTCTGCTCACTCCATGATTGCGTTCGTTTGAAGTTCGCGTCGCGCGTACTCACTGCACAAGAGGTCTTGTCGTAGTCCACGCGCACACTGCGAGCCGCCTTCCTGTGTGTTCGCAGTGATACCGCCACTCGGCGGGTCACTGCGAGCTTACTGCGAACCACGCGCGAGCGGCTCGCAGCGAGCTCGTGCCTCCCATGTCCTACTCACTTGACAGTAGCAGTTACGTTACGTTACGTGTTACACAGCTCGGTGAGTACCCTGCTCAAGAGGCGCGGCGGGCGGTATGATTTGCGGTGGTATGCTATAATAGCTTGGCTAGTTGCAACCGCGGCGGCCTCAGCGGTGGACGTTTTAAGAGAATTTGGAATGGCACTATCAAAAATGGCACGATATTGCCTTGACACAAGTGCGTTTTCAGCTCAAGATATCATTGAGTCAAGATTCTAGATTTAAGCCATGTTTTACCATTATTATTGACATACTTATTTATTTTAATTTTACTCCTATTCACTTACTCCAATCACCACTATGATTTCCTCTACGATCCTCTCTTCCATTTCCAGTCCCACTGTAATCCCCACTCTGATACCCTTTCCGATTCTCACGCACTATCCATACCTACAAAAAGTAACTCTATCGGCCTATTTGTTCGTCCATATGTTACTTTTTGGGCCTATGCCCAGCGGTGGGCGTCGTTCGACTGCCAAGATGATGTTACTTTTTACGCCAAAACAGCTGAACCGATTTTGATGAATTTTGGTACAGAGATTACAAATCTTGGAGAAGGACATAGGCTACTTTTTTACGCGATATAACTGCAATTACAATGAATGAATGATAAAGTTTATTTGCAACAATTTTGAGTAAAGGATAAGATGTTCTTAAATAACATAGTTCGTCAAAATCTACTTAATCTTAGCATGCAAATATTTTCATATTAAATCAGTTATTTCTAACAATATTCTATTTTCAAATTAACTACTTAAGACCTAAAATTATAAAATGTCTAATTTTATTGAATAAAGAAGAATCCCAAATTATTTAATTTTATTTAAGTATTCTTGGACCGAGTAAAAGCAGTTTTCAACAAGATAATCATGCAATTTCTTTTTAAATGTATGTCCATCACACTGTCTTAATTGGTCTGGAAGAGCATTAAACAATGTAACAGCCATTGAACAAGCATTTTTATGTGCCAAACTGAGCTTATATTGAGGCAGAACTAATTTATGACTAGGTCTTTGGCGGAAGTGCTTATAGTTTGAAACCTGTTTTATGGTGAATTTATCACTATTTTCTTTAGCAAATATACATATTTGTTTAATATAGAGACCCGTTAGAGTAAGAAGTTTGTATCTCTTAAACAAAGGTCGACACGAGTCTAGTCTATATGCACCAAATAGAGATCTAAGACACTTTTTTTGGCATCTGAATAAGGTTTCTATCTCAGAGCAGTTTCCCCATATCATAATGCCGTATTGTAATACCGACGCTACATGTGCATGGTAAGCTAGGAGAGCAGTTTCTACCGATGACACTTCTCTTAAGCGCCTTAGTGCAAATGAGAACCTACTCAGTTTTACACAAAGTAGGTCAATATGATTTTTCCAACTACAGTTTTCGTCAATCATTAATCCAAGAAATTTAAATGTATGTACCTTGTCTATTAGCTCATCATTGTGTGTAATATTTAGCGATAACTCGTTTGTCCGATATGTACCAAATTGCATATATTTAGTCTTTTCAATATTCACTTTCAGATTGTTAAGTTTCATCCAATTAAAAATTTTATTTAATGTCAAATTAATGTCATCTTCGTAAGTTTTTACGTCAAGGTTCTTGTAGTTTGATGGACCTCGCACAAGAACCGTAGTATCATCCGCGAATAGTATTGACTCATGTTCAGTCACTGTTGGCAAGTCATTTATGTAGAGTAGGAACAACAAAGGACCAATCAGCGTTCCTTGTGGTACTCCACATCTATTACCTTGTACTGCGACTGGAAAAGTGTTTTAGTGTATGTATTATTTTGGTTTCTACATATTTTAGCTAGTTGTACACATTGGTGTCTATTTTTTAGGTAACTAGTTATCCAATTTAGGACCATGCCTCTTATTCCATATTTGTAGAGCTTTTCACACAATCTCTTATGGTCCACAAAATCAAAAGCTTTGCACATATCGAGGTAGAGAGCAACAATCGGAGTACCATTGTCCAAACATTGCATTATTGATGCAACCAATTTATAGTTGGCTGAAGTCGTATTTCTGTTTTTTCTAAAACCGTATTGTTGCTCATTGATTAACTTAAATTTCTCAAGGAATTTGCTTAGTCGTATAAGAGCAGCTTTTTCCATAATTTTTGCTAATATAGAGATTAGCGTTATGGGTCTGTAGTTGTTTGGGTCTGTTTTGTCACCTTTTTTGTAAATAGGCTTCACTATAGAAAACTTTAATTCTTGTGGAAAGATACCTTGGCTCATAGAGAGGTTGATAATATGACTTAGCACCGGCGCTATGTGATCAGCAACTGATTTCAATATCTTTGTCGGTATTTCATCGTAACCGACTGAATTTGTATTCTTGAGAGACATTATAATTTTGTATACTTCTTCAGGTGTAGTGGGGTAAAAGAATAAAGAATGTTCGCATATATCAATCGATGAGTCACATGTCAAATTAGTATTATTTTTAGTATTTTCCTTAGTTATGTCAATAAAATAGTCATTAAACAAATTTGCAATGTCAGTAGGGTTATGAAATAAGTCATTATTAAATTTAATTTGGTCAATCTCTTCTTTCTGGGTATTATTTATTCGAGAATTTATAACACTCCAGGCTGCTTTGCATTTATTCTTAGAGTTGATTATCTTTTTCATATTGCCACGTCTCTGCGTATCTATAATGCAATTTTTCAGGATCTTGGAGTATTTTTTATATTTTCGTTTTAATTCATGTTTGTACTGTTTAGATTTGCAAAACTCATATTTAAGATAGAGTTTCCTTTTCTCTCTAGATGATTTTTTTATTCCAGAAGTGATCCAGCGTACTTTATTTCTTCTATAGCTAACTCTGATAACAGTTTTCGGAAAGCATAGATCAAAAAACATCTTCAGGTTTTCGTGAAAAAGGGAGAAAGCAATGTTTGTATCATTAATTTCCAATACATCAGAGAAAGTGAGTTTAGACAAACATTCACGAAATTTTTTAATGTTATCGTATCTCAAGTCTCTTTTTTCTTCAAACCATTGACTAATTGCTCTATTTATTTTTAGATGTATTTGTAGAGTTTGAGCCGTATCATGGTCAGATATTACTAAACTATGTACCGAACCTATTGCATTTGGAATATTGCTAATAAAGTGGTCAATGCATGATTTTTTTCTAGTGGGGGATGTAATGTGAAATTTTAAATTAAAATAGCACAATAAGTTTGATAATCTGGTGCTATAGTGTGTTTTTTTGAGAATATCAATATTTAGATCACCGCACAAAACAAATTTATTTTTATTTTTATTACACATTTTGATTAGCAGCGCTTCAAGATTATTGAAAAAGGTATCTATATCAGACTTTGGTGTACGATAAACGCATATGATAACAAGGTTATGGTTTGTTATTTTAATGCCACAACATTCGAAGCTTTTATAAACAATACAAATGCAATGTCCAAAGTTCATGCAGACGAAGTTACGGGCCACAGTTAATATATCAAATTACTAGATGCAGCCCGCGACTTCGCCCACGTGGATTTCGGTTATCGCATGAACAATATTCTATGACCTTCTGCAAGGTTCAATGTATTTCAAAATTCCAAAATTCATCATTCAGCGTTATTAAGCTAGTACTATAAATGCGAAAGTAACTCTGTCTGTCTGTTAGGTTTCATCCCAAAACCGATAAACCAAGTTAGTATAGAGATTAATTTTAGTATAGAGATAAATAGGACGATCGAGAATGATATAGGGTACTTTTCAACTGAAACTCATGTTTTAACTGAAATACAAGCGGACGAAGTCGAGGGCAACAGCTTGTTTACTATAATTCTATTCTAGAATCGATCATTTCGCTTGAAATTCATAATAATACCCTCACCGTAACAATATTGTAATACATTCAATGTAATATTATAGTATGGTATACAGTGGTAGGTAATAATATTATTTGTACTACAGTTATCTACCTATTTCGTTTTAAAATAATAAACATATTACATTAAAATGAAACTTGAGTGGTTCTACTGAATATCAGTCACTACTGTCTTGCTGCTACACTGTGGCGCGATAGCGGCCGCCGGCCAGGGCCGCGCAAGTATACTGAGACGCGCGGGGTGTCCCTCCGATGGGCGGAGCGTATGCGACGTTCTTCACCCCCTCAAATTATTTCTGCGCTCGGGATTCCTAGCCTTAAAATACCTTATTTTTGGGAATCCTCGCCTTAAATATGACACATAACAAGGTGTTAACTAAGTATTTTTTTCAGGATTTATAATTTGAATAACGTCCTATCACCGCTATCTACCATAACTTGGACCAAGCCCTACAAATCGAATGCAAACTACAGCGGAACTGCAATCGGCGATAAATTAATAATCGGAACAAGGGACCCGCCACGCCCGGCCCGCAATGAGGAATGACTCCAGTGTACAAGCCTACGGCGCAAGGGATGGGATAAAAGCGATATGGGAATGTTTTAATCTATCTATACTAATATTATAAGGAGGAAAGATTTGATTGTTTGTTTGTTTGTTTGCATCGAATAGGCTCCGAAGCTACTTGACCGATTTAGAATATTCTTTGACCATTAGAAAGCTCCATTCTTCCCGAGTGGCATAGACATTTATCCCGATATTCCCACGGGAACGGGTACCTACCACGTGGGTAAAATTTTAGATTTCTTCAAGCTATTCCATACATTGATTTATTTCCCAACGGACTCGTTGTCACACCATTTTGGCACACTGGTGTGACAACGAAGAATTTTTTTCCTAATAGTCACACCATTTTCATTTAAGGCGCTACTCGGAAAAATATGGACTTTTTGATTTAAAACTATAGGACGGTTACAGTTGTTACAAATCTGGTAATAAGATATATATTTCTTCATACCTTTATCTAGATTCGTATAGTTTCAAAAACAGTATTTTATGATTTTGCCTCGACACTTTTCCTTTTTGAAAAGACCTCTAAAAATACGAAAAGTCAAGATTATTCTTAAATGGGGTTACTTACACTATTGTACACTATTACACTATTTAGCATTTTTTTTTAAATCGCTGTAGTTTTTTAATACGAAGTGATTTTGTGTTTTTTTTTGCCTAATCTGCAAAATCGGTCTCGCTCCCGCGCGCGTCGTTTTCTCATTGCTATCGAGTATTGCCTTAACACCGCTTCCGCTATTGCTCTGTACCGAAACAACATAGAGTTCTGCCGATTGCGTCTAACCCACTGTACGCTTTGTTTGGCAGCGCATTAGCTTCAGGGTTCGTTTGATCTCTTTCATCATCATCATCATCATCAGCCATTTAATGTCCCCACTGCTGGGGCACTGGCCTTCCTTATGGATGAATAAGGAGAATGAGCTGTAGCTGTAATCTCTTTATTATTCCAATATTTAAAAAATCTAACTGTTGTTTGTGCATGATTATATTTATACCCGGCGCTTATTTAATTTGAAAAGCTCATTTCAAAGACAACAATAAACAATAGGTACCTAATATTAACCTATTTATTAAAGTGATAGTCCTACAACGTGCTACAACATACAAGAGTTTTTAAAAATCGTGCCTGATGGTATTCCGGAGCAAACTAATTTCCAAAGTAAGTATAATGAATTTTGAGGTGTAATTAGCCATTGTATCTACAGGGTGTTAGTGGCACCGTTGCAAAAACTTTAACCATGGATGGCTCATCATCATCATGCTGAACAACGCACAGCAAGATTTTTTTGTCGGAAATGAAAATAATATTTTGACTCTCCATACAATGGCACAGAATAATATTTGTTGATGGCCTGAAGCCATGGTTAAAGTTTTTGCAACGGTGCCCCTAACACCCTGTATATACCTACACCTCTAAATTTTAATTAGTACAAAGGTTTTAGGGGATGATAGTGTCCATCAATACGATTTGTTTTTACTATGGAACCAACCACGGAATCGCGAAAAAAAATCAGCTGTTCCATACAAAAGTACCTACAACATCGACTCGACTGATATGAGAAAAAAAGCTTCTTCTGGGTGAACTCGCTTCATCTTAGACCTCTTCTTCGCCCTTGGGCCAGCAGGCCTAGCATGAGCGGCTTTTATCGCTCGATATGATAATATGGTACCTACGGCAAGTTGTCTTGCTTACCCCACTAAGGTGTAAGCAAGACGGCATCCCGTGCCATATCATATCGCGTGATAAAAGCCGCTCATGCTAGGCCGGCTGGTCGATGTCGAGCGTAAGCTCATTTTATAAATAAAGATATTATAAATTCGTCTAGGTTTTCCGAGAATTTTTACCAATTTTGACTAACGTTAAAATAAGTATTTAGCTATCGTATCAAACAAAATAAATGCTCACACATTGCCTAATTAAACATCACATCAAAGTAGTACCTATATCCCTTTAATCAATACTTATTCAAAGTTTCCAGGCCAGATTAAGTTATTCCATCATTCACGTAGAGTTAAACATGGCCCTGATGGGCGCAGCTGGGCGTGTCATCTGTCAGAGCTATTAACGTTTAGCGCCTGCTGCGCGTCATAGCAAAGTTCTGATTGCGATAATTGCCTGCACTAAACCGACAGGCGTTTGTGAAATCTAATTTCGTAAGCAATTGAAGGATTGAATCGAATGAAATTTTATTGTTTTTGGGATTACTAAGTAGATTGTTACCGTTGTTTTAGTAATAGGTGGTCGTTATTTTTATTACTTATTTTACCGAATACTTTATTTTAGGGTAGAGCAGACACTACCATAAATTAATAAAGTTAATTACACTGTTTGCAAAATTTAATTATTTAATGTTGAAATTATAATGGTTGGACTTGGAACCTACCCTACAAAAAATTTATAAGTAATCCAAGACCTATAAAAAATTGTGGCGTTCGAGTAAAAGTAGATAGGTACTCAAAATATACATTACTACTAAAAAAGCTTTCCATTTAAGAACTATGTATGACGGTAAGTTAACACCGCTTAAATCTTAAATTTGAATATGTCAAAACGTGTGGCTACCGGCCAGCTAAGCTAACATAAGCTAAGCTAATAAAGCCGGTCGCACATCCCATCATTATTTATCGCCGATTAACAGCTCGTCCATCCAGCTATCCTAGTTTATTCTCATAGCGCCATTTGGCAAAGAGAAAATTCGGCCATCAGTTAAACCGCGGCCGTGTTGACAGCGGGGAGCGGAGCGGATGTGCTAATGAGTCGTAGGCTTGTCGTAGCCTCGTAAGGGTCTGGGAGCATAACTAATAACCGAGAGGGCTGTGAATGTCCCGTTAATACTTTAATAGTGTCTCGAAAATAATCGGAAAATTGCATGCACCAGAAGATGCTTGTAAGTAAAGAGGCATGCAGGTGGAAGAGGTGAGGTAGCAGCTTCTAAAGCACGGCTTCCGCTCTTCCTAAGAAAAACTCAAGTTAAGTCCCCTTGCTGAGTTAGAACTCTGATCACTAAAGCAAGCAAACCTATACCCTCCCATATTCTAATTTATTCTAAATTCTTTCTTCGTAATCACCATCTTTTATTTCTTATCTGACCTTGCACACCGGCTCTACTGCGGATACTTCGATTCGCATAGCACGCTTTAAACGGACCTCAGCCTACCGTGCGTCGATTGGTCTGAAGTTCAGCCCCCTGATTCACGAACCGTCGGAAACGGAACCGGATTCGAATTCTGTGCTTTGTCTTTGTCTATTCTATAGTGAGTGACAGAGACAGGGCATACATTCCGCTGTCGGGAGCGTTTCCGATGGTTCGTGAATCAGGGGGCCGGACTTTAACCGCCGAACGCGCTGCAGTTCTATCGGCTGAGCCGGTAGATATTAATACCTTTGGTTTAATGTCTGAGATTATGTTTCTAGTTTATTTATTTTATTTATTTATTTACACTTTATTGTACACACAGATAATACAGATACTTAGACAAAAAAAAAATACAAAGGAGACATACAATTGCCGGCCTTATCGCTAAAAGCGATTTCTTCCAGACAACCTAGGGATGGACAGGATAAGAAAACAAAGTATGATGGGATAGTTAAAGGTGTACAAAGTGTTAAGTAAAAAACAATAAACTTACTGCTTACATCCAAATAAATTAATATATACCTACATATTTACACATTAATACGTCATACTAGTTTCTGACTCGAGAACATCTATTTTACACACTAATGCTGCTAGGTGGCTGCTAGTTCTTTTTCTCAGCTCGACACGATCCCACATCCCACATTGTCTAGATTTCAGCTATTGTAGTCGTTTTCAATACGACAGACATACCTACACTTTAAAACCATCAGTGTACCTACTAACAGGAATTAAGTACCTCAATTTCTCAAAATCGCTCCTGCTTCCTCAACGCTCTACTCCGGGCCTCAGCCTTACCGTCGATCGCTCTAGCCCCCTGTTCGGCGTGCGGCTAACCGCCGAACGCGGCTGCAGTTTTATCGGCTAAGCCGGCCGATATTTATCCCTTTGGCAGGGCCCGTTATAAACGAGCGTGCTCGATGTTTAATAAACTAGTTGTTGGTACGCTAATATTTTGGGATTAATAAGTAATTAATTTGAAGTTGGACGTTTTAGGGGCAAATGAGCTGTGTTTTCGTATCTGAAATGCTAATTCTTAGCCGTAGTGAGATGCTGTAACCATGATTCGCCTTCACTTTCCATTGAAACACAAAATCTGATTAGTATTTTATATTAATTGTATGCGTTCCCACTTCACATCACAATGCAATTTTGTAAGTAAGTTCCTACGTATAAAGAAAAATAAGTTTTTAGTATAGGTAAATTTCATTTTCATGACAAGCTTTTTTGCTGACTGTACTTAAATATTGTAAGCCAAACCTGAGGGCCTACTCTGAAACGCAAAACCCGAAACTTCGGTATACCCGTCCCACTCACTCTCTAGTCGGGACAGAATCGAGTGAAAGGGGCGGGGTTAACCGAAGTTTCGGATTAGCGTTTCAGAGTACGGTCCCTGTACCTATACAAAATTTCAGCTCCATCTCCATCGGACACTGGGAAGTGGGTCAAATTGAGCTTGCAAGTTTTGCCCCCCACTAACTAACTATGGCAAATTAGGTAATAAAAAGCTTGTAATAATTTAAAACCATAAGACATAAGTACTAATTAATTACCCCCAACACTCAGTAAAACAGCAGATGACAAGCCCTCCACACTCGACCAGTCATCATCGAACAATCCAATCCATTTGGCATTCCAATCAGGCGAGTTGCCAATCGCCAGCGAGTCGCCAATTACCGGAACAATCGGCCCATGCGTTGTCGCGCGACAAAAAGTGGCGAAACTGCGCGTGACGCCGAGTGACGAGTAGGGTTGCCACACGTAGCTACTTTATGATAAAGTATTGTTAGAAATTGAGTATTGTAAATTTGTAAAGATTCAAAAGAACTTAATGTATTCAGTTTTTCTGTATAACTAGTGCCTTCCTGCGGTTTTACCCGCGCGGTTCCCGTTCCCGTGGGAATATCGGGATTAAATAATGGCAAGTCCTGTACGCGGGAATAATGTAGTTTTTTACTGGTGAAAGAAATTTTCAAATAGGTTCAGTAGTGTCTGAGTTTATCTATTTTAAACATTTTTCCTCTTTATCATATTAGTATATTAGCTTTCCGCCTGCGGCTTCGCCAGCGGACTAAACGACGAAGTTATCCCGTGGGAATGTGATATCTTTTCGGGATAAAAAGTAGTCTGTTCCAGGCTACAAAGTAGGTATATATGTGTCACAAATTTCAGCTAAATCCGTTTTGGCGTGATTGAGCAACAAACATCCAAACATCTAAACTTTCACATACTTTGAGAAGAGCTAGTAAGTTTAAATACGCTGGAAAAGTGGCAGCCCTAGTGACGAGTGACAGGTCGCTCGGTACGGAACTGTGATTTTGGCTATCACGTGATGAATATGGTAATTGGTTGATTGGACGATTCTTTGTTTAGAAATGGATTAAATTGTTAATTTGGGAAGGGAGAAGAGTTTGGAAAAGTTTGGTCTTGGGACTCCGGAGAATCCATATCTGTCCAATAGGTAGGTATGTACTTACTTACTTATTCATAAGAATAGAAACGGTGTGTGACTATTGCATATTATTATGTTTCTTCTTAGAGTATAATAAGTTTTTTAAATACTTAATATTTAAGAAGATGTTAGTTCTTAAAATACTATAGTGTTGTCAAAAACACCCTTTTCAAAATCGGTTAATAAGTATGTGTCAACACTGTCAACCCTAATGCTATATATGCGGTGGCCAATGTTGTCACCTTCAATACACGAAATGTCGGGTAAAATTGCCCACTGATTTATTTTGAATATTTGGGGATGAACTATCAAAAACAGTTAATTAATATATGCCTGAACATTTATTCTATCAATGATATTAAAGTTACTCACTCAGAGGATGTATTACGCTCACATTGTGTAAAAAAGTTAATTAAGATTTTGGCACCACCCTAGACAGGGGGGCTACCGCGTAACTTTATGGGTATGAACTTCATACGTTTTTGGGAAGTTTAAGTCAATTTTATAAAGAAAATAGCCGCTATCAGTTCCTTGTTTTGTGACGTCGGGTAAAACGATAACTAGCTAGCAACGTTCAACAGAACAAAGCAGCAAAAATCTATCAAGATATGGAATTCAAATGACAGTTGAAGCCCATACCCATATCCATATTTCTTAGCCGGTAGCCCCCCAGGTCCTAATTTAGACGCCACTCATCGGCAACTGAATGAACTTAGGAACGGGACAAATGATTAGAGTTGCCAGGTGATATGTCTAGATTTTCCAAAAAAATATATATGTTAATATTTTAATAAACTTCTTTGCTATTTATGATTTAAGATATTTTTTGCTTTTGGGCAAAGATATCTGCCAAAGGCAAAGTTGGCCGGTTTCACGGTACACCAGCAGCAGCAGGTGTTAGCGGTTCAACAGCAGTTTTAGTATACTGCACTAAAGACCTTTTGCAACGGACAGCCATCTGGTAAATCTACCAAATTTTTAAACAAAAGGTCTTTTTTTTCAGAAGAAAAAACTTATGAAAGATTATCCCAACAAACAACAAATGATTCCGGTGGTTCCCAGAGCAATAAAATTTTAAAAGAAACAATGACGCCATAAATTAGTGAAAACATAGACTACGCTTGTCATTGACCCGTCGTTGGTAGAAAAACAAATGGGCGGGGCCAAGGATGGGCAGCCCTTCTTGTCCATGCAATCGAAAAAGTGTGTTTTGTTTAGTGTATACCTGGTGGGTTTGCTGATCGTACCTAGTTAGCTAGTATTACAAAAAGTCTTTTTATAACTACCTACTTTGTAAGGACGTGTGCACCACCTACATTGGTAGCCACAATGGCACGACTTCAAAAATCATTATCCGCCAATCCACTATCAGCGGTCGCGGCAGGTGGCTGTCGGCGACAGGTAATTTTCCCCCCTACTCCCCTCCACTCATCCCCTCCCCTTGTGGGACGCTCTGATTGGAGTTTGACGGATGTTTGTTGAAGAAAATATCACATGATTTATTAATTGCTCCTGTCATGGTTTATACATATTTATTACTAGCTTTCCGCCCGGGGCCTTGTCCGCGTGGACTACACGACTTTATCCCGCGGGAACCTAAAATTTTTCCGGGATAAAAAATAACTCTTGTCACTCTCTCCAGCTCCCAAACTATCCCCATACCAAAAATCACGTCGATCCGTTGCTCCATTTTGATGTGAAAGACGGATAAACGATTTACGTCAAATGTTTGATAGTTTGGTTTGTATGGGAAAAGAAAAGTGTGGATTTTACTATTTTCCATGCAGTTTTTATCTTTTTTTCTCTCCATTAAAACCTTTTGTAGGAGTTAAGGCGCCGATTCCCCAAAATAGGGAATTTTAATTTATGGATTACTCGCAAATCACAAGTACTTATTTGGAAAAAATATATGTTATTTTATAGTTATTTATCTAGTGCTTTCGGCCGTTTTTTTCGATTGGTGATATTTTACTGTGTCAAATAAAATCCCAAACATCCGTCTAATAATAATTCTAATATCATATTACTTGCAGTATACTTGGTTTTAGTTAATGAAAAACATATGAAAATAATTGTCTTTGAATAGCCGAGGGATTCCTGCCATCTTTTTTTTTTTATCCTTTTTAATTGAATTTAAAGTGATTTTCGATTCGCGGGGCGCTCGCGAGTTCACAGTTCACTGTCGGCTGCCATGCCGATGGGTCCGCGCGAAGTGTATCGAGCGCGGCCGAGCAAGCGTAAGATGTGCGTCAAGTTAGCAGCCTCACAACAGAATTAGATGGTTTTGATTATGTCAAAAAATACTGTATAAATAGTGTTAAATAGTGATGTATATTAAATAAATAGTGTAACCTTGATTCAAAAGATATTTGAGTATCTTAGTGAGGCTGCTAACTTAACGTCAAGTTAGCAGTCACCTCAAGAAATACAGTTCGTATCAATGTGATTTATATGTCAAAAAATACTGTATAAATAGTGTATCGTAAACGCAAAATTTCAAAAGTAGTGCTTTAATACAAGCCGAGATATTAGGGTCTCTAAGTTGGCTGCTAACTTGACGTTTCTTGCGATGGAGATTCCAGGGAAACAGGTACAAGTTTTAAATAAATAAATACTTGAAAAAATACTGTGTGAAATAGTGAATCTTAGGATATAAATAAAAAAAGAATTCTTCTTTGCTATTTTCAAAAAATCTAATGTAAACTTCTACATAATAATCTGAATATATGCTGACGATCAATGTTGAACTTTCCTCCTTAGTAATAAGGTTCAAACTTTATTTCAATCGTGAAGTGCGTACTATCGAGCAAAAAAGTGAAATATATATTTTTGATTGTGTCAATACATACGTATAATCGGTTTAATGCTATTGATTAGGTATTTAAACAAATATATTTCTACCCACTTTTTAACCGACTTCAAAAAAAGAGGAGGTTCTCAAGTCGACAGTATTTTTTTATGTATGTTTTACCATAACTTCGCCAGTTGTTAACCGATTTTAATAATTCTTTTTTTATCTGAAAGAAAATAGGTAGGTAGTTTATGTGTGGTATCATGAAAAAGTTAAAGTAGTCAGTTCAGTAGTTTTTTCACAATCCTGAAAAAACACTTAGTTTTTGACTGGTAGTTCCTGCTTTACACGTCAATATCTTCGCGAACTATTGACCAATTTCAATGATTATTTTTTTATTCGAAAGAGTAAACTCCTGAGGTAGTCACATTGTTACCAAGTTAGGATCTGATGGTGGAATCCAGGGGAAATCGAGGAAAACCCGTAAATTTTATGGTAATTTACGTATTTTAAAGATTTTCTAAAGTTTTTTAAGTATTTGCATCTGGTAGTCATCATCACATGCTGATGAGCTGGTGATGGTAGGTACAACTCCTCAAATGTCGTTGATATGTAAAGATTTTAAGTTGTATTCTTTCAGGTTATTTAGATTAGATCGTTCTTTCATAAATAATAAATAATAAATAATAAATAATAAATAATAAATAATAAATAATAAATAATAAATAATAAATAATAAATAATAAATAATAAATAATAAATAATAAATAATAAATAATAAATAATAAATAATAAATAATAAATAATAAATAATAAATAATAAATAATAAATAATAAATAATAAATAATAAATAATAAATAATAAATAATAAATAATAAATAATAAATAATAAATAATAAAAAATAATTAATAAATAATAAATAATAAATAATAAATATTAAATAATAAATAATAAATAATAAATAATAAATAATAAATAATAAATGAGTGTTTGTACCAAAATTTTGAAGTCTCTCCGGCATTTCGGAAGCGTCCCATCTTGCAGCTCTCAATTTATTTCTCCGTTTACGCTGTTTGCGTCGATTATGTAGCTTGTATATTTTGTTTGTTTATAATATACTAGCGGATTCTCGCGGTTTCATCCGCGTGGTACCTGAACGAATGTAGCTTTCTAATGATCAAAGAATTTTCTAAATCGGTCCAGTAGTTTCGGAGCCTATTCGATGAAAACAATTTAACAAACAAACAATCAAATCTTACCTCTTTATAATTTGTACCGCTTTAATTGTTTTCTGTTTCCCAACGGTTGACTGGCAAAAAATACTTTTAGTATTAAGTCCGCCTTGTATATTACATTACCTATGTATTATGTACAAAAGTTTATTAAATAAAATAAAAAAGAAATAATAACAAATATGCTAGCCCCAAGCTTATTTTTCACATACAAAAGTTCCAGCTAATTGAACTTTTGTCCAACGACACTTGGATCGCTTATTTTGACGTTTAGTCGTTGAAATCCGATCGAAACAAAGGTCATCTAAATAGTAGAATACCTTCGAGTTATCGTTTTGAAACGATTGAAGGACGATTAATGTACCAGAATACACTTCGACGACACTTCGATAGAATCGCTGCCGCTCAAGTTCTATCGACAGTTGTGAATACGAATATGGTTTCAACGACTAAATCGCTACGATATCGTCACGGTTTATATTACGAGAATCGGGCTACTGGTCAAGGTCGCGGGAAGCCGCTGGATGCGGGCAGCGCAGGACCGATCGTTGTGGAGATCCTTGGGGGAGGCCTATGCCCAGCAGTGGGCGTCGTACGGCTGAAATGATGATGATACGATAGATTATGTATCATTTAAAATGACTGGAATAAAAAATTTGACAATATCAGTACGTCTAAAGAAAACTGTACACGACTGTACCTAAATTCGAATGTATGGTAGAAGTTAACATTAGATTTTTTGAAAATAGCAAAGAAGAATTCTTTTTTTATTTATATCATAAGATTCACTATTTCACACAGTAATTTTTCAAGTATTTATTTATTTAAAACTTGTACCTGTTTCCCTGGAATCTCCATCGCAAGAAACGTCAAGTTAGCAGCCCACTTAGAGACCCTAACATCTCGGCTTGTATTAAAGCACTACTTTTGAAATTTTGCGTTTACGATACACTATTTATACAGTATTTTTTGACATATAAATCACATTGATACGAACTGTATTTCTTGAGGTGACTGCTAACTTGACGTTAAGTTAGCAGCCTCACTAAGATACTCAAATATCTTTTGAATCAAAGTTACACTATTTATTTAATATACATCACTATTTAACACTATTTATACAGTATTTTTTGACATAATCAAAACCATCTAATTCTGTTGTGAGGCTGCTAACTTGACGCACATAGCGTAAGGGCGTTTGTGCACTACACTGAATTTTACCGATCCGGCGATCCGGCTTTTTACGGACCGATATGACAGCTATGAAAAACGTATGGGCGCTTGTGCACCACACTGAATTTTACCGTCCGTCATTTTACTTTTCCCCATTCCGGACCGTTTTTTTCCGTTCTGAGATGACGACAATGAAAAACATATGTGCGCTTGTGCACTACACTGAATTTTACCGTCCGGAAAAAAACGGATGGTTGTATTTTAATCATATATCACTACATAGTATAAAACAAAGTCGCTTCCCGTCTGTCTGTCCCTATATATGCTTAAATCTTTAAAACTACGAAACAGATTTTCATGCGGTTTTCACTAATAGGTAGCGTGGTTCTTCAGGAAGGTTTTAATGTATAATTTATGAAAGTTTTGTGTAAATTGGTAGAAATATAACGATAATTGTCGAAAGTGCCGGCAAACGGCAAGCCGCCCGGGAGCTTTCTGCAAAAACGCTGCCTAATCCTTTCGAGGTTTAAAAAATTAATGCATGTTGGGATATTCCTCATCTATAGATCTACAAAAAAGTCCGCGATAGCATAAATGTCTATCTTTTAAGGATAGCATATTATAGCCATATTATCTCTTAAAAAACGGTTACGAACAATGCGGTAATTTGGAAAGCTATTTAAACGGATACAGTATTAACCCTTATGAATCTAAATACGTTAGTTGCTTTAAGAATTTCATGCACATTATTTTACTCTTTTACACCATATAATTTAAATGAATATCTTAGGAGATATCGCAAATAAATTAACGCACGCCAAAATAAATTCAAGCGCCTTTCTCGATTGACGACCGATTTGGCGCAGGAGTAGGCTACCCACCTTCTGCGCCAGTGGTCTCGGGTTCGATTCCCGAACAAGACAAATATTTGTGTGCATGAACATGTCTATTTGTCTTGGTCTGGGTGTTAACTATGTATAATATGTATGTATTTACAAACAAAAAGTATTTAATTATATATTTATCCGTTATCAAGTTTTCCATGATACAGTTTCTTAATGAAATTAAAATGGGCTTAGATAATTGGTGTGAATGTAAGAAGTTATTTATTTATTTATTATTAATATTATTTCTTACCAATAACACGTAATATATATCTAGCACCAAAAATATGGTTTTTGAAATTTTCGTTTGTCTGTCTGTCTGTCTGTTGTCCGTGTTTCACGCAAAAACTACTAAGCGGATTTTGATGAAACTTTTTTTGTTATATAGCCAGCTGTAGACATTAGTAGCTAAAAAATAATTTTTCATCCTGCCTCAATTAATTGTGATTTCGGTAAATGACCCTTTCAGGTACCTTTCACTGATAAGAGAACCACAAACCACCACCCAAAATTCTTTCGTCTTCCACGTCTTCGTACATAAAGCAATAAAGCAAGTAATTGCCGACGTTCCAAGGAACTCATTATTCCTCTCGTTTAAAATGCGTCCGTAGAGTGTAGTTTCAAAGAGATCACTGCGCTGCCCCGGCCAGTAAAAAACCGGACAAGTGCACAAGCCAATCATCCGTGTTTTTCATGCCACGCCGGTCCGTAAAAAAACGGACCGCCGGATCAGTAAAATTCAGTGTAGTGCACAAACGCCCTAAGGGCGTAAATAAAAGAATTTATTTATTTCTTGTAGTTTAGGGTTCGAAACATTGAAACTACACGAAATAAATAAATTCTTACTATTAAAAATGATTAAATTATTAAAATACAAGCATCCGTTTTTTTCCGGATCGGTAAAATTCAGTGTAGTGCACAAACGCCCTTAGCGTGCCTATTTCGGTCAGGAATCCTCGCCTTAAGGAACATATGAAAACTTTACCGAATTTGTCAAGCTGTTTTTTAGTTTTGTGCTTAGCAACATTCATTTTTATTTATACCTATAGGTAGATTTGTTATAAAGTTTACGTAAAGATGTGGATTTATATGAATAGATTCAAATAGATTGCTTATTAATTTCAATCAGTTTTTTTGTTGTTGACGTTTGACAGAAATTAAAAGTATTTTTTTAAATATGCGTTAGTAATAAGCAACAAGATACTTACGGCCGATTTCAATCTATCTATCTTTAGTATGAGATAGGCCTAAGCTATGGATCTGTTACAAGGCAACTATTTTTATTTGCCGTCATTTTAACAGAAATCGTTCTGAGCGATAAGACCGCCTTTGTAACACTAGTTTTTAAGTTCTTCTTTAAGTAAGTACTTATGTGATGTTTTATGATAAGATAAGATAATCATTTATTTGCACTTGAATGAGGTACATTAGTGGTCACATGAGAAATGAAGTTCAGCTCAATCAGCCATTACAAATTACAATAGCATGCAAATCTTAAAATTAAACTTAAATTTGATACTTAACTATTTGAACATGCAAACATCTTTTTTTACAGACACAACTTCAACATTTCTGAGTCTACAGAGTGAAATATATAATTTAGAATGTCAGCAACATGTCATAAATTAGAAAATTATTTTAAAGTCTTTAAGAATGTCAGTAATTAATAGTTATCATCAAATGCAGTAAAATACAGACAGATACAAACGAACACAAATTATTTAAAAAGTTACAATGTCAAAATTTAGATTTAATGTCAATTTCGAGTTTTATAATAATATGTCAACTGTTTTTTGTCTTAATAATATTTAAAATTATTTAGGTACCAATTTTAACGGTGACAATGGTTAAATAAATTATGTGGGTTTACGTTTACATCATGGTCTCATGGCAACACGTGGTAATTTGGATAGTGGTCTCTTTGTTAAATGAACGATTGTTATTGCTTAAAAATGTGATCTAAAAGGTATGTTCATTGAATATGGTTTAGAAATTCATTTACACTGTTATGTAGAACAATCTTTTGTCATGATTTTAGAAGGTTTTTCATATTTTTTAATAGCAACACTGGTAATGCCGTCTCTTGCCGCCATTTTGTTAAATTTAATAGGCTAATCTGTGGTAAAATTGGTGGGGGGTAGCTAGACTTGAGCCCGATTAACGAGCAAAGAGAGGTCATTCTTCAAACTAGCCTCGAGGGGATAAGTTCACTAAGACGTCGACTGTATCTATATTGTTATACCTGTACTATGCCTGTACCTGTAAGTTGGATCAATAATTATATGAGTGTTATCTGGAGTCTGCGTTTTCTTCATATTTCAGAAGCGGTAAAGTACCCACGTAAGTTTATTTCTAAACCTGATAATAAGAATAATTTGCTTATTCTGTGCTATAGTAATGCCAAACGAGTTATTTTATTCTCTTCACGCAGAGAAAGGATAAATATTCCAGATTCCATGTTAATGCGTATTTTTTTTTATCTAAATGACATTTTAAATACCTTTGCGGTGGATTGTGTTTTGTACATGGTCGGGGCTACTCTCCGACGGAACGGACATAAACTAAATCGCATTTGTGTTTTAATTGATTGTGTTCGTATACGGTCGGGGCTACCCTCCGACTATACTAACATAATTTAAAAAGTCTATATGCGTAGCTTAGTACTAAGATTTTACTAATTCGTGTTCGGGGCTACTCTCCGATCGTGTTAGTTAAATCTAAAGCGTTAAAATTGGAATATTTGTGTGGCGGATTGTGTTCCGTACATGGTCGGGGCTACTCTCCGACGGAACGGACATAAACTAGATCACACTTTTATTTGAATTGATTAATTGTGTTCGTGTACGGTCGGGGCTACCCTCCGATTATACTTACATAATTTTAAACGCGGGTATGTAGTAGATATTTTCGTATGGCACGATCATAGCGTACCATGAATCTGGCATAATATCTTGATTGTTGTTGTTTAATTTACATGATGTATTAAATGTGGATTGTACAGAATTAATGGAGATGATTGGCATTATTATATTATAAGAGTACTTGCTGTTTATGTTGTTTATAATCTTACACATGGAGCTAGGACTGGCAGTTTTGGCTGTGTACCTACATGTAATGTTTTAAGTAATTAGTGCTAGCACTAATTGGAGCTAGTTTTGATAGCCTTTACTGTTGCACAGAGTGAAATCACTTATGGCTACTAAATCTTGCATACAATCCATGTTTTAACGTGGTATCTAATACCAACAGTAAATAAAAGAAAACTATAAGTTATGAAGCTAGTAAGAAGTAGTAAAGAGTAAGAATAATTTATGATTGGTTGCTCACATTTCATTTATCTTAATATTATTGAAATTAATTATTACTAATTTTCCTTTGTTTTTAATGTATTGAGCGAACGTGTTGTTCTCTGGGTTGAGTGAGTCATGTATGCTTACTGGTTACCTACGTTAAGCGCGTCACATACGGTGAAGATGCTATAATATTTTATCTTAAGATATCGTAATATAAAATATTATAGCATCTTAAACTATCACACACGGTTAAGATACGATATATTTTGGAATCTTTTCACTCTCTTGATATCCGTCCTAGGTAGCGGACGAATATTATGTAAACCATCTTATACAGGGTGATCAAAAATGAGCAATTCGGATTTGCTATTAGACTTATTGGACAGTTCATCAGAAGAGGATTCTGACCTGGAATTTGATATAAAAATTGCTATAGCTAATTCGAACTCTAGATCAGTTTGGATAGAAAATCTTACTATCATCATTAGGTAGGTACCTACTCCTTACGTTTGATGTTTCAAAGCGTCATTATTTCTAAACAAACTTTTTGGTTAAACTAGGTGTAAACTTACTCTTCGTTTATTATGAATGTGTTACGGGACCCCCTCGTCGGCCAGCGGTACACTAGCCGGAACGTCGGAAGTCACCGCATAGTATTCAATTAGAAGATGTTGTAGAGAATAAAAGATTGTTTCAGCACTTGGAGAGTTGTTTTATCAAATATTGTAAATTAGAAATATGAAAGAATATGAAAAATAGGAACTGTTACTATTATTAATTAATTGGCTATTTAATAGTTATTATATTTCACTTATAAATTTTTTGTACGCTAGCTCGCACGCGAGCTCTGTTCAGCTTGATTGTTCTGGTAGGACTGAATCAAAATGTTGAATAGGGCACGTGGAGCGAAGAATTTGAATTTGAATTACGAAAGAATAGTGGTACAGCATAAAATTGATGGCCAGTACGTAAATCTATAAAACTTTCCAGCCATTATGGAGTTTCTAACCATCCATAATAAGAAGAATAAGAATAAGAATAAGAATAACAATAAATTTATTTCTGTATAAAACTTAGTCTAAAATATACATAAATTTTAAAAAGTAACATCTATTTTCTTTATAATACATAAATCAGATATAATTACACAAAACTGCTGTTGATATCCATACTAATATTATAAATGTGAAAGTGTGTTTGTTTGTTTGTTTATTTGTTTGTTTGTTTGTTTGTTTGTCCGTCTTTCACGTCAAAACGGAGCCACGGATCGACTCGATTTTTGGTATGGGGATAGTTTGGGAGCTGGAGATTAACATAGGCTACTTTTTATTCCGGAAAATTATAAAATAAAAATGATTATTTTGTATAGAAAATCGAAAAACTGTCGTACTATACAAAACTGTCATTTCTACCATAGCCGCTTCCAAAGAGGTATGTCAAAGAGTATTGTAGTCACTGACGTTTTAGCCGCTTTGGATTACCTACTTTTTAATAAGTTAATATGGCAAAACAACGTTTGCCGGGTCAGCTAGTTGTTTAATAAATGTTAGTAGTGCAATATAATCTAAGCGATACCTAAACTAAGTAATACTTGTAACTTAGGCATCTGTTTAGTGAAAGTAGGTTAGTGCTTACATAACGATTTTTTAAAATAAAAATGAATTTATATCTATATATTTTACTATCAGTTTTGTTATATAAAATTAATTAGGTCTATTTATTATATATTTGATGGCTATGCTGCGCACTCGACACTCTCATAGTCAATTAAACTATGGAACCTGATCTCAGCACTTTTTCTGGCAGGACAGTGCTCATCTCCTGTTTTGTGTTGGCTGGGCTTATTGAAGCGCTTACACGAAGCACATGAGGCACATACCTTGCAAAATCTTTCAAATTTGCCAATCCAAGACTGTGATCCTTTTATTCTTCAACAATTTGCGGACTGTGATGTTAAGAGAACAATTCTGTCAATTAAATCTTCTGCTGTAGGTGCTGATTGTATTAGCCGAAAAATGATCCTTCCCATCCTTGATGTACTAGTTCCTATAATTTCCCATATTCTTAATACGTCCATTACAACCGGTGTTTTTCCTGCCTCCTGGAAGGACTCCAATGTTATCCCTCTTCCCAAAAAATCCAAACCAATGCTCCTTACCGATTTCCGGCCTATTTCCATTTTACCTTTCCTCTCCAAAGTCCTAGAAAAGCTGATTCACCACCAGTTTACTGGTTATCTCCATTTCAACCATCTCCTTAATCCCTATCAGTCTGGTTTCCGGAAAGGCCATAGCACTTCCACAGCCCTAACTAAGATCTCAGATGACATTCGCCGGGGGATGGAAAATCGACAACTCACTGTATTGACTTTATTGGACTTTAGTAACGCTTTCAACTCCGTCGATTTTGACATTCTTCTTGGTGTTTTACGTTCTCTTAACATATCTCCTACTGCAATTGACTGGTTTCAAAGTTACCTGTTAGGACGAAGGCAGCGCGTCCGCACTGGAGATTCGTTCTCGGAGTGGAGTGACATCAATGCCGGTGTTCCCCAGGGTGGTGTCTTATCTCCACTCCTTTTTTCAATATTTATTAATACCATCACTGATTCTATTTCCAGTTCCTACCACTTATATGCGGATGACTTGCAAATATACAATCAAGCACCTTTATCTGAACTATCACGTGCAATTGCAGTCGTCAACTCAGATTTAGCGCTGATCGGTAGTTGGAGTAAATCCTTTGGTCTTGCTGTAAACCCGGCTAAAAGTCAGTGCATAATTATTGGTAATTCTTATTACGTTTCGAGGATCGACTTTGAACAGCTTCCCTCAGTTTCTTTAGATGGCACTGTTATTCCGTACTCGGAAACTGTAAAAAACCTTGGCGTTACTTTTGACCAGCATTTTTCTTGGAGGCCACAGGTTCATGAACTTAGGAAAAAGATTTTCGCTGCATACGGATCTCTTAACCGCCTCCGTAATTTTTTGCCTATTACCACCAAAACCACTTTGGCGCAATCTCTCCTGCTATCTATTATTGACTACGCTGATGTCTGTTACACTGATCTATCGGAGGAGTTACTTGGTAAACTTGAGCGACTGCAGAATGTCTGTATCAGATTTATTTTTAACCTCCGCAAATATGACCATGTGTCTCACTTCCGGTCCAAACTTAATTGGCTCCCAATTCGCCGGCGCAGGGACTTACACACTCTTACGCTCCTCTACTCTGTTCTTTTTCTACCAACGTCCCCACCTTACCTTAAAAGCTGTTTCTCCTTTCATTCCTCGTCTTCGCAGTGTACTTTGCGTTCTACAACTAATCTCACTCTAGAAATTCCACGGCACTCTACCGACTTCTTTTCCTACTCCTTTTCCGTACACGCTGTTCGTCTGTGGAACTCATTACCTGAAGGTATCAGGAAAGCCCAAACTCTGGGATCCTTTCGCAATGAAGTTCGTCGTTATTTCCTTTCTTCTGGTCCTCAGTGTTAACTATCATTTATATGTTGTATTTATCCCTTTCATTGCTTATAAATTATATTTTACTAAGTAGTTTATCATAATTTATTTATATTTCCTTCTTAAAATTCTTTCCATAGCGCACCGACTCCCCTATACTCCACTTTTATTTATTTCTTTCTTTCCACCTAAGGTTGTCTGGAAGAGATTGCTGTTAAGCAATAAGGCCGCCTTTTGTATACTTTTGTCTGTTGTAACTGTTTTTCTTCTATAGATATTTATTTTTGTGTGCAATAAAGCGTATTTTATTATTATTTATTATTATTTAAACTATGGAACCTGATCTCAGCACTTTTTCTGGCAGGACAGTGCTCATCTCCTGTTTTGTGTTGGCTGGGCTTATTGAAGCGCTTACACGAAGCACATGAGGCAGGTTCTTGTCGTTTACTACATTCTTTAATGGTGTGCCCAACACATCCACAATGTCCACATGTAGGGTCTGACTCTCGACAATATTTTGCGGAATGACCATAAAGCTGACACTTGTAACATCTAGTTACAAGTGTGAAGTCTCGCACTGGGCATGAGGTCCAGTTTATAAATAATCGCTCCTGTGCTATGAGAATTTTCCTTAGTCCAGGAGTTAATTCTAGTATAAAATTACAATATTGAGCGTCTTTTTTTCCTGATTTGTGACTTAATTTTACAGAACTAAGGAATTGGTCCCGACTTATTTGTGGATGTTTGTCAGATATGTTCTGTTCGAACAAACATTCAAAAACTTCCTTATCAGTGCTATTGGCCCTAATAATATTATTTTCGGCTTCCTTTTTCTGGTGTCTTCAACCTTCAGTCCAGAAGTTTTTAGCTGCTCTGACTGCTTCAATTTTTCAAGGTCTTCTTTGCCTTGAGCACTAATTATGATTCCTCCATCTTTGGTTTTCCGCATGCCCCGGATACGTAATTTGAGCTCATCAGGCTTGATGACTGTTTGTATGAGCTTCTTAGTCTCCTCGCTAGTTTTTTCTTTGTCCTGGGGGTAAACGACGACACTGCTGGTGTTGAGAGGGCGGGCAAGTGAGTTATTTCCTATTCTGACGATGTCAGCAAAGGAAGTACTCTGGCTCGTTTCTTTTTGCGAAGAGCGTAAACACTGCTTTAAATCCTCGAACTGATCCTCTAAATGGACAGCAATACCCTTTTTTTCGTGCATATTTTTAATTTGAATTTGTGCCGAGATATATTTTTGCTTCAATGACTGATATTCCACAGCCATTTGAGACATACCTCCCATAACGTTCCTGCTGATGGCGCCGATTTTTAACTTTTGTTCGGAGTTTAATTTTCCCTCGTTGGAGATTGAACAAATGATATTCAGTAGGAGTTCCATTTGCGACAACCAACCTTTAATCTCCACAGTTGACATTGCTTCAATAGGGGCTCCTGTGGGGCTCGCTGCCCCTTCCTCTTGAGGTCTAGGAGCTTGGGTTCTCTCTCTGTCTCTCGGGCTCTCAAAAGTCATGGTTTCTGGGTTAAATCTTAAATAATTCATAATAACTTATTAACTACTTTGTTTTGCTAACACACACTAAATACATCGGCAAATGCATGACCGAGATACACTGACCCCGATTTACGCGGAAGCAATATTAATACAATAAGGCGCGAATATTGTTATTTTAATTATCTAATAAATTTTGCAGAAGGCACGCACGGCACGTCCATCTGCTAGCTTGGCTGAATTTCCAATCCTGGAATAATGACTGGAACGAAACGGCATCGTTACAAATGTTTTGGCTTTTTCGTATTTATCCCAAAATGTTTAAAAAATTAATGTCCACCCGTCCGAAGCCGGGGCGGGCCGCTAGTTCTCTCTATGCCCAGCACCGAAAACGGGACAACCTGTATACACATCTTTTTGTATCCAAAATATATATTTCGTATGTTAAGATAATATCTTAACATGCAAAATATATATTTCCGTATCTTAACATACGAAATATATATTTTGCCGTATCGCCTAGCATCTTAAGATACTTAATATGAAAATATATGTTATCTTCGGCGTGTGTGATGGCCCATTGAATTGTATGGCGAGCGATATTCTATGTTAAGATAAAATATTATAGTATCTTCACCGTCTGTGACGACCTTTACCTGGTAAGATTGGTTTAATAGGTACGTATTACTTACTTACAATTGAATTCTGGCTTTCTATTTATTGATATATTAATTAATAGGTACAAATTTTGTGGATTCAATTAATATGAACACCGTGAATAGCAATATAAATTGCTTGAACTATGAATATGAGTTTAAATACAAATATTTTAATATGGTATCTTTAAATATTTAAATATGAAAGTCTTTACGTGAATTTGGATATCTCTAATGTGAATATTTTTAATTTTTAATGATGAGCGAACAAATATAAGGTGTTCACTGGGTTGAGTGAGCAAGCTATGCATGCTCACTGGTTATAAGAGATACATTGAATTTGTTTGTTGAAATGCATTAAATTGAATTTGATATTAGGGGGCGATGTATGTATGTTGCATACACTCGTCGGATATTAGAGGGCGATGTATGTATGTTGCATACACTCGTCGGATATTAGGGGACGATGTATGTTTGTGGCATACACTCGTCGGAATTAAGGGGGCGGTATATGTTTGTGGCATACACTCGCCGGATTTAAGAGTACGAACGATGTATGTTGGTGGCATACATTCGTCTGAATATGTTTAAATGTTAAGTGAGTACGTTTCTCACAGGCTGGTTAAATGAGTACCTACTTATATTTCATACTGGTTTACTACCCGTATGGCCACTTTTAAGATTATTAGATTTAAATGAAACTACAACAGAACAAAGATAATTTCAAACGTTTTATTCTTGTTTTTACAATACTCATTTTACATTTTTGCACTAGATAAGTAGCTCTTAATAAAAGAAATGGTTTTTGTAAATAATAAAGGATGTAGGTAGCTACTGTAGCTAGTGAACAGTATAAATCATGAATTTTCCTGAAGGGCATATTGTGTTGATAACCTAATGATTTTATTATAGAATGACACGGAACGATCTTTTGCCGATGAATAATGTATACATTCCAAGGTAAATAGCATCTGAGGACGAATACGGCCCGCGCCACCTGGTGCGCCGCTTGGTAGGCCTCCAGGGTGACGTGGCCGACCCAGGGGAGTCTTGAGCGAAGGAGGAATACCCTTTCTTCGTAGCTGAATCTGGTCAAAGAGGATTTGAGATGATGCAGAGCATTTTGTTTATGGGAAAGTATTGAAGTTGTTTTGATTAAAATGTTTCATGTTTATTTATTTGCATATCGAATAAAACTATTTAAGATTTAATTTTCATCTCGCAAAACCGACTAAATTGATTGTAACACCCCCTTAAATAAAGTTTGTAAAGGTCTACCTAAAACAAAACAAAACTATAAAAACTTATCTTTTCATATAATCATTTAGATGTTATCAAAATACTTTTAGGGAAGAATGAAAAGCCTTTTAAATCTACAGTTGCCTACGTGCTTGACATTGAGTATCTAGTAGGTACCACAGCTGTAGCAGTAGATACCTTTAAAGTATTATTGTCAATATGCGCTCTAATTATCGCAACATAGTACCTACTTACTTATAAAGATATTTATATACTAAATTATGTTTGCATCATTTCTTTTTCCTTGCATAATAAGTATCCACATGCTCCACAATTTGAGTAGGGGTTATTGTCTTATCTATTTAAGATTTTTATAATTACCTTAGTTTCAATTTATACGAAATCCATACCATATCTTGATTCTCATGAGTGGTCAATATCCATGAGCTAGGTTTGTTTTTCTATGCCTAGGTCTATGCCCAGGTGACCTTTACGCAGAACTGGATGTATTTCTGATCTTGATAAGATTGGACATGATGACGATTCACTTTTGAATAAGAGCACACTATTAAAGTCGCGAATTTAGTATTCCAAGATTGCGATTGGGTAATACTTTTATAAACTGTGATCTGTGTCACTTAGATTGTTATAGACCTTTTAACTATGGAAACAATATTAGTTTCTGGTATAAGCTTAACAATCTCCATAGCAGTGTTGTAGATACGGTGTACGTACGCATAGTTTTCGGGGTGCCGCTGTCTCTGAGGTACCTACCGGGTTCGATTCCCTGTCGGGTGAATGTTTAAAGCGGACTTTTCAACATTCTGCCCGATTGTATGTGGTAATCCCCGTCGTTGTTCCCAAATGCCATAACACAAGTGCTTGAGTTACTTAGTTCGGGATGGAAGCAATGTAGGTATGCAAAGATATCCAAAATTTACTATTTCCTATTACTTATTTTATTTTTTGTAACTTTGTTCAAGTGGACATTTCGTCTATTATTTTTGTTATATGTAGCTTAATTTAAAAGAATTCACTATGCTTGACTTTTTAAATTTGAGTTTAGTGGCAAACTTAAATCTCAAATTTTATTTAAATTCAAACTAAATTGTGGATGAGTGCTAGAGAAAGTTTATCAGGAACATACTTTTCCGAGTCTTCTACATAATTAGACAATAAAGCCATAAGACTGATTAGAAATCATCATTCTTTACATTTTTCCGGGAACGTCAAAGATTCTTTATCTAAGTACCTAGTTTGATAGATACATAGATTAATTCTTTATTTGTACACAATATTACGAACGGAACAATCACACACGAAATAATAATAATAATACAAAGATAACAAACTGTTAACCAAATGGTGGCCTTATCGTCTTACTGCGGTTTCTTCCGGGCAACTCAGTTTTGGTTTAGACGGATGGAAAATTTTACAGCCAAAATCACTAGAAGCTATTTTGCTATTTGTGCGTACTGCGTAGTGTTCTAGATCTCTCTTAATGATTTAGATGCAAATCAAAAGCAGAAATACTTAGTTGCTTAGACAGCACTGCAAGAAGCATTCACTGATATCTATTCTAGTTGTTTTCATTAACATAGTGATGAAATTATGTTTTTAATGCAAAAACATGTAAACAGTCCATAGTGCATTTAAGTAGATCGTGTTTATTACACTGTCAAGTTGTAACTGATGTTTTCCTAATTAAGCAAAATAAAGTAAAACGATTATTGCTCAATCACACCTCTCAATTTATTAAAATGTTCTATACAGCTTCATGCAAACATTTTAATTCATGTTTTAAACTTGTTCTAACAAATAAAGCCACAAGTAACCACTGCTGTAGCATACCAAGTTAGTTTTGCCGTGTTTTTGTTGTTATTGGCGGTATGATTTATAATTAGTTTTTGAGGATTTTAATACTACCGTCCTAGTGTAGTATTGACAAAATATGATTTCAAATTATGTGAATCTAATTTATTGTTATTTTAATGAGAATTAATATCTTTATTAAACCAAAAATCAAGTAGATCTGTCAAATTTACCGTCTCATTTGGTAGGCTCGTGATACTAAAATTCTTAGCAGTTTACCATTCTCACGGACCTTTGAAGTTCCTTCACATATTGTGTAGTAATCATTTCCATATTTTTTTAGATCTGGTCAGTTGATCATTTGTTTCTACTATGGTTGAAGTTACTAAGTACCTTACATACTAATGTTTATAAAAGAATATGAGAATTCATATACTTACATTTATTTCTATTGATTCATTATCAGATACATCTATTTCTTTTGAATGATTAATAAAATTGATTTGGTTACTATGTGTGTTGTGAGTTTACTGCTTTCAGATGCCAATTGTAGCATCCAGTAGGTACTTATCATGAGCTAGCATAGAGTTAATATAATAATGAGGATCCCGCTACCCTTGAACGTACGAACCAACACAGCATACAAACTGGAGACAGCAGAGTGTACGTGCTGTGGTAATGAGAGGAGATAATATGATACTGAAGGTGCAGATCACAGAGTGATCGTTGTTGTGATGATGATCATCGTGGGCTGTGGTTGTAAGTCGGATATTGAGACGAGTGGATCGCTGATACTGAAATTGACTTATATTGAAGTATATATTATCATGTCATGTATCTTATCTCATTTTACTATTATGATTGCAAAAGCTTGTATGTTTGTTCCCCAATCACGGCTATCGGCTGGACGGATCTTTAAAATCTTTTGTCTGTGGAATAGCATATCGGCTTCTTTTGACCCCGGGAGGATATTTTATTCCCACGGGAAATCATCGTGTAGTTAATTCATTTGGGCGAAAAGCTGTTCATGATTTTACTTGTTCTATTTCTATCCATGGTAATATACTTCTTCATATCCCAATTATAATTATTAAATCTATTTACACTAATATTATTCATAGTAATATGAATATTTGTTGATAAGGATGCGGGTCATGCTCGTATGAGGATACCTTGTAGACATTTTTAAGTTTTGATATTAAATTGCGAACTTGTTTAAAATCATTAACTTATTCATTAGAAATGATAATAATATGATCTTTTGATTTTCATGTACGGAGTGGAACCATGTATTGTACTATTCTAACAGAGGCAGAGAATAGATGCATTTAAGATTTGGTGCTGGAAAAGAATGCTCTGGAAACCTTGGACAACTGGTTGACAAGTTGAAAAAGCAAATTGTTGCTGTGACGGTTCAAATTGTACCTGCGGCATCTTCATTATCAGTGTAACTTCCTTATAAGAATATTTAAATTAATCGGTAATAATGCCTATTACGAACATGCCTTTAAATAATTCCTTTAGTTGTCCTAACTCATATTTTGATTTAATACAAATTGTGCACTATGGTAAATACGTATCTATAACTTGGTTTGTTACTCATATCTGGGTAAAAATTGGTAACTGTGCAGAGGCCTACAGTTGTTTTTGTAAGGACTAAACTAGGTCAAACTTAGCGATAGTTAAATTCATGTAATATTAGGTCTTTAATCCTTTCATGACTCGTAGTTGCTTTTTCCACTATTTGAGTGAAGTGATAAGGGTGTCTAGTTATCAGGTTAAAGTTAAATTCTGTACCTACCTATTCCTAATGTAACATTCTTAGGGATTTTGCTTCTGACACCATCTAATATTCTTGAATGTAGCTCCTGACAATGCATTGATGTAAACTAGTACCAAGCTAATCCATTTTTCTTTTATGACCCATAACTAATGCTTATAGATTATAACCAGACTTTACTTTAATCATTCCATATACTTACTTACACAATACATGATTATATAACAAGTATAGTTTCAAAATAAGTTTTCTAAGTAATAATAGTCGATTGTTAACGAATGTCATGATTATGTTAATTTATACATTGATTCAAATAGTTTTAGATTAGTTTGTTATTGATAATTTATTTTATTTGATTATGTATTACTTAACGATTTACTAAAACAATATTTTCACGATAATATCTATATTCTAAACAAGTCATCGGCTTCCTTAAAAGATTATTGTTGAGCATTGTGTAATATAATGTATTTGTTTCAATTATGTTTTAAGTTTTAACTTAAGGTTTTTATCACTATAAGATTAACCTAAATAGGTACATAGTTGTAAGACTTTACTATTGAGAATAATTGTGTATCAGTATATTAGCTGTATACTTACCTAATTAATTGATTCTAAATAATTTTTATATGTGCGTCGGGAGACAGCACGTTATCAGATGGCCGAATGTCATGATTTTAGAAGGTTTTTCATATTTTTTAATAGCAACACTGGTAATGCCGTCTCTTGCCGCCATTTTGTTAAATTTAATAGGCTAATCTGTGGTAAAATTGGTGGGGGGTAGCTAGACTTGAGCCCGATTAACGAGCAAAGAGAGGTCATTCTTCAAACTAGCCTCGAGGGGATAAGTTCACTAAGACGTCGACTGTATCTATATTGTTATACCTGTACTATGCCTGTACCTGTAAGTTGGATCAATAATTATATGAGTGTTATCTGGAGTCTGCGTTTTCTTCATACTTTCATGTAACCATTTATACAGTGCTGTTTTAAATTGACTAAATGGTAACTGCTTTATATTATCAGGTATCTTATTGAAGACCCTTATATACCCTTATATATGTTTATATTAGTGTTAATAAATAAATAAATCATTACCGATTGCGGCCAACTGACAGGCTATTGGTGGCCTGTGGTCTGTGGGGCCCATTAAAGGTCATGCCCACTTATACCGCACCGCTCCCACCCAACCAAAGGTCTGAGGTGTGTTGTGTGGTACTTAGTATTATTCTGTGGTGGTACTCACGGATCGCTGGCCCGCCTCTTGAGAGCGTCGGGGTGGTTCGCGAAGATGTCGCTAGCGTCGCCACCGCATTCCAAAATCAGGTGCTCGTGGCTCCGGATGTACTGCAGGGGGGTCTGGGGAGAGATATTAATACTGTGTGACACAAGGTAGCTGAAGAACCTTATTTTTTTTTAGGCAAATACAGTCTTTCATCATCATCATGTCAGCCGAACGACGCCCACTGCTGGGCATAGGCCTCCCCCAAGGATCTCCACAACGATCGGTCCTGCGCTGCCCGCATCCAGCGGCTTCCCGCGATCTTGACCAGATCGTCGGTCCACCTTGTAGGGGGCCTGCCCACGGAACGTCGTCCGGTACGCGGTCGCCATTCGAGAACCTTTCCGCCCCAACGGCCATCGGTTCTCCGCGCTATGTGTCCCGCCCACTGCCACTTCAATGATGCAATCCTTCGAGCTATGTCGGTTGTTTTAGTTCTCCTGCGGATCTCATCATTTCTGATTCGATCGAGCAGGGAAATACCAAGCATCGCTCTCTCCATTGCTCGCTGGGTGACTTTGAGCCTTCTTATGAGACCCATAGTAAAAGACCACGTCTCACTTCCATAGGTCATTACTGGCAACACACACAGGTCAAAGACTTTCGTCTTAAGACATTGAGGTATTTCGGACGCGAATATATGTCGGAGCTTCCCAAACGCTGCCCATCTGAGCTGAATTCGACGAGAGATCTCTTTCTCAAAGTTGGACTTACCTAACTGGACCGTCTGTCCTAGGTAAACATAGTGGTCAACAACTTCGAGTGTAATGTTCCCAATATTAACTGGAGCGGGTGCAACATGGGCATTGAACATGATTTTCGTCTTGTCCATGTTCATCTTAAGACCCACTCTTTGCGAAGCATCACCGAGATCTTCGAGCATTGTGTTCAGGTCTTCCAAGGTCTCAGCCATAAGAACTACATCATCGGCAAACCGTAGGTGTGTTAGGTACTCGCCATTGATGTTGATGCCGTATTCTTTCCAGTCCAGCAGCTTAAAAATATCCTCCAACGCAGCTGTGAACAGTTTGGGAGAGATGACATCTCCCTGTCTCACACCTCGCTGATACAGTCTTTACATAAACCAAACAGCATGTTGGTTACAGTCACACAAATAGGGCCTGTCCCTTGCCGTGTTCACCCCTCCCACCAAGCCTAATAGGCTTCTTGTCAGTGATGGGCGGCTCTAACCCCTGCCCCGCCTCCTAACGAGCTCGAATGCTTAAGAGGGGGCCGGACAGAGTGAGGGAGCCTCCTTCCAATCTTCCCATAAGGTTACCCACTCAAGGTGTGCTGAGCTGACCAGATCAGATGGGGGCAATTGAGAGAAGGAACCACTACCAACTAAACCCTTCACTACAGAGAGCACTCTGCCAAAGAATACTATACTATTTGACTCTGCGGTCAGTTTTAAGTTTTATTCTGTACTGAGGTGTGGTGCTATATTCCTCGGACGATTGAGCTTTTGATGCCGTGCCTTGCGTGTCCTTCCAGCTGCGCGCAGGAAGACTTAATGAAGGCTACTAATGTTTCGATCCAGGTAGCCGAATTTAAGTCCGAGTCCCGCTCCCGCGCCGCCGCCGCTGGTTTGTAGTCCGGCAGTTACTGTGCGGCGCGGCGCGGCGCCTGAGCAGTTCGAACGTGACGTAGTCCATAGAGTTTCTTGTATTAACAACTTGCGCGGGCCCGCATTCAAACAGCGCTGCTTCTGACCTTAAATGTCAAAGGTATGAAAGAGACGGGATGATGTTTGAGACGCTTCCGAAGTGGAGTCGGTTTCGAGAAATCTGGCGTAAGAAGATGAAGATAGGTACCTGCTTAACCCTCCGGGCCCGCGCGTGCAGGTCGCGCTGAACGGGTGGCAGCAGCGCGCGGAGGAAGCCCGGTACCGACGCGCGCAGCGGGTAGTTGGTGCACTCTTGGACGCCCGCCTGGAACTCCTCGATGTTCACCGTCCCCGACTGGAAAGAAAACCATTTTTGCAGAAATACTGACTGTGATTAATAAAGTAAGGATGAGGCCGGCAGAGTATTTGGCAAAGTTAGTGGTCCTAGTAGTGGGGTACCTACAAACAAACCTTCCTAATGAATTTTCCATACATGACTCTTCATAAATGGGCCCAATGTAAGTGTAGCCTTTGGATTGGAATACGTTGTAAACTCTTTATTACTTTCCTCATGCCGCAATATTCTTCATGTGGTTCCATGCTTCATGTGGAACTGCTGCAGCACTGACAAGCCTTCTGGCAAGGGAGGGGAAAGGGATTCTGTTAAGGAGAGCGCCGCTGGAACAAAAGCAGTACTTACCACGAGGTTGTATATGAGCTGCTGGACCCTTTCTCCAGTATCAGCGCTGACATCTGCTGCGAACTGCTGCAGCGCTGACAGGAATCGCCGCGGCCGCTGCAGCGCGGGAGCAGCGCGTAAGCCTTCTGGCAAGGGAGGGGAGAGGGATTCTGTCAAAGAGAGCGCCGCTGGAACAAAAGCAGTACTTACCACGAGGTTGTATATGAGCTGCCGGACCCTTTCTCCAGTATCAGCGCTGACATCTGCTGCGAACTGCTGCAGCGCTGACAGGAACCGCCGCAGCCGCTGCAGCGCGGGGGCAGCGCGTGAGCCTTCTGGCAACGGAGGGGATAAGGATTCTGTTGAGGAGAGCGCCGCTGGAACAAAAGAAACGGCTTTATTGAGCTGCGCCCCGATCGCGGTTATCTTATGAGTCATAAGATAACCGCGATCGGGGCGCAGCTGAATAAAGCGTCATAAGTTATGACGCATACGCAGTCAGGTTTACGTGCAATTGACGTTCACGCGACGTGCAATACCGTTTTTGATACGCGCCGCGTTTACAGTGCGATACAACGTTTTCTGTTCCGGTGATAATCTTTGGAACTAAAACAGTTTTCATACGAGTCTATTTTGACAGCTAATTTCGTATTGCAAGTGGCCCCTCCCCCTGTGTCACGGATGTCACCGGAACAGACAGGAGTATGGGACTAAAGGTTTGCGTGACGTGTGCGTCGTTTATGTCAACGTCATGACGCAAACGTGGTCAAAGAATTACGGCGATCGACCCGCAGGTTCACGCTGAGGGATTATCTGTACCCCAAGCATGAATAACTTCTTCTCGTAATGGTTATCGTCATCATCGTCATCATCATCATCATCAGCCATTTAATATCCCCACTGCTGGGGCACTGGTTTTACTTATGGAGGATAAGGAGAAGGACAGTGGAACGACATTGGTGGGTATTAACGACGAAGCACGTAGGAGCTCTAAATGAAAAGTTTTTGATCACCCATCCCGTGACTGACCATTGCAAAAGTTGCTTAACCTCAACGATCGCAGGCCGAACGCGGTAACCTCTGCTCCACGGACTCCTCCGGTTATCGTTATATTTGGAAACCAGAGCACCACCGTCTTTGGTCGAATCTGGACTTTTATAAAAAACTAGCGGCCGCCCGCGGTTTCACCCGCGTGGTTCTCGTTCCCGCGGGAACATCGGTATAAAAAGTAGCTTAAGTTACTCCTTATTACATCAGCTACCTGCCAGTGAAAGTCCCGCAAAAATGCCGAAAACATCATTGTTATGGCGTCAGACATAGATAAGATGGTGGTAGCTAGCCAGGCGGACTAGTCAAGACTAGAACAAGTCCTAGCACCAACCAAACCGAATACAATATGTACCCCCTCTTTTGTTAAAGCTGATGAGTTTTTTTCGCCTGTTTTTCTTGTCAGTTAAAAGATGTCCATAACAGGTGGTAGGTAAAAAAATGTTTGACGATTCATAAGCATTAATTTTATTTAATCTATATGAATAAAAATTTATTGACTTTGACTTGACTTTGACTTTGAATTGAACCCGGGACCTCTTGGTCTGAAATCGGTGGTGAGAACCACTAGACCACAGAGGCGGTTAAATATAATATTTATAATTAGTGGTTAAGAGTGCAACCACTAATCTATACATCTATACAAATAAATAAAATTGGAGTGTCTGTTTGTAACATTAAAATAACCGTCTTTTAATACATGCATATGATTATATATACGGTTCATATACCAAAATGACATGTTTTACAATTTTTGTCTGTGTCTGCCTGTCTGTCCGTCTGTCTGTCTGTTTGTTCCGGCTAATCTCTGAAACGGCTGGACCGATTTTGACGGGACTTTCACTGGCAGGTAGCTGATGTAATAAGGAGTAACTTAGGCTACTTTTTATCCCGGAAAAATATCACATTCGTTATCAATAAAATATCAATTCACCTCGGGATAATTCATTATAAATGCGAAAGTTTGTGAGTATGGATGTATGGAAGTTTGTTACTCTTTCACGCAAAAACTACTGAACGGATCTGGATGAATTTGCAACAGAGATAGATTATAAGCTGGAATAACACGTAAAGTACTTTTATCCCGATATTCCCACGGAAACGGGAACCACGCGGGTGAAACCGCGGGTGGCCGCTAGTTATAAATAAATAATGTGCCTACATAATTTATCATAATTCATTAGATTTTTTAAACTTACCAGTGGTTCCGTTGTTCTGTGGGCTGGGCGGGCCGGGAGTTGGAGACGACCTGACTTCCTCGTGGTCTGGTGACCTACGCTCTTTGCCAGGTGGTGCTGCTACAACAATAGAAAAATAATGGTTAGAAAATGGATAACTCATTAAGTCATGGGCCACACTGGAGCGGCGCGTCTTGCGTCCCCGTTGAGCGGGAAAAACAAATATATTGAGACGGACGAAATCACGGGAGGGGCCACACTGGCGCGTCCGGCGGTCGCCGCGACCGGCGGAGGGAATAGTACGTGTTCGCGCGTCCTGCGGATCCGCAGGTCGCCTCCGCGCCCCGCGGTCGCTCCAGTGTGGCCCACGACTCAGTTACATAAGATTGTCGCTCAAAAGAGCCCTCGGCGTAGTAAAGTAATTACCGCGCTCGGCCTCCTATGCACTTACAATACAACCAACCAAACCGAATACAATTACGTACATACCCCCAACTGGGAATCGAACCCAGGACCTCCTTTTTAGACCCATCTGCCCTCTCTTATCAAATTGTCATCTGGTAACCCTAGTCGTGGACCAAAGTTCTTTACAAGATTTTCAACCACTACCATAGCAGTAAATGAAATATTAGTAAAATATTTCTAATTACGCGTTACACCGAATAACGCATCCCCTACCTAACTCATATTCAACATTAAAAGCTTAGGCAGTAGTGGAAGAATAAAGGCAGGCTTTCCTAGTGTTGTGCTATAATATCGGCGGTTGTACGATGAAATGAAACGCTCGGGGCGAGAGGTGTCGTGTGCCATGAGCACGCTTCTGGTGAAATAAGGCAGCGGGTCGATATCGATAATTGTGACACGTTTATTTTATTTTTTTTAGGCTTTTACAGCGATAAGTACACTAATACAAAAACTATTGCTAGCTGGATTTTATGTGTACGTAGAAGATGTACTTTGAATAGCTTGTACCTAACTAATATTGTAGTAACTAAACGAACAACCACATTGAGAGGGGCTACCGGTTAAAAAATATGGGTATAGATAGACATGGGCTTCATTTGAGATTTGAAACCCCTATTTTGCCCATATAAGGACAAAATATGGGCTTCAAATGTCAAATGAAGCCCATGTCCATATCCATATTTTTTGCCGGTAGCCCCCAGTTGCCAATACCCCAAAGGCATCGAACCTTATTGGCATACATATGTTGCAAGTATAAAATATTTGTGTAAACCGATGAAATATACGCCAGTCAACCGGGAAAATAATTACAAACGACAATTTCAGTTCGAAGATGTAAAATACTTTTACTTTACACATTCAAAGTGAAGTATTTCAAAAAGTATATCATTTACGACATTTTGCCAATAGTATTTGTCGTTTGTAATTATTTTCTCGGTTGACTGGCGCATGTTTCATAGGTGTACACCGAAATATGACATACTTGCAACTAGGTATGCCAGGCTCAATATAAAAAAGTTCGAAGTCTTAAAATCATCGATAATCGACATTTATCGAATCAACTAGGTATGCCAGGTTCCTTATAAAAAAGTTCGAAGTCTTAAAATCATCGATAATCGACATTTATCGAATGTGTCCCACCACTATTTGCTGAGGAGGCGCGTGCCGGCGACAGCTCCGGGGCACCACTAGCGCCGAACTTTTATTTATTCTGTCACCGCCAGATATTTAGCTTTTTGCCGACGCCGCTCGGCAGCCCTTCTGCGCCGGGCGTAGTGTTGTTAACGAGCAATGCTGCTTACCGACTTTTGTAAGCATGAAGATGGTAAATAATGTCAGTCATCTAAGCATTACCTATGTCAAGAATCAGGAGTCGAGAATGTCAGTATTTTTAATCTTTGTATTTTCCTGTTATTGTGGAAAACTACTAAATATTTATTAAAATGTTATGGAATGTTAAACAAAAATTTCTAAGATTTTAAATAAAGGAGTTTTTGATATAAGTAGAAGAAACTCGAGAAATGAATTATTATACGACTCCGTAGCTCAGAGGTTAGTCGCAGTCGCCCGGATAGCGAGTGGTCGTGGGTTCGAGTCCCATCGGAGCTGGTTGTGATACCTAGCTACTTCATTTTCAATTTTTCAATGAATTATTGTCAACTTGAAGATGTGGGTGGACCGACAATCTGGTGAAGGTCGCGAGAAGCCTCTAGAGATGCGGGCAGCGCAGAACCGATCGTTGTGGTGATCCTTCGGGGAGGCCTACGCCCAGCAGTGGGCGTCGTTCGGCTGACATAATGATGAACTTGAAGAAATTCAAAATCGTGAAATGGGAGTGTTTGCTGTTTTAAGCAAAGGGTGTTTCTACGCTCGCCCCGCCCACTTACTTTATATCTTTCTTGTGCACAGCAGCCATAGACGTGTCGGCAACAGTCGTCAAGTCAGCGACAATCTCTACTTTACTGTAGGTAGTGTTTATAGGTCGACGACTGCCGCTGACGCGTCTATGACTGCCGCGACGGCTGTCGTTGACTGCAGTTGCATCTGCCGAAGACATGATAGCGCTCGTGTCGTGTTCATGAAATAATATAAGATTTTAAACTTTCGCGTTTCATTATAACGTCCATTATGACCACGGCTGTAGCAACACAGTCGAAACGTCAAGCTGTAAGCTGTAAGTACATTATGTAGGTACTACATAATAAATGTCGCGTTGAGTCCCGTTACTCTTGTTTATAATTTCATGAAATAATACCTGTCGTAGGAAAATTTGAAGTGATTTTGCATAAACACGGATAATTAGACAATGGTCAGGACTTTCTCAATCCTGAAAAAAGTCTGATTGATTCCTCGAATTGCCTCTTAAAACGTCAAGTCGCCATTTTTAAAATGTTGTTTCTTATAAGTTTATAACTATCATAATAAACAACGATTATTTTCTCAATTTACCTAAGGTGATTCGTATTTTCGTTGAGATTGAGCAATGTCATTGCCATTTTCTAAGTATCCGTGTTTAAAAAAAAAACCCATAGGTTTTCCAGTAAATTAGATTTAAAATCAAAGCATCATACGACAAACACTTTATTTTCCTAAATGAAGCCAATGACGCCGATTTCCTGGCCCTCCAGTAGCCAGCGTGATGACTATACGTGCCGACGCATCCGGCGACTGTTTGCGCCGCCCGCCGGCGCCGGCTGCCGCGCCGGATAAAAGGTTTTTGAATTAATTATACTTACGTTACTTTGTGTGGTGGGTGATTTGTGGGTTAGCAATACCTAGTTTAATTAGATGTCAGGTTTTACATGAAACACAAGGGCTGTTTTTCCATACAAACGTGTTTCCTGTTTCCTCCCCGAATAACGCCATTTTTTTTCCATACAAACGTGTTTCCTGTTTCCTCCCCGAATAACGCCATTTTTTTTCCATACAAACGTGTTTCCTGTTTCCTCCCCGAATAACGCCATTTTTTTCCATACAAACGTGTTTCCTGTTTCCTCCCCGAATAACGCCATTTTTTTTCCATACAAACGTGTTTCCTGTTTCCTCCCCGAATAACGCCATTTTTTTCCATACAAACGTGTTTCCTGTTTCCTCCCCGAATAACGCCATTTTTTTTCCATACAAACGTGTTTCCTGTTTCCTCCCCGAATAACGCCATTTTTTTTCCATACAAACGTGTTTCCTGTTTCCTCCCCGAATAACGCCATTTTTTTTTCCATACAAACGTGTTTCCTGTTTCCTCCCCGAATAACGCCATTTTTTTCCATACAAACGTGTTTCCTGTTTCCTCCCCTAATAACGCCATTTTTTTTCCATACAAACGTGTTTCCTGTTTCCTCCCCGAATAACGCCATTTTTTTCCATACAAACGTGTTTCCTGTTTCCTCCCCGAATAACGCCATTTTTTTCCATACAAACGTGTTTCCTGTTTCCTCCCCGAATAACGCCATTTTTTTTCCATACAAACGTGTTTCCTGTTTCCTCCCCGAATAACGCCATTTTTTTTCCATACAAACGTGTTTCCTGTTTCCTCCCCGAATAACGCCATTTTTTTTTCATACAAACGTGTTTCCTGTTTCCTCCCCGAATAACGCCATTTTTTTCCATACAAACGTGTTTCCTGTTTCCTCCCCGAATAACGCCATTTTTTTTCCATACAAACGTGTTTCCTGTTTCCTCCCCGAATAACGCCATTTTTTTTCCATACAAACGTGTTTCCTGTTTCCTCCCCGAATAACGCCATTTTTTTTCCATACAAACGTGTTTCCTGTTTCCTCCCCGAATAACGCCATTTTTTTCCATACAAACGTGTTTCCTGTTTCCTCCCCGAATAACGCCATTTTTTTTCCATACAAACGTGTTTCCTGTTTCCTCCCCGAATAACGCCATTTTTTTCCATACAAACGTGTTTCCTGTTTCCTCCCCGAATAACGCCATTTTTTTTCCATACAAACGTGTTTCCTGTTTCCTCCTCGAATAACGCCATTTTTTTTCCATACAAACGTGTTTACTGTTTCCTCCCCGAATAACGCCATTTTTTTCCATACAAACGTGTTTCCTGTTTCCTCCCCGAATAACGCCATTTTTTTTTCCATACAAACGTGTTTCCTGTTTCCTCCCCGAATAACGCCATTTTTTTCCATACAAACGTGTTTCCTGTTTCCTCCCCGAATAACGCCATTTTTTTTCCATACAAACGTGTTTCCTGTTTCCTCCCCGAATAACGCCATTTTTTTTCCATACAAACGTGTTTCCTGTTTCCTCCCCGAATAACGCCATTTTTTTTCCCATACAAACGTGTTTCCTGTTTCCTCCCCGAATAACGCCATTTTTTTCCATACAAACGTGTTTCCTGTTTCCTCCCCGAATAACGCCATTTTTTTCCATACAAACGTGTTTCCTGTTTCCTCCCCGAATAACGCCATTTTTTTTCCATACAAACGTGTTTCCTGTTTCCTCCCCGAATAACGCCATTTTTTTTCCATACAAACGTGTTTCCTGTTTCCTCCCCGAATAACGCCATTTTTTTTCCATACAAACGTGTTTCCTGTTTCCTCCCCGAATAACGCCATTTTTTTTCCATACAAACGTGTTTCCTGTTTCCTCCCCGAATAACGCCATTTTTTTTCCATACAAACGTGTTTCCTGTTTCCTCCCCGAATAACGCCATTTTTTTTCCATACAAACGTGTTTCCTGTTTCCTCCCCGAATAACGCCATTTTTTTTCCATACAAACGTGTTTCCTGTTTCCTCCCCGAATAACGCCATTTTTTTTCCATACAAACGTGTTTCCTGTTTCCTCCCCGAATAACGCCATTTTTTTTCCATACAAACGTGTTTCCTGTTTCCTCCCCGAATAACGCCATTTTTTTTCCATACAAACGTGTTTCCTGTTTCCTCCCCGAATAACGCCATTTTTTTTCCATACAAACGTGTTTCCTGTTTCCTCCCCGAATAACGCCATTTTTTTCCATACAAACGTGTTTCCTGTTTCCTCCCCGAATAACGCCATTTTTTTTCCATACAAACGTGTTTCCTGTTTCCTCCCCGAATAACGCCATTTTTTTTTTCAAAATCTATGGCCTTTATTAGCATGTCCCTATGTTTTCCTTTTTTGACCGACTTCTAAATCAAAAAGGAGGAGGTTCTCTATTCGTAAATATGTAGGTATGTTTTTTTTTGTGTGTATGTCCACCTATACTCGAAGACGGATGGACCGATTGAAATGATTGAAACGTTATTATTCCAAGATGGTCCCATTTTTTGAAATTTTGAAATTAGTTTTTAGGAAATCTTGAAAATACTGTCGTTTTCGTTACCACTTTATGTGAATATAATACGTAAGTATCTTTAGGCATAACTCCTTTGTTTATAAACCGATTTAGATGATTCTTGGTTTGTTAAAAAGGGGATACCTCAAGGTATTTTAACCGACTTCAAAAAAGGAGGTTTTCAGTTCGATCACATACCTATTTACCAGAATACAAGTAAATTGCCTGCACGATGCACTAAAAAGAGTGAAATAAAAATTATTTTTATAAAAAATAAAACCGCCTTCAAAAAAATCACATCAAAAAAGTAAGAAATAATTCCTCACCAAATAAATAACGTAAGCACTTTGAAGTCGGGCGGGTTTTAACAAAAACAACAAAAATCGTACATGTTTCACGCCCGACTTCAAAGTAGGTAGGTACTTACGTTATTTATTTGGTGAGGAATTATTTCTTACTTTTTTGATGTGATTTTTTTGAAGGCGGTTTTATTTTTTTATAAAAATATTTTTTTTCATAAATTAATTATTAAAGGAGATATGAACCTTCAAAATCCTAAGAAATGTCCAGATTTTCCGCTGTTTTCAAACATCCAGAAAAGGTAGGTCACGAATTCACGATTCAACTAGTTAGACTGCAGTACATTTGCCATCAGCCATCAACTCTGGCCACTTGTTGAATTTTACCCATCCTCTTAGCACATCTTACATAGACTAAACATAAACAAATCGAAACTGCGTTTTGTGTAACTTTCAACAACTTGTTCAAAGTTTTTCAGCAAGTTCTCTTTAACATTACCCATTTCATGTTTCGTATTTGCACTCGGTACACAAACAAAAGTCTATGCTAGAAAAAAGCGTCTTGACGTCAGTCACGAATTGAACCCGTCACCTTTCGCAATGCGGGTAATGCTCTGAAGGCCAAGCATAAAATTCTATGCCATAAGATTTGTTGCAATTTTGGTGATTTTCAATACATTTTCACTGTAAGCCACTATTTCATTTTCTTTCTATAACAGAATACCAAAAAGAAAGTGGGGGTAGTAATATCTTCACATTGATGAAATTAACGCTGGCTATACAGCGTGTAAGAAGTATTTGATAAATTCGACGCTTCTCGTAACGACTCCGTAGCTCAGTGGTTAGAGCAGTCGCCCGGATAGCGAAAGGTCGTGGGTTCGAGTCCCGGAGCTGGTTGTGAGACGGGTAGATTTTTTCTAAATACTTCATTTTCCATTTTTCAACCATAAAAATTGCATTGTGAATGCAAAAAAGTAAAAATTTAAATAACAGAATAGCACTTTGACTCTACATAGTAGGGATTATGGCTCATTTACATGGGTCCGGTGTTTGAGAAACGATTTCCTACGTGTCACTATGTCGTCTATATAGGAGACCACAGATCACCTGTATAAGCAAGCTAAGGAGACCAACGGACTGAGAAGTGAAGTGACTTTCATGTGCGAATGTTGTACCTACATACAGTGCCACAACCTTTTCTGTTCCGGTGACAGCGGCGCTACGTACGTTTTTCTTTTTTTTGTAGCAATTTAACCGGCCCCATGGAAGTATTACATAAACACCGGCCCTGACTTCTAAGAACTTCAGCCGCCAGCAGCGCTATGGTTGGACATCAACTTGACAGCAGTATGACATTTAAAAAAAACATGATAATAGTTTCACATTTTGGCCACCGGAACAGAAAAGTTTGTGGCACTGTAACCTACACGACACGCCTGTAAATACGTAGCAGTATTTTTTTTTACCCTGTGCCTGTAATAAGTGTAGGTACACATCAGATAATTTACCTTAAGTGTGCTTAAGTGCAATCTTTGTTTGTTTTAAAGTGTATGCTGTTGGTGTGTTGTTTAAATAAATTAAATAAATAATTTTAATAAACTTTTTAGCTAACAACGTCTCGTAATTTTTCTTTTAATTTCACCAGTATTTCTCCAAATTTCCTGTTTTTCCCTGCTGGTCGTAATCTACCCGACGAGCGGAGGGAGGGTTTAGCAAACACGCGCGCGTGCTTGCGCAGTCTTGTACCCGCTTACGGGCGAGGGTTAACGTAGACTCTGAACTGTGTTTGGACTTTACTTGGGTTAATAAGGATGAAGGACTGTGCTGTAAAATTGTTTTCATAATATTTCAAACCTAAGTATAAAAAGTTCATTATTCAGACGAGCACTTGCGAATGGAATGATAAAGAAGGCACCAACAGTTGATGATCCTTCACATATTCGTCAAAAGTTGTTATTTACTGCCAGTATTTATTTCATAATCCCTCAAAGAAATCTCAATTCCATCAGTATTTTCCCAATCATGCCATTTTCCCGCTTGGTCGTAATCAAACAGCTGAGCGGCGGGTTAAGCAAACACTAGCGCGTGCTCGCGCAGTCTTGTACCCGCTTACGGGTGGGGGATAGCGGGGACCGACTCTGAACTGTTTGGACTTTACGGGGTTAATAAGGATTATATTGGCAGAGTACAGAGGAGTATTCTATCTGCCTACTAAAGATCAGAAAGCTAGTTATGACGTAACGTTTGTACTCTGATATTGGTCTGGTCTGGTAAGGTCTTTGACCAGTGTGTGTTGCAGTTATGACATATGGAAGCGAGACGTGGTCTTTTACTAATGGATCTCCTAAGTAGGCTCAAGGTCACCCAGCGAGCAATGGAGAGGGCGATGCTTGGTATTTCTCTGCGCGATCGAATCAGAAATGATCCGCAGAGATCCGCAGGAGAACTAGGTAAAACAACCGACATCGCTCGAAGGATTGCTCAGTTGAAGTGGCAGTGGTCGGGACACATAGCGCGGAGAACCGATGACCGTTGGTCTCTCTGGCTCGCGCGTAACGGATGACGTTCCGTAGGCAGGCCCCCTACAAGGTGACCGAGACGATCTGGTCAAGGTCGCGGTGCGCCGCTGCATGGATGCGGGCAGCGCAGGACCGATCGCTGTGGAGATCCTTGGGGAGGCCTATGCTCAGCAGTGGCCGTCGTATGGCTGATGATGATGATGATGACGACTCTGATTTTGAAGAACTATTGTGTAAAAATTTATTTCAATGGGCCTCTACGTTTTGTACCGCTATCCCATTATTTTTCATGTTGCGGCTACATTAGCGGGCTACGGCGAAGTATCGTTATATCTTTCTCTTTCTAACTAACCGGTAGTGGCGTATGGAAAGAGACTGATGCCATAAAAGGCATTTTCGGTCAAGAACAAACAGCTAAAGTGATTCTTAGACTGCACCGCCCGTACAGCGCTCCGGTTTCAATAAAGCCCGTACAGCGCTCCGGTTTCAATAAAGCCCGCAGTGTATAATAGCCGCTACACACGTTCCGATCCGACCGCCGATTTGGTCTGCTCCAGACCAAATCTGGACGTGTGTAGCGTAGTCGTCCGACCATATTCGTGTTTGACGCGGTCGGCCGGATTTGGTTCGCACGAACTTCACTTCCTACCAAATCGGAACGTGTGTAGGCTTCCGACCGGACCAACTTGGCAGTGTTGACCATTTTGGAGGTTTTCCCCTAGATTTAGGGAGAAAATATGTAAAAGCGGAAATATTTAAAGCAGATAGAAATTACTTTATGGGATTTTCAGAGGATTCAATTTAATGCTCGTTCATGAGTTTTACGTAGGACTGAACGAACGAAAGGTTTAAATATGGCCATTTATGAAAAGGTTATTTTTATCTATTAGTTTTTTTTTAGAATATTTTATTTAAAACTCGCAATTTGTCGTAAAACTAAATATATATAAAAAGGGCATAACACCTCATCAATAAGTGCTGCTTTTAGTAAATATTTAGCATGTTGTAGTATTTTTTTGAAAATAACAGAAAATTTAAAAATAATGAAATTGTTTTTTTATAGTAATAAAACATTAAAAACCGAAAATATTTTTCTTTTTAATTTATTTATTGCAAGCAAATTGATGTTTTCAGTATTTATAAATAATAATAATATTGGGTGATTAGCAGTGGCTGGCAACACTGCAACAACGGCTAGAGGTCGGCCAGACCAAATCGGAACGTGTGTAGCGCCGACCGATTTGGTCTGGCAGATTTGGTTTGAACGTGTGTAGGCGCGGATCAGATCTGTAGTGAAGTTCGCCCGCACCAAATCGGCGGTCGGATAGGAGCGTGTGTAGCGGCTATAACACACTCACGCCGCATCTCCGTCCACCGGAGCGGAAACCGGCGGCATCGGCAGTCAGCCGTCTAAACCCAATAAAACATATTTTATTTTAAACAGTACCGCCAAAGATTTTCATGATTTTACGAACAAAAATCTGTAAAATTACTGATAAAAACAACCACACACTGCACTTAATGTAAAGTTTGAAGCACATGTTAAATTCGTGGCCCGCCTTATCAGCCCCGCCAGCACTCACCTGTGGCTCACACACGGTACTGTCGGTAACACATCGAGCCTGGACAGTAGCAAAGTTGTGAAAATAAAAAAAATAAAAAAAAAAATAAAAAAAATAGATTTATTTCTCTCATCACAAATAGGGTCCTTAATATAAATACTTAGTGCTAGTTAGGTGGTAGTGTAACACCATATTTGTGCGAGACTGGTGCCCGAAATAGGTTTCTGTAATAGAAACCTGGGTTACAGGTCGCCAGGCCCACCCAAGAACAGTAGGTAAGTACGTTCTAGTCGATTTGAAGACATGGACTGGACGTATTGAACAAAGTAGAACAATAAAATAAAAAAATAAAAGATATAAACTAGTAAACAATAAATGATTAATGCTAGCATAAAGAGCTATAGTGTGTTATGTATACGAGTGTTTATGGTGACTATGTGTGCATGTGTGAGTGAGTGTGTGTAGGAATGTGTTTGTGTGTGTTAAACGTGTATTATGTAACGATCTGCGGAAAATAGAAGCGGAGAGACATCGTCATAGAATAGCTAATAATCAGGAGGACATCGTGTCCGGCAAGCGCGTAGAAAACGAGAAACGAATATGGGATATTATGTTACAGGGCAAAGTAAGTTTTCAGTAGTGTCATAGTCAAGTGTAGTCAGGTATTTCGAGACAGCGAGTTTACAGGGTGATTTAAGGAGAGGATAAATATGAAGAAGATGATTAATCCTGTTGTATAGGAATGGGCCTTGAAACTGGAAGAATTTTTGTGCAAAAGAGATGTGCTGTGCAGGAACAGTGCAGACTTTATTATTTCTTCTTTTGTCCTCCAGTTTGGGATCGTATGGTAGCTGAGAGTGTTTTTGGAGTATGGTCCTTAGGATGTATGCTTGTCTTACCGAGTGGATGTTCCAGACCCTATATAGTTCAGTCGTGGGGAAAAGATAAGGGAGGCCAGCGGCTACTTTTAATAGAACACGCTGGGCTCTTTCCACTGCAAGAAGGTGAGTTTTAGCGGCACCACCCCAGGTAGTGATGCAGTATTCCAAGAGGGAGTGACATAACGCATAGTAAACGGTCTTTATTATTTTGCGGTTGGCAACATTTTTTAGTCTGCTGAAGATATATATTAATTTTCGTAGCCTAGATGCTAAGAGGTCCAGATGGAATTTGAAGGTGAGAGTTTGGTCGAGTAAGACACCAAGATACCTGATGCAGTCCGAACGCTCAAGTGGAGGACATACACAAGAAGATGTGGCAGGCTGAGTACCACACTCATGGGCAATGATTTGGTAGTCTGCCGCAGGAAGTTGGCTGGATCTTATTGCAAACGCCACGTACTTAGTTTTTGAGACGTTTAGTGTGAGGACATTGCACTTCAGCCACTTACCCACAATATCCAGACCTCTCTGCGCCAGCTTGAATGCATCAGCCCAAGAGTCTCCATGAAAAAAGAGTGCCGTATCGTCGGCAAAAGTGAAAATTTGTCCCCCACCTATTCGAAGCTGACATAGCTCATTTATGTAGGTTAGGAATAGTGTAGGCCCGAGGATGCTGCCTTGTGGTACACCGTAAGTGGTATGTGACTCTTCACTAACCCACTGGTCAATCTTGACTCTGTGTGTTCTATCAGAAAGGTAGTCAGCCAACAACTTGAGCGGGAGACCTCTGATACCATAACCTTCCAATCTAGTGAGTAGCCGGGGTATGGAAATCGTGTCAAATGCTTTGGCTAAATCGAGGAAAAGTACAACACATTTCCTTTTCTCGTCCAAGCAGGAGACCACAGATTGAATTAGATCTTGAACTGCATCATTCGTGGATCTACCTTTACGGAAGCCGTATTGAGATGGTGAAAGGATGCGGTTGGATTCCAAGAACTTTACAAGTCTAGAGTTCATTATACGCTCTAATATCTTGGAGAGAGTGGAGAGAATTGTGATCGGCCTATAATTATCAACACGGTCTTTATCCCCTTGCTTGTAGATAGGTTTGATTTGACCTATTTTAAACGCCGAGGGAAACACTCCATCTGATATTGCCAGATTACATAAGTGTGTTATAGATGGGACTAGTATCTGAGCATAGCGTTTAATAACCTTGGTTGATATAAGATCTATTCCTACTGCACAATGGTCTTTAAGGTTGTTTATGATCTGCATCACCTCGGTCTCGTCAGTGGGCGACATGACGAAGGAACCAGAAGGTGACGGTGAGGCGAAAATAGGTCATATTAAGCATGTCTTCTATACTACAGGGTGTTAGGGGCACCGTTGCAAAAGCTTTAACCATGGCTTCAGACTACCATGCTGAACAACGTACAGTAAGAATTTTTTGTCGGAAATGAAAAAAAAACTACTTTTCATACAAATTTTGTAACAAATCGGGACATTTTGTATGGAGAGGCGAAATTTTTTTTTCATTTCCGACAAAACATTTTGCTGTGCGTTGTTAAGCATGATGGCCTGAAGCCATGGTTAAAGTTTTTGCAACGGTGCCCCTAACACCCTGTAGTATAGAAGACATGCTTAATATGACCTATTTTCACAACTTTGCTACTGTCCAGGCTCGATGTGTTACCGACAGTACCGTGTGTGAGCCACAGGTGAGTGCTGGCGGGGCTGATAAGGCGAGCCACGAATTTAACATGTGCTTCAAACTTTACATTAAGTGCAGTGTGTGGTTGTTTTTATCAGTAATTTTACAGATTTTTGTTCGTAAAATCATGAAAATCTTTGGCGGTACTGTTTAAAATAAAATATGTTTTATTGGGTTTAGACGGCTGACTGCCGATGCCGCCGGTTTCCGCTCCGGTGGACGGAGATGCGGCGTGAGTGTGTTATAGCCGCTACACACGCTCCTATCCGACCGCCGATTTGGTGCGGGCGAACTTCACTACAGATCTGATCCGCGCCTACACACGTTCAAACCAAATCTGCCAGACCAAATCGGTCGGCGCTACACACGTTCCGATTTGGTCTGGCCGACCTCTAGCCGTTGTTGCAGTGTTGCCAGCCACTGCTAATCTCCCAATATTATTATTATTTATAAATACTGAAAACATCAATTTGCTTGCAATATAAATTAAAAAGAAAAATATTTTCGGTTTTTAATGTTTTATTACTATAAAAAAACAATTTCATTATTTTTAAATTTTCTGTTATTTTCAAAAAAATACTACAACATGCTAAATATTTACTAAAAGCAGCACTTATTGATGAGGTGTTATGCCCTTTTTATATATATTTAGTTTTACGACAAATTGCGAGTTTTAAATAAAATATTCTAAAAAAAAACTAATAGATAAAAATAACCTTTTCATAAATGGCCATATTTAAACCTTTCGTTCGTTCAGTCCTACGTAAAACTCATGAACGAGCATTAAATTGAATCCTCTGAAAATCCCTTAAAGTAATTTCTATCTGCTTTAAATATTTCCGCTTTTACATATTTTCTCCCTAAATCTAGGGGAAAACCTCCAAAATGGTCAACACTGCCAAGTTGGTCCGGTCGGAAGCCTACACACGTTCCGATTTGGTAGGAAGTGAAGTTCGTGCGAACCAAATCCGGCCGACCGCGTCAAACACGAATATGGTCGGACGACTACGCTACACACGTCCAGATTTGGTCTGGAGCAGACCAAATCGGCGGTCGGATCGGAACGTGTGTAGCGGCTATTATACATACACTGCGGGCTTTATTGAAACCGGAGCGCTGTACGGGCTTTATTGAAACCGGAGCGCTGTACGGGCGGTGCAGTCTAAGAATCACTTTAGCTGTTTGTTCTTGACCGAAAATGCCTTTTATGGCATCAGTCTCTTTCCATACGCCACTACCGGTTAGTTAGAAAGAGAAAGATATAACGATACTTCGCCGTAGCCCGCTAATGTAGCCGCAACATGAAAAATAATGGGATAGCGGTACAAAACGTAGAGGCCCATTGAAATAAATTTTTACACAATAGTTCTTCAAAATCAGAGTCGTCATCATCATCATCATCAGCCATACGACGGCCACTGCTGAGCATAGGCCTCCCCAAGGATCTCCACAGCGATCGGTCCTGCGCTGCCCGCATCCATGCAGCGGCGCACCGCGACCTTGACCAGATCGTCTCGGTCACCTTGTAGGGGGCCTGCCTACGGAACGTCATCCGTTACGCGCGAGCCAGAGAGACCAACGGTCATTGGTTCTCCGCGCTATGTGTCCCGACCACTGCCACTTCAACTGAGCAATCCTTCGAGCGATGTCGGTTGTTTTACCTAGTTCTCCTGCGGATCTCTGCGGATCATTTCTGATTCGATCGCGCAGAGAAATACCAAGCATCGCCCTCTCCATTGCTCGCTGGGTGACCTTGAGCCTACTTAGGAGATCCATTAGTAAAAGACCACGTCTCGCTTCCATATGTCATAACTGCAACACACACTGGTCAAAGACCTTACCAGACCAGACCAATATCAGAGTACAAACGTTACGTCATAACTAGCTTTCTGATCTTTAGTAGGCAGATAGAATACTCCTCTGTACTCTGCCAATATAATCCTTATTAACCCCGTAAAGTCCAAACAGTTCAGAGTCGGTCCCCGCTATCCCCCACCCGTAAGCGGGTACAAGACTGCGCGAGCACGCGCTAGTGTTTGCTTAACCCGCCGCTCAGCTGTTAGATTACGACCAAGCGGGAAAATGGCATGATTGGGAAAATACTGGTGAAATTGAGATTTCTTTGAGGAATTATGAAATAAATACTGGCAGTAAATAACAACTTTTGACGGATATTTGAAGGATCATCAACTGTTGGTGCCATCTTTAACATTCCATTCGCAAGTGCTCGTCTGAATAATGAACTTTTTATACTTAGGTTTAAAATATTATGAAAACAATTTTTTAATACAGTTGCTCAAAAAGTGGCGTATTGCAGGGACGTATAGTGTTCGGGATGTGGGCTATTACACACTCGAACTTTTTCTTTACCTTTCCCGAACTCGTGCGTTTTCTTTCCCAACTGTCAAAATATTATCTATTAAAAAAGAAAAAACCAACCACGAAGTTTTTACTAAAAAAAAAAACATAGAAGTTTTTATGATTCATGCAAATATTTCTAAAAAGAAGCTACTAATTTGTTTCAATATCAGATTTAAAAGTAATTTTAATTATACATTAAATTAATATTAGTATCGGCCAAATTAAATTTATGAATATAAAAAATACATAAAATTGGCTGTATGACCACAGATTACTAAATATGGTATGATGTGCACTATTTACCATAGTATCTGTTTGTAGGAGTTTGCGCAAGTAAGTGAAAAGAAAATGAGGGACCTTATTTCTTAATTTTCTAAATTAGTTTTTTCTGGTTTTATTGTGGTAGGTACTTAGTATGGTGGAATTAGTGCAATAATGTGGCTTTAATGGAAAACGATGTGGTAAAAGAGAGAAATAAGGAAAGGCGCTCCTGTAGGATTCGGATTGCTTTTGTTAGGTTTAATTTCATTTCATCTCATTTAATTTAATTTTCATTTCATATCAATAAAAAAATTCTACTGAAGCCTTGGCTGTATGATCATAGTTTCCTGTGCCAACCCAGAATGGGTGAAGAAAACAAAAAAAAGTCTCTGCTTATATTCTTTTTGGTCTGGCAGATTTGGTTTGAACGTGTGTAGGCGCGGATCAGATCTGTAGTGAAGTTCGCCCGCACCAAATCGGCGGTCGGATAGGAGCGTGTGTAGCGGCTATAACACACTCACGCCGCATCTCCGTCCACCGGAGCGGAAACCGGCGGCATCGGCAGTCAGCCGTCTAAACCCAATAAAACATATTTTATTTTAAACAGTACCGCCAAAGATTTTCATGATTTTACGAACAAAAATCTGTAAAATTACTGATAAAAACAACCACACACTGCACTTAATGTAAAGTTTGAAGCACATGTTAAATTCGTGGCCCGCCTTATCAGCCCCGCCAGCACTCACCTGTGGCTCACACACGGTACTGTCGGTAACACATCGAGCCTGGACAGTAGCAAAGTTGTGAAAATAGGTCATATTAAGCATGTCTTCTATACTACAGGGTGTTAGGGGCACCGTTGCAAAAGCTTTAACCATGGCTTCAGACTACCATGCTGAACAACGTACAGTAAGAATTTTTTGTCGGAAATGAAAAAAAAACTACTTTTCATACAAATTTTGTAACAAATCGGGACATTTTGTATGGAGAGGCGAAATTTTTTTTTCATTTCCGACAAAACATTTTGCTGTGCGTTGTTAAGCATGATGGCCTGAAGCCATGGTTAAAGTTTTTGCAACGGTGCCCCTAACACCCTGTATGCAGGGTTATTTCGAAACCACTGGCCAAATTTTTAAGTTCGACTCAGATTCAGTAATTGAGCAACTTTCTCCTAGAAACATGGGTCGAAATAGGTACGACAAAAATTTTTGGACTTCCCATCCAAAATCAATCACGTGATCAGTATTAATTTGTATGAAAAGTAAAAAAAATGACATATTTCGATCCATCGGAACGCTAAATCGTCAGTACAGTGCCACAATCTTTTCTGTTCCGGTGACAGCGGCGCTACGTACACTCAGGGACAAATTCGGTGAACCACCTCTTGCTTCTTTTTGTCTGGCTGGTGCCTCGCCATTGCCGCGCAGACCATTTTACTATTTGGTTATGTATTAAACTAGGGTAGTACTATACATAAGTAATTAAGGTTAGGGATTGCAAGTGAACGGTGAGACGCCAGCCACACGAAAAGAAGTAAGAGGTGGTTCACCGAATTTGTCCCCGATTGTACCTACGTTTTTCTTTTTTTTGTAGCAATTTAACCGGCCCTGACTTCTAAGGACTTCAGCCGCCAGCAGCGCTATGGTTGGAAATCAACTTGACAGCAAAATGACATTAAAAAAAAAACACGTTAGAGTGAGTGTCAGATAACCGCGTTTATGGCGCTAGTGGCAGTACATTTTTTTGTTCTAAGCACAAGGAAAAGATTAGTATTCGATTTTGACCGCGTGCAGATTTATCTGGCGCGCACTCTAGTTTCACATTTTGGCCACCGGAACCACAGAGGATAAAAAAATACTACGTACCGGAACAGAAAAGATTGTGGCACTGTAAATTAAACATCCTTTAGACAACCGGAAGTCCGTTGTTCTGAAGTGTAAGAGGGTGGTGCATCAGCTATCTAAAACCGATAAATCAGGGCTGCCCTCGACATGTCCGCACTAGCCGGGACCACTCGGGACAAGTGGCCACACGTCATGCTGTCACCATGAACGTTGCCGGAACTAAAATGTTCATTTATATTATACTGTAATGGAACTATATATTCTGTGCTATAGCCTGGCTGGGTGTGTGTTAATAAGCATTGCGTCGCGATCGCGAGCGTGATTAATTTGTGCAAACCTTAAGGCGATACTCGGAAAAAATGTGCTGAAGCGAGATAGCAATGAGAAAAGGACGCGCGCGGGAGCGAGACCGATTTTGCAGATTAGGCAAAAAAAACACAAAATCAATTCGTACTAAAAAACTACAGCGATTAAAAAAAAATGCTTCTATACGATCCTCAATATTATTGGTGTCCGCTAATTAAACCAATTTCCAATAGTGTAAGTAACCCCATTTAAGAATAATCTTCACTTTTCTTATTTTTTAGAGGTCTTTTCGAAAATAAAAAGTGTCGAGGCAAAATCATAAAATCGTGTTTTTGAAACTATACGATTCTAGATAAAGGTATGAAGAAATATATATCTTATTACCAGATTTGTAACAACTGTAACCGTCCTATAGTTTTAAATCAAAAAGTCCATATTTTTCCGAGTAGCGCCTTAATTGATTATAATTGAAGTGAAAACTTCTTTAGCGGCGTTGTGCACTTTTTGTGATGGGTAAAAACTTGTAAACTCACGTCAGGATCACGTGACCGTAAAACGATGATAACCGTGACCGTAAAACCATAAAACTGTTACAATGTCATTAGAATACGAAGGCAAAGGACGAGATGGGACAAAACGTCCCCGAAAACCAACAGATTTGAAATGTATCTCAGGTGAAAGATATTAATATAGTGACAATGACAACTTTTTACTATGGCGACATCCCTCAAATGTGTGGTAATTCTGGGAAAATATTATTTTAAGGATTATTTCGTCCTTTTCAGTTGGCAAGTAAGTAGTTACTTCTTGAAGTCGGTTTAATTTTGCCAGCCTGCCGTCATCTGTTAGCAGCACTTGTGCCGCGCGTCACTGCCAGGCCTGCGCCCGTCCGCTGTTTTTGTGTTCAAAGGGATGTAAGATTAATGTATGTGTATGTACTTCTGGTGCATAGACAAATAAAATTATACATAACTAGAAGTTTTGCGCGGTTTTACCCGCGTGGTACCCGTTCCCGTGGGAATATCGGGATAAAATATAGTCTATGTTACTCAGGATTCAGGAAGAATGTAGCTTTCTAATGGTGAAAGATTTTTTAAATCGGTCCAGTTGCTTTTTAACCGACTTGAAAAAAGGACGTTATACGTTCGTTTGTGTCTGTATTTTTATTATTTTAAAATAATTTAATTTTTAGTTTTTTTGTGTGTCAATGTTGTTAATGCAAAAACTTTTTGCACGCAGACTTAGAGGCTCACATTTTTTTGGCAATATCCAGCTAAAAGCTCATCAAATGGGGAGAAACGGACAAAGCTTTTTGTAGATGCCGTTTTTGTGATTGGAGTCCACTTTTTACCTAATCTGTGCGATAATAATGTACTCTTTGTTCAAATATTGATAAAAGATTTCATCGATTTTGACAGCTGTTATGATTGGTTGTTATTGTGACGATATGACGACAATAACAACCAATCAACAAAACAGCCCTCCAATATCATCTACGCCCTCTGTCGTGATAAAAAGTTAGTTTTCCTCCCCACTATAGTGAATTCAACATTTAGTAAGCGTTTACTATTTTTGTATGCAACATTTGGTAAATATATATTTTAGCTCTAATAATAAAATATATATTATAGCTCTAATAATAAAAAAAAAAACACCGAGTTGCACTCTGTGAGTGCCGGCAGAAGTGAAAACTTAAATATTAACGTTGTGCAACTTGTGCAATTTTGATATATTCTTAATTTTTTTAACCCGTTGATTTTTAGAAAATATACTTAGAGATGAATTAGAGATGCAGTCATAAAGAGATCCCTAGACTTTTTCACAAAAAAAAGGAATTTGGACAAAAAAAAATACGAACTGGATTTGTACCGAGGTCTTCTGTTCTGCCGCCGCGCGCCGCCTGTTTTCTAACCGAGGTGCCAGAGCCATATTTCCCAATGTTGTAATACATTGGGAAAGGATGATGGGCAAATTTGTATGGGACCCATCCCCGCCTGCAACATATATTTTATGTGTGTCGACAATTTTAAACGTATATATAGAGAGACTAATAGCTATGAAGTAGCATATATATTTACTGTGCTAATAGCCATATTCAATGTCAAAATCCATGGGGTTTAGTCAAAACGAGAACCTCCTTTTTTGAAGTCGGTTAAATACCAAAACCCTTGTAACAAAACACTTTCCTGAAAACTGCATCAAAATCGGTTCAGCCAAACGTAAGATAATCGCTTGATGATGATGATGATGATGATGATGATGATGATTGATCGGACAAACATACATTCGTACATACATACAGATCAAACTGAGAAGCTTCTTTTTTTTTGAAGTCGCTTAGAAATGGTAAAAATCAAAGATTTTTTTATTAACGTAGGTTTAACTTTTGTAGTAAATAACAATATTAAGCTTAAGTACGTGTTTTTGCATTTCTGTGATGTCCCAGATAAATGTTTTTTCTTTCTTTCTTTTTGAGGTCGGTGCCGTCAGCCAGAAGCATGATAATGTTTTTTTTTTTTTTAATTTATTTTTTGGGTTAGTAAAGTACCAGACGATACCCATAATATCTCAAAAACTACTGAACCGATTTTGGTGAAACTTAGACTGTTCCCTACGTTAAAATACACCTAATTAAAATCAAAAAGAATCATCTCGATATGACTTATGGTCTTCGAGAAATTCGTGGACAAACATAGAAACAAACATACACAGACATACATACACTTATGAAATTTAGCACATGTGCTTAGATTCTAAGCACATCTCTAAGCCTTACGCTCGAATTCTCGAACGCAAATCATCTTTGGGAGCGTCCCAAACTCAGAACAATAACTAAAGCTAGTCCCAAACATCATGGCATCTCTTTCATACGTTTGACGTTTAAAGTGACAGGGCGATGTTTGAGACGCTCCCAAAGATAAGTAGCGTACGAGTATTCGGGCATTAGAAGCCTAAATAGAACTCTTTACTCAAATATTATCCAATTCCAACTATATCACATACATACAGGTCAAATTGATAATCTCCTTTTATTTTGAAGTCGGTTAATTAAAAAGTATCGAAGCACAAAAATATCGAGCTTTCTAAAACGCAAGAGTTAAACGTGTAAAACGCAAAATAAATACCAACAAATGAAAATTCAGTGCTACTGAACATGAAGTCATGATGTACCTACTTATTTGAAAAAATCGACCCGTCTCACAACTAACTCTGACGGGACTCGAACCCACGACCTTCCACATTCCGGACGAATGCTCTAACCACTGAGCTACGGAGTCGTTGACGACTACCGTAGCTCAGTGTCACAAATATAAGGTCGCTTACACACAAACTGCGAATTCGTCTCGCATCACAAAAGTCCGTAACGCATCTCCAGTTAGTTATTTATTTATCAGATAGTTATCCATAAAGAAATCATCTTCGTTTGATCTACAGCTATGATTTTTAAACGTTTTCATTCTTTTTACGTATTCAACTATTTTTCAAAGCTCTATCATATCTAGGTTACTATTACCATGTAAGCAGTTAAATAATACATTGGAAGGAAGGGGCAGTTGCATGCATGTGATCGAGCATCGTAATGAGATGCCTGAATATTTAATGGGGCAGTGCAGAGTAGCTGAGCTAATATATAAGTGCCTTCTTGGTGTAATAGCATTTTATCCTCTCCTCTTTCGGAAGAGGCTAAAATGTTGTACGCCGTTGTGCATGTAGGCCTAAGTCATAGAAATTTAAATAAGTAAGTGTACCTATGTACTTGTTTCTTCTACAGGGGTGACATGTTCAGTGTTGAACAAACCCCTTATTAAATAAATAGAAAAAATAATAATATATTAAGTGCCTTCTTTTCAACAGAATATCGGTGCAGCGAGCCCCCACTTGCATTTTGTTGGACTTGTGGTCTGAATTATAATATTTGTTGTTTTAGTAGTGGGATGTCAAAATAAATGGTTTTTCTTTCTTTCTTTCTTTTCTGCATACACGCTTATATTTCAAAGACGTGAAGGAAGGTAGTGCAGTCGTTCATACCCACCATTGCTCAGATTCATGAGTATAACGACTGCAAAATAACTGGGTCTTCCCTTCCAACGCTTGGAGGAGCTCGATGTGATAAATTTTGGCCACCTATCCCTTGACAGACCATTGCAAAAGTTGCTTAACTTCAAAAATCACAGGCCGGCCGGGCGCGCTAACAACCACTTCAAGGCTTCTCAATAAAATAAATAAATAAAATAAAAACTGTTTATTTCGGACAACATAAATCCATAATGTGTTAGTAAATAAAGAGCCTATTAACTATGTTAGTATTTGATTTCAATGAAGGATGTTATTTTTCTTATCATAAAATCAACCAGCGGACAATCTCCACTGTCGACTATCTCCTTCAGGACGCTGTGGCTGGGACTCAATAAGGGACCTCGCCTACGTCCGATAATCTCGGAAGTGGGCGAGGGCCCTACACCTGGATGTACGATGTCCGTCGGTAGTCGTTAATACCCACCAATCTGCACTGGGCCCGCGTGGTGGGTAAAAGCCTACTCTCCTTATCCATCCATAAGGAAGACCTGGGGGGCTACCGCGTAACTTTATGGGTATGAACTTCATACGTTTTTTGGAACTTTAAGTCAATTTTATAAAGAAAATAGTCGCTATCAGTTCCTTGTTTTGTGACGTCGGGTAACGATAACTAGCTAGCAATGTTCAACAGAACAAAGCAGCAAAAATCTATCAAAATAAGGAATTCAAATGACAGTTGAAGCCCATACCCATATCCATATTTCTTAGCCGGTAGCCCCCCAGTGCCCCAGCGGCGGGGACATTAAATAATGATGATGATGAGTGGTCGCCCGCGACCAGTGTTGCCAACTTAGCACTTTCGGTGCTAGATTTAGCACTATTTTCATAATTCGAGCACGAAACAACGGCATATAGCACCTAGCACCAAATCTAGCACTAAATAGTACCTACTCATGCTGATTATTTCCTGGTTACCGCAGAACAAAAGGCAGTCACGCGACTCACGCGGTCAGTAACAAAATGCTGTATCCAACGGCAATCTGATATAATTTGACCTGCCTGACTAGACTAGATCTTTTTTCTTTATGTTAGTTTAGTCTTTCTTTGTCTTGTTTGTTGATTGATGATTTGCTTCTTTAAAACGGACGATAAAGCTAATTGCGTGGTGAGTTACGAAAAATTGGGATCGGATCTTTCGATCCGAAATACAAGAAATGACTTAAATCAACCACTCGGTAATAGCTTGAAAGCAATGTGTATATTTTGCAAAACAGAAATGAATGCAAAAACAATCGAAATAAACGTAATTCACAAACAAACTTTTTTTTTTAATAATTTTATTATTTTTAAATTATCTAGCACTATTTTTGGAAATCCATACTTATCTAGCACTATTTTAGATGACGTTTAGCACCAATTTGTGGTATTGAGTTGGCAACCCTGCCCGCGACTACATTTCGTACGCGTGGTTTTCAGTTAGGTATTCTACACGGTAAGTTTTTATCACCCCGGATAATTTTCGGGATTATTCTGCCCATGAAAACAAACGTTTATTATGGGTCCAAAACTAAAATCGCGAATAAAAAACTGTTCCATACAAAAACCAACCCCAATGCCTCATACAAAATCAGTTGAAAACTTTTTCATTGCCGATGAGGTAACTCTATGGTTGACTGTAACCAAATTCAGTTCTATTTTCAAAATTCTTTTCCACCCTAGGGTGGAACGGAGAGTTTTTAACCCGGTGCTCAGTTTAAATCATAAAGTTAATATACCTATCGGAATAGTAGATTGTATTACAAGGGAGCAAAATAATATATTTACGGCGAGGGCGCTATTTTAAATCCAGAGCGCAGTGAAGGATTCTAGAGTAGAATCTCGAGCGCAGCGAGGGATTCTAAAGTAGAATCCTGAACGCAGCGAGGGATTCAATATACGCCGCCCGAAGTGAAAATAATTTTGCGGCCGAGTAATACACTCTGCTTTTCATCCCCCTCTATAAGAAAAGCAGTAAAGACAACTCAAACTACCTACCTTTCTTTGTCGTTCGGATACATCATAGCGCTAGTCGGGCAAGAAAAAAAAAATGAGTTTTGAAATAAAAAAAAAATAATAAAAAAAATATATGTCCATCAGATTTCTTAAAATTATCTCCGGGGATGCCATAGGGGGGTTGAAAATTTAGTTAGATTTTAGCTACGACTCACCGTTTACGAGATATTCTCAATTTTATATAATTCCGTTTTTGAAAATTTCTCGGTCCCGAAAAAAGTCCCGGCCCCATACAAAATCAGTTGAATTTTTTTTTAAGTACTGCACATTCTTTGCTACACTCCAACCAATGCTTCTATAATTATGTTCTAAATTTAAATCTCATTGTTTTGGACCCTGTTATGAAGCTGTTCAAAATTCAAATCTCATTTATACCCTCTTGTCATAACAGGTAAAAAATGAATCGTTTTGGACCCTGTTATTAGATAAAGAATCATCGCTTTTCGAATCGATGGGATGAAATAGTAGATTGTATTACAAGGGAGCAAAATAATATATTTACGGCGAGGGCGCTATTTTGAATCCAGAGCGCAGTGAAGGATTCTAGAGTAGAATCTCGAGCGCAGCGAGGGATTCTAAAGTAGAATCCTGAACGCAGCGAGGGATTCAATATACGCCGCCCGAGGTGAAAATAATTTTGCGGCCGAGTAATACACTCTGCTTTTCATCCCCCTATATAAGAAAAGCAGTAAAGACAACTCAAACTACCTACCTTTCTTTGTCGTTCGGATACATCATAGCGCTAGTCGGGCAAGAAAAAAAAATTAGTTTTGAAATAAAAAAAAATTTAATAAAAAAAATATATGTCCATCAGATTTCTTATAAGTATCTCCAGGGATGCCGTAGGGGGGTTGTAAATTTTGTTAGATTTTAGCTACGACTCACCGTTTACGAGATATTCTCAATTTTATAAAATTCCGTTTTTGAAAATTTCTCGGTCCCGAAAAAAGTCCCGGCCCCATACAAAATCAGTTGAATTTTTTTAAAGTACTGCACACCCTTTGCTACACTCCAACCAATGCTTCTTTAATTATGTTCTAAATTCAAATCTCATCGTTTTGGACCCTGTTATGAAGCTGTTCAAAATTCAAATCTCATTTATACCCTCTTGTCAGGTAAAAAATGAATCGTTTTGGACCCTGTTATTAGATAAACAATCATCGCTTTTCGAATTGATGGGATAAAAAGGTATATTAACTTTATGGTTTAAATATACATCACTTTCCGAATATGAGAGATGAAAAAAAATTGCCTGTATAATCTGTGGCAAAGGACATTTTTCATTTTCGGCTAGGATATTGTACACTATTCGTACTAATAGTAAAAAATATAGTAAAGTCAAATAAAATATTAAAATTCTCATTGTCTTTCTGGATAAATGGTACAAAAATAAACTTTGAAATAAAAATTCTTTGCCATCCATGGTCACACTGGCAACCATATTTAAATCACGTTCGGAAACTTTGATGTTTCTGTACGAAAAAACGATGACATTGACGACTGATGATAATCTGTCAATGTGAACCTTTTTTTTAATGTTAGTGTGACATTTTACCGCCATATTGAATCGGGGTTGCATAATTATTAAGACTAGATAATGCTTTTGTACCATCAAACGCGTTAGCTTATTGCGATATAATTAGTTTTCAGTTATTATATTTATCTTTTGCTTGCCTATGGTATAGTGTACAAAGTCTTAGCCGAGGCTCCATACAAAACTGAAAAATCTCCTTTCATTAGTACAACACGAATCACGATCATGATCACTCTTACACAAATAAAACTTGTTTATCGATATGCCATTTCTACGTTCCTTATGTGTATGTCATACTCATTTATAATGGTGACCGCTTCCAAGGCTAGTTCACCAGACTGCCGCTTCCCACGTTACTAATGCAGCGTGTTTGCCCACCGCTGGGCATTGTGCCCGCGTAATGATATGTAATTACGACATGCTTTATTTATGGGTTTAACCGACAGGGGAAAGAAGATTAACTTTGATTTAAAACATTTACCTATTGGTTTAATAATTATTAGAGTTGTCAATTTAATATGACTGTATGTAATCTTTTAGGAATTACCTACTTCATCATCATCATCATCATCATACTACCTACCTACCTACCATAATAATTACCTACTTAATGTTTAAATTAAAATTAAGTAAATACTTTTCGCGACGCACATAATGTCCTTAATTTCTTATATTCCACTAGATGTTAATTGTGATAAGTATTTTTTAATTTCCAGTCATTTGAGCACCTGCAATGATCTGGTCAAGGGGTCTGGTCCTTGGGGAGGCCTATGACCAGCAGTGGGCGTCGTTCGGCTGACATGATGATTAAAAAATTAAATTTAAAATGTTTATTTCATACAAAATCAGTACAAACAATAATCTGAGGCTGGAACCAACCTAGTAGGTATATATAATAATACCTGTATTAGGTGGCACCGCTCTCCCATAACAGTAGTACATAATGTAAGTATGTAATTAAATAAATAAAAAGAAATTAACAATAACAATTATCCCAAATAACTAATGAAGTTATATAATTATAATAAATTAAGTTTTATAATAACTTATATTTATTTGATTATTGTGTGTGTGTGTATGTGCGTGTGAGTGAGTGAGTGTGTGTGTGTGTGTGTGTGTGTGTGTGTGTAAGACGCGCATGCATTATGTGTAAGTGATCGTGAGATTTTACAAGTAAATGATGATGATGATGAGCACCTGCATATGTGCTAAATTATCAGTGGTTATGGGATTAAGTATATGATTATGTAAAATCATAAAAATGAGTTATGAAAACAAGTAGATAACTGATACAGAACTGAATTCAGTTTTCTTTTAAAACTGCTGTAAAGTTCAAATTATATTTCATTTCAATAGAAATTAAAACAGCATTTTATGTGCAAAAAAGTTAAAATAATAAAAAAAGGTTCATTCATAATAAATTATCATTGTCAACATTGAAGCCTAACCTTTTGTGTTATATTTGAAAACATGATCAAATATTCAATCGAATGAGCCTTCGAATCAAGTAATGGTTTTACTGGGAACTTCAAGGTGTTTGTGAAGCGATAATGATAGACATTATAGAATGATTTATAGTTTACACTCACAGTAACCGCCTCTGTGGTCTAGTGGTTCTCTCTAGTGGTGGTCTAGAGGTCCCGGGGTTCGATTCCCAGTGGGGTTAGATATATTCATTATACAAGTATTTATATTTTACACTCACAATAACCGCCTCTGTGGTAGGGTTTCTGCTCGTGCCTTCTCGAACTCGAGAAAACTCGAGAAATTTGGCTTCATTCGAGACGAGAAAAAAATTACCGGAGCTCGAGAATTCCCGAGTTTCAAATTTTAATTTTATATTAATTCGAACCTTTAATTAATTGAATTTAAAGCGTGCTTGTTTAATAAAAATGTTTAGTTATTTATTATGAACTAGCCTTCCGCCCGCGGCTTCGCCCGCGTGTACTACACGACGTTATCCCGCGGGAAGATGATATTTTTCAGGAATAAAAAGTATCCTATGTCCTTTCTCAGGCTCTAGACTATCTCTGTACCAAAATTCATTCAAATCGGTTCAGTAGTTTAGGTGTGATTGTGTAACACACAGACAGACAGAGACGCATTTATAATATAAGTAAGGATTAATAAGGAAGGACATTTAAGGTTAGGTAGGATAATCTTTTTCTGAATTATTAGTGCCTATCACTAGTCTACCTAGCTTAAGCTTGACTGTTTGATAAATTTGATCAAACTACATTATTAATAAATAGTGCAAATTAATAATCTACTTACTTACCTGAGATGTTATATTTTTTTTTGTAAAATTATTACATACAAAATGCAAATAGGTACATTGTTACTTTACTATTTCAAATAGAAATACAAAATAGTTTTAAATAAAAGTATATAAATACAAAATGCAAAATAGGTTTTCCAAATAAAATAACTTGTTACGTATATTTATCTGATTTTAATATGATAATGGGGCCTCTGTATGTACCTTTATGTGTAATACAATAGCTTATCGTGTAGATTTACGGTTAGTAAATGTTTTATTATCAATAAAAACGTAAAATCCATGAATTAAGCAATAACATAGAATGAGGACGAACAATGCGATACTCTGCCCAACTAATGCTAGTCGATAACGGCAAAATTTTATTTATGTTAGACTACTAGAAATAACAATATTATGATATTTAACTACTTTATGCTTAAATAAAAAAAAATGTTAATAAATAGAACCGCCTTCAAAAAATATAGATGAAAGAAGATATTAATTATTTTGTTACTTGCTTTACCCAAACAAGAGGTACCTACCAAATGTCATATTGAAGGTGGGTGGTGCAATAAAAGTATTTTGGAATAAAATAACCTGTTTTTTATTAAATTTTAACAGATTTCAACAGTTTTAATTAAAAGACTCGAGACCCGAGAAAACTCGAGACTTTGGCCTCGAGAATTCCCGAAACTCGAGAAAAAAAATTGGTCGAGAAATCAGAAACCCTACTCTGTGGTCTAGTGATTCATTCACACCACCGGTTTCAGACCTAGAGGTCCCGGGTTCGATTCCCAGTGGGGTTATATTTATACAAAGATTTATAATTTTACACTCACAATAATCGCCTCTGTGGTCTAGTGGTTCATTCAAGCCACCGGTTTCAAACACAGAGGTCCCGGGGTTCGATTCCCAGTGGGGTTATATTCATTACTTAATTACTAAGATTTATATTTTACACTCACAATAACCGCCTCTGTGGTCTAGTGGTTCATTCACACCACCGGTTTCAAACACAGAGGTCCCGGGCTCGATTCCCAGTATCCCAGTGGGGTTAGATATATTCATTATACAAGGATTTATATTTTACACAAACAATAACCGCCTCTGTGGTCTAGTGATTCATTCACACCACCGTTTTCAGACCTAGAGGTCCCAGGTTCGATTCCCAGTGGGGGTAGGTACGTATAGTTTTAGTTGGTGGTAGGGCTTGTTCTTGGGCCGCCTGGCTAGCTACCACCATTTTATCTAGGTAAGTCTGACGCCATAACAATGATTGTTTTCAGCATTATTAATTCCGGCAGTTAGAAATAAGATAGCCAGTTCCTCAGTGATTGAGGATTCCGGGAGTAGTGCGATTCCACCTTCAGGTGTAATGAAGACTAATGCTACCCCGTTGAGGACAAAAAAAGTTACCAATTGGGTATTTTAAAGTTGTAGGGTACTATACTTAGGTACCTTGTTTAAAACTTTGGTCTCAAGCTCTTAGTTTTTCTTAATTTTTCGTCCTGTAACAGCTTTTTGCAAAGTATTACAAAACTTTAATAAAAATTATTTTTATAAAAAATAAAACCGCCTTCTAAAAACCACATCAAAAAAGTAAGAAATAATTCCTCACCAAATAAATAACGTAAGTACTTTGAAGTCGGGCGTGAAACATGTACAATTTTTTGTTGTTTTTGTTAAAACCCGCCCGACTTCAAAGTACTTACGTTATTTATTTGGTGAGGAATTATTTCTTACTTTTTTGATGTGGTTTTTTAGAAGGCGGTTTTATTTTTTATAAAAATAATTTTTATTTCACTCTTTTTAGTGCATCGTGCAGGCAATTTACGTGTTTTCTGGTAAATAGGTATGTGATCAAACTCAAAACCTCCTTTTTCGAAGTCGGTTAAAATACCTTGAGGTATCCCCTTTTTAACAAAACAAGAATCATCTAAATCGGTTTATAAACAAAGGAGTTATGCCTAAAGATACGTATTAAATTCACATAAAGTGGTAACGAAAACGACAGTATTTTCAAGATTTCCTGAAAACTACTGAACCGATTTCAAAATTTCAAAAAATGGGACCAACTTGGAAACCAACCTGATGTAATAACGTTTGAACCATTTCAATCGGTTCAGCCGTCTTCGAGTAAACGGTGGACATACACAAAAAAAAAAACATACATACAGACGAATAGAGTACCTCCTCCTTTTTGATTTAGAAGTCGGTTAAAAAATATTGTACCTTCAAGTTCAAAATATCTGTGCACCTTTGAACTTTGTCGTAGTAATTATCGTGAAAATTTGTACAGAAAGTCAAAGACGATGTCAAAAAATTTATCGCGACAAAGTCCAAAAATGCACAGATAGATATTATTGAACTCGCCTGTACCTATGGAGAAAATTTAACTCCAATAGTTTGCTATGACAATGTTATTCGATTTGCTATTAATTTATTGACAAACACTTACAGAAATGCATCGTGAATGCCTAAAATTTAAAATGATGATCCTTCATATAATCCTTACTTATATTATAAATGTGTCTCTGTCTGTCTGTGTGTTACACAATCACACCTAAACTACTGAACCGATTTGAATGAATTTTGGTACAGAGATAGTCTAGAGCCTGAGAAAGGACATAGGCTACTTTTTATTCCTGAAAAATATCACCTTCCCGCGGGATAACGTCGTGTAGTACACGCGGGCGAAGCCGCGGCCGGAAGGCTAGTATATTATATACTAGCTACCGCCCGCGGCTTCGCCCGCGTGGACTACATGACGTTATCCCGCGGGAATGTGACATTTTACGGGATAAAAAGTAGCCTATGTTCCTCTCCAGGCTACAAAGTATCAGTGTACTAAATTTCAGCCAAATCCGTTCAGCCGTTTTGGCGTGATTGAGTAACAAACATCCAAACATCTAAACATCCAAACATCTAAACTTTCACATTTATAATATTAGTAGGAAGTAGGATTAGTAGGATTTCTTTAATTTTTATTCTTTATTCTTATTTATTCTTTTATATTTTATAAATTTACATATATTTCTTTAATATTTACTAACATAGAATGTAAGATAAAATTGTAACTAGCAAATAATATGGATATAACATAAATATTGTGATAAGTATTTTGTATTTGTCTGAAATAAATGAATATAATAATATAAGGTCCTTCTTAAATAGTGCACATCATTTTAAGGGGTCAATGTACTCATGCATACAAACAACTTTTACTATGGTACCAACATTGAAATCGCGAAAAAAAATCAGCTCTTCCATAAAGAATATCGATCGAATAGATCAAAATGTATGGAACCGCTGATTTTTTTTTTCACGATTTCAATTTTGGTACCTTAGTAAAAGTTGTTTGTATGTATAAGTACATTGACCCCTTAAAATTATGTGCACTATTTAAGAAGGACCTTATATAGTTAAAACACATCTTTTTTACATAATCCGTCATATTTTATTATACATAAGGCTCGAGTATATAATGTATTGAAACATGAAAACCCACAATTCTCGCTTTGGCGTGAGAATCTTCACAACTGTGTCGATCATAATCTGCGATGGGCGGGCGGGGCGCACAAACGACGGGACGTGTCGTGTGAATGCAGCTTTTATGTATTTCATTTAGTCCAGTTTTCATACTAAACTAGTGGCTAGATAAAATAGCTAATATAAAGTAAATATGGGATAAATATGAGATAAATCAACATACTTTTTTTTATTAAAATCTCTTGCCCGCGGTTATACTGCATCAGTCTGCGCTTGCGCTTGCACCCGCGCGCACGTAGTGAATTGCTCCGCGCTCGCCGTAGTCATGGCGTCCGGTACGGTTAAATGTGTTACGTGCAATATCGTAATTAACGAAGTGCTATGTTTTATTCAAAACAAAATTGATGTGATGGATGAAGTGTCCCTAGTGTAAATTTGTGAATCGGCTTTTTCGGAGGTTGAAATTGAGACGGCGAAAACGTTAATGTTTGAATCGATAACAACATCAACAAGGAAAAAAGTGAGAAAGCGCGCTGGAAAATCACTTAGAAACCTAAACGACGTTATTGCGTTGTTTAAGGAGACTGATCCAAATGAAACCCCCGTTTTCGTGGCTAAAGATCTTCATAGACTGCCTCCAGTTTGTTTTGATCATGTCGATGTAACAAGGTTGTTAAAAGATATTTTATTGATAAAAAACGAGCTCAAAACTGTTAAAGAAACCTACGTGACAAAGGAACATTTAGATGGTGTAAAAATTGATTTGGAAAATCTCAAGAAAGTCTCTTTGATTAATAACTTTAGTAATATTAATATGAAAAGAGGAGCATACTTAAATGTAAGCAATTGTGATAGTGGACCCTGTGGATTTCATCCAATCGATCCCGATAAGTCTCATACACCTTTTAGGTCCATAGAATTTACAAATCATCAGGTCACCGGTGATGTTTTTTCTCGGCTACCGGCATTTACTTCGCCCGGCAAACAAGTTGAATCGAGCGTTTGTCATGCCCAACCGTCACCGCTGCCGCCGCCGCCACTCGTTGCGACTTCACCTCGACCGCTCTCGTCACGCGCCCGACATGAGCCGAGTAGTATCGAGAATGAACGAGGTGCCACGATAAGCTCCTCCGACGCCGCTAGCGCGCCTGTCCCGCGTACTCCATCCGCAAACAACAACATAGAGAACACTGAAATAAGGCAACGGCGAACTATGGCAGATGTAGTGAAATCGGGAGAATGGAAGACGGAGAAGGCTAATGACGAATGGATAGTCGCTCAAAAGAGAAAACTGCGTAACCGATTTATGGGGAATAAAGGGAAAGCTGCTGTAAACTCAGATACAAAATTTCGAGCTGCTGAAGTTTATGTACCGATCTACATTTACAATGTTGCGAAAAATATTGATGTTAGCGATATTTCTGAGTACATTCGCGCTAAAACAGATCTTAGTCTAAAAGTTGATCGGATGGTTATGCGGTCTGTAAAAGAATATGACTCTTTTATAGTGTCTGTTCCAAAGCAGAAGCTTACAATCTTCCTTCAGGAAGATTTTTGGCCGGAAGGGATTTCATATCGTCGTTTTGTTGAATTTAACAGCAAAAGGAAATACGAAAGTGACCTAATTAGCTCACAGTCACAGAGAACTACAACTGCATAAATGGATAATCATCTTATACAAAACTCGTTACGTTTAACTGTCAAGGAGTATATCGTTCGACGGGCTGTGTGAGACGACTGTGCCGCAGTGCAGATATTATCGCCCTCCAGGAGACGTGGCTGCTCCCGCACGACGTGACTTACCTCGCGGAGCTGGACCAGGACTTCGCATACACTGGCAAGTCAGCAGTGGACACGGGAGCGGGCGTACTACGTGGTAGGCCCTATGGTGGTGTCGCTCTGCTCTGGCGGAAGAGCTTATTCACCACGGTGAGTGTCGTGCAGTGTGCTAGTACGCGTTTAGTGGCGATAAAGATTAGTCTTTGTGATCGTGAGGTTCTCATATTTTCTCTCTATATGCCTACCGATTGCAGTGAAAATTTAGTGGATTTCACGGCTTGTTTAGGTGAAATAAGTGCAATCGTGGAGAGTAACAATGTGGAGAACGTATTTGTGCTGGCGGACTTTAACGCGCACCCGGGTGAGTCTTTTTGCACTGAGCTGTTGAACTATTGTATAGAAGTAAACTGGACATATGTTGACTTGTTGTTTTTGCCTGCGAATACTTACACGTTTGTGAGCCAAGCCAACGGTGCGCGACGTTGGCTTGATCATGTTACCGCCTCAGCCGCCGCTGCCCGCACAGTTACTGGTGTGCAAGTGCTGGACGATATTTATTGGTCAGATCACAAGCCACTATTAATCGAATGTGACTTGAGTTTAGTAGAACGCAAAGTTGTAAATATTGATAATGTTGGTCCCTATCGACAAGTAATTTGGGGAAAAAGGGATGCGACTGAAATAGACAAATATCATGACCTATGTAACAGTAAGCTTAAGGACATAGATTTTCCAATTGAATTTAATTGTTGTGACCATATGTGTAATAATATTGACCATGCTATTGTTATTGACCAAATGTATAATAATATTGTGACGATCCTAACTGAAGCAGCTGAATGTACTCGTACCCCTAGAAGCGGGAAGAAAGGTAGGGTTGTGGCTGGATGGAATCAGCATGTTAGGGACGCTCATGTTAAGGCTCGACTTGATTATCAGATCTGGTTGTTATACGGACAACCGAAGTCTGGTATTTATTATGATAACATGTTTAACTCCCGGACAATATTTAGATCAAAATTAAAATGGTGTCAGAAAAATCAAAATCAAATTAAAATGAATATCATTGCAAAATTACATAAGAGGAAGGAGTTTGGTAAATTTTGGAATGCTACAAATAAAGTGAGTCCCAAGCCTGGTCTTCCCATAAGTGTCTCTGGTAGGCGTGACCCGGGTGATATTGCAAATTTATTTAAAGACCATTTCCGGGTTGAGTCTCCTTTGGGTGAGACTACAACTACCCCGACTAATTCATTTGCAACATCGGGTATGGCAGACCGCCCGATAAGTTTTTCCTTTAGGGATGTTAAGTCTACAGTCAGAGGAATGGTCCGTGGTAAGTCCCCGGGGCACGATGGGCTCAGTATTGAGCATCTTCAGCATGCAGGTGTCCATCTTCCGAGAGTTCTGGCCATGTTCTTCAATCTATGTATATGTCATTCCTACCTTCCACACGATATGATGAAGACTATTGTTACGCCTATAGTCAAAGACAGGACAGGAGATAGTGCTGATTGTAACAACTATAGACCTATATCGTTGGCTACAGTTATAGCCAAGGTGCTGGACAGCTTGCTTGATCGACAGCTAAGTAAATATCTAGACATACATGATGCTCAATTTGGCTTTCAGCCAAATCTATCTACAGAGAGTGCAGTCCTGTCGCTCAAGCATACTGTCCGGTATTATACAGATAGAAAAACGCCTGTCTATGCCTGTTTCCTGGACCTGTCCAAGGCATTTGACTTGGTATCGTACGACATTATGTGGAGAGAGTTGTCTGTGTCGGGTGTGCCTGTTGAGATCATTAATATCTTTAAGTTTTGGTATGGCCATCAGACCAATCAGGTGAGGTGGGCTGGATCGCTCTCGGATGAATACCGGCTCAGATGTGGCGTCAGACAAGGGGGGATAGCATCCCCAAAGCTGTTCAACCTCTACATAAACCAGCTCCTCGTTGAGCTGAGCAACACAAGGATCGGTTGTCATATGGACGGAGTGTGTATTAATAACATAAGTTACGCAGACGATATGGTGTTGCTCAGCCCATCGATTGCAGCTCTGAGGCGGTTACTGTCTATCTGCGAGGGGTTCGCTGAGGCCCACGGGCTCAGATACAATGCTAAGAAGAGTGAGATAATGGTCTTCAAAGCTGGTACCAAATGTTACTCCTTTGTACCGCCAGTGACATTGCGTGGAACTCCTCTTAAACAGGTTACAGCTTTTAAGTATCTGGGCCATTGGGTCTCCGAGGACCTCAAAGACGACATGGACATTATGAGGGAGCGAAGGGCGCTGGCTGTTCGATGCAACATGTTGGTCCGTAGATTTGCACAGTGTACAGAACCAGTTAAAATGACGCTGTTTAAAGCATACTGCCAGTCATTTTACACGTGCAGTCTGTGGGTCAACTATACGCAGAAGACATACAGCGCCCTTCGTGTCCAATACAACGATGCTCTCAGGATATTGTTGCGTAGACCTAGACGTTGTAGTGCATCCGCTATGTTCGCAGAGGTGCGAATAGATGGTTTCCACGCTGTGATGCGTAAGCGCTGCGCCTGCTTACGGGAGCGTTTGCGTGCGTCGCGCAACTCCATCCTGAGTACCATCGCCGACCGTTGGGACTCGCCTTTCCTGCGCCACTGGATTCACCTGCATGCCTCCATATAGCCACATCCTTGACCAAATGATTATTGACATGTATTGACATCACTGAATCAATAATGCATTTTGAATTAAATCATGTACTTACTAACATAGCTTTTAAGTACATTGTTACTAACCATGTGATTAATTGACATGCCGTTGTATTTGACATTGTATTTGTATTGTTTTTATTGAAATTAATTCTTAATTGTAATAATAACTAACATAATTTTTAAGTTACCTTTGTTACTAACCATTATGAGTCTCGTTACTTGAATAAACAAATTTTTATTATTTTATTTATTATTATACTCGCGTGTTACCAAGTCTCGTGGAAATATCGGGTTAAAGATTAGTCTTTATCGCTGGAATAATGTAGCTTTCTACTGGTGAAAGAGTTTTCAAAATCGGTACCTACAGTAGTTCTAGTTATTATTCAAACATCCAAATCGATAAACTCCTTATAATATTATACGGGTAGATTTATTTGCTCTAGGAACTCCAGTCATTACAGTAGGGGTAAGTACATTGTAATATTTGTATTCTCATTTGTCATTTTTTTTGTGTATTTTATTTGATTTAAGTATGTGTGAATTATGATGAACCTCCACCGTCCTCTGTGCTTTTCTGCCCCTGTCAGGTATTTATGCTAAGACAGGGTATTTATTGGCCCCACACTAGAGTTTTTTCTTGTAATTAAGTATACCTGTTTTGTGTAAATTGTTTTAAGGATTTCATTTTTGCGTTATGTCTACCTATATCTAAAGTGTTTATCAATAAAGGTTTTTTCTTTCTTTCTTTATTAATAGTTAATTCCCGTTTACTAACACTGTAGTTGCGATAAAGGTGATATTTGTCACAACGGGGGTGATTATAGTCCACGATGGGCGGGCGGTGCGCACAAATGATGGGGACGTGACGTGTGACTTCAACTTTTATATATTTTAAGTTTATTTGCTTGAGTTATTACATTATACGGGTCGGGTACATTTTATGATAGTCAATTTACTATATTATTACTAAATTATTTTTGCTTTCCATTTTATAAAAAATTCATTGCATTTAAGATAAGTTTGTTATTTATGCCTGATTTAACATTCTTCGTTTTTATTTTTTTGAAAGAAAGAAAGAAAATACATTTATTAGCGGAACACAATCTATATATATAAAATTCCAAGTCCTGACTGACTGACTGACTGAGATATCAACGTACAGCCCAAACCGCTGAACCTAGAAACTTCAAATTTTGCACATAGATACGTTATACAGTGTAGGCATCCACTAAGAAAGGATTTTTGGAAATTCCACCCCTAAGGGGGTAAAATAAGGGATACATATTTGTATGAAAGTCCGTCAGTTTTGAAGTTAGGATCTTCAAATTTTGTATTTAGGCTGGCAATTGAAAATTAATATTTACCTGTGTCAGCGTTTTTGTCAATTCCACCCGCAAAGGGGTGAAAAGGGGATGAAATGTTGTATCTGGAAAGTCCTTCATTTAATTTATTATTTAGGCTTATGGTCGGAAAGTAAAACAAATAAGGAAACAAATAAGGTATTTTTAAAAAATCAACCCCTTAGAGGTTAAATGGGATAAATAAACCTAAAAATTTATATGGATGTCGTTATTGAGGTTTTATGGGATAACGATTGCAAAAACGGCATTTATTTTGATGTTAAACACGCTGAACATGATTCAACCCCTAAAAGGTTGAAATAGGGGTGAAATTTTGAACGACAAATCAGGGGTAAAATAGACATTTCAACTTGAAACTTTGTAGGCTTACTTCTTAAAACAAATAGGCAACCCATTTCGTATTTTTTCCAAAATCAAACCCAGGGGGTGGAATAGGGGATGAATATGTGTATGAAAGTCCGTCAGTTTTGAAGTTAGAATCTTCAAATTTTGTATTTAGGCTGGCAATTGAAAATTAATATTTTCCTGTGCCAGTGTTTTTGACAATTCCACCCCCGAAGGGGTGAAAATGGGGACGAAATGTTGTATCTGGAAAGTCCTTCATTAAATTTATTATTTAGGCTTATGGTCGGAAAGTAAAACAAATAAGCAAACACATATTTCGTATTTTTTCGAAAATCTACCCCTTAGAGGTTAAATGGGATAAATAAACCTAAAAATCGATAAGGATGTCGTTATTGAGGTTTTATGGGATGACGATTGCGAAAATGGCATTTATTTTGATGTTTAACACGCTGAACATGATTCAACCCCTAAAAGGTTGAAATAGGGGTGAAATTTTGAATGAAAAACCAGGGGGTAAAATAGACATTTCAACTTGAAACTTTGTAAGCTTACTTCTTCAAACAAATAGACAACCCATTTCGTAGTTTTCCGAAAATCAAACCCAGGGGGTAAATAGGGTATAGGAACCTAAATCATCTTAAGTACCCTAAAAGTTCTTGGTACCTAAGCTACTCAGAACTAACTTTTTGATTGTGAAACAGACACTTATTATTTACTAGCTTCCGCCCGCGACTTCGTCCGCGTGGTCATTTAAAAAAAATACTTAGGGGACCAATTACCAGGATAAAAAGTATTCTTTGTTTACAGTAGTAGTTGTTTGTAGGCAGAACGTTTGCCACGTGCGGCGAGCCTCGCACGAGTCTGCTCACATGGTGAGGGAGGACCCGCCTAAACACGTAAAAACGGCTGATCGGATTTTTATGAAATTAAAACAAAGAATACTTTTTATCCTGGTAATTGGTCCCCTAAACGTATTTTTTTTAAATGTCCACGCGGACGAAGCCGCGGGCGGAAGCTAGTACACAATAACACACAGCATACTGAAAAAAAACCAAATAATAATAAAGATAAAAAACACCACGAAAACAAGACTGTGTAGTGTGTGCGTCACGCTAAAGAGCCCTGGCGCAGTGCAAAAAGTCCTTACTGTGTGTGGCATGTAAAAATTGTAAAAGTACAAATAATGTAGGCTATATTAACTTGTACCTTTAGTTTTATTAGTTATAAGCATTAAACTTTAATAAAAATAACTTGATTTACATTTGTTTTTACCGACAATTTTACGACACGCCTCGAACAAACATTTAGTAAAAACATTGCCAACGATGATAACACGGTTGATTGAAATTCACTATATTGTGTAAACATAGAATTAGCGCTCCAGTGCGTGGGAACCGCCCAACTGCGCCGATCATAATCTAGACGTTTGGGCGGGCGGCACGAATACACGAGAATGTAGTTACATGCTGGATGTGAAATAATATTGGAGAAGAAAGATCATTTTTTTTTTTAATAAAACGAGTACGTTTTTAAATGACTTAGAATTTAAACATGCCTTTTGGTTTTTTTTATTTCTTATAACTCAATCTTCTATAAAAATATTATGTTTTGTGTGTTGATGTTTTTTAGTAAAGTAAAGTTTCACTTTTTAACCCCCGACTGGACAAAGAGCGGTGTTATAAGTTTAAAATGTCGATGTATCTGTCTGTAGCATCGTAGCTCCTGAACGACTGGACCGATTTTGATGCGGTTTGTTTTGTTCGAAAGCTGACGTGATCGAGTGAGATGTTTCAATGGTTGTTCAATGGTTTTGCAGTGATGGATAGATGGTAAATTTTTGAAGATCTGTTGAGACGTTTTAAGGTCATCAGCTCTTTTAGTTAGCTGAAATAGGGATCTGACACGCATAATGGGTATTTACTTACACGCTTTTGTGTGTAATTTAAAAATGATGTTTTATTTTTAATTTTTTAAACCTTTGACACAAAAAAATTATCAAAAAAGTAAAAAAAAAAAATTTTCTCTCTAGTTCGGGGGAACACAAAAAGAGAAGTAAGTACTAAAAGGGTATAAATTATATGTTGAAAAAAAAAACGAAAATTGTAGCAAAAACATTATTGTAGTATTATTATGTTTTGTACCGCATTCGTTGTTCTCTGTTTCCTAAAGGTTGTCTGGCAGAGAATACTTTTATCATTACCTTGTATATTTTACTGTGTGTATTTTGTACAAAAGTTAAATAAAGAAAAAAAAACAATATTTTAAATAGGGAAAGACAGATAACTACTTACATAAAACAGTATCATCACAAAATCAATGAAGTGAAAAATCTTCAACAGAGGATCGAGATGTTAGAATTCCTTGACGTAGTAAGTATTTATAGTCGTAGTATAACCTTAATCTGTTTTGGTGGTGTAACACGTCACTTTACCAATATTTATAAAAAATAAAAATTGTATTCAGTAGGTCAGGCGAGAAAACACAACAATCAGACTAATATTATTTACAATTTACTATAGTTAGTTGATTTACAATTATTTATCTTGCAGAAAACCATGATGCGGTGATCCTCGGCACATTGTAAAGAATACAACCATCATTTCGCTCCATGAGAACGTTCCATCTGTGTGATCGTTTCTAAGCGCTACCCGTAGGGCGGGCGGCGCAAACTCGTAGAGCTAAGACTACTGGATGTGTGTTACATTTTGTGTAAAACGTTGTCATTGTTTGCAGTGAGAGACACATTGTAAAGAATACAAATTCAACTATTATTTTGTTACCACACTTTTATTAGCTTCACTTGCAACTAAGTCACAATGTAAGAAAATCTTGGAAATCAATTTTAATCTACTTCTAATTGTCGTATTGATTTGAAACTTTGCAAGTCTATATGAATCCGATGACAATACAATAATTTGCTACCATCGAGCTGATCTGATGATGGAGTCAAGAGGTGGGCAATAGAACTCTTCAATGGCTGCTAGGAAACCACTCGAGTTTAGGCTCATTTCTTTTGTTCTGATAAGACCTGTTCGTTACACTTGATGGTGAGGGTCTGATGATGGAGCAGGTAGGAAGCCAGTGGCACTTCTTAATGACCACTAGGAAACCCCTCGAGTTTGGCCTCCGTTGTTTCGTTCTGATGAGACTTTTTAGTCGCACTTGGTGGTTAGGGTCTGATGATGGAGCAGGGAGGAAGTCAGTGGCACTTCTTAATTACCAATAGGAAACACCTCGAGTTCTGGCTCATTTGTTTCGTTCTGATGAGACCTATTCGCTACACTTGGTGGTAAGGGTCTGATGATGGAGCAGGAAGGAAGCCAGTGACACTCCTTAATGACCAATAGGAAACCACTCGAGTTTGGGCTCATTTGTTTCGTGTTGATAAGACCTATTCGTTACAATTGGTGGTGAGGGTCTGATGATGGAGCTGGGAGAAAGCCAGTGAAACTCCTTAATGGCCTCAAGAACACCCCTCGAGTTTGGGCTCATTTGTTTCGTTCTGATGAGACCTATTCGCTTCACTTGGTGGTGAAAGTCTGATGATGGAGCAGGGAGGAAGCCAGTGGCACTTCTTAATGACCACTACGAAACCCCTCGAGTTTGGGCTCATTTGTTTCGTTCTGATGAGACCTATTCGCTACACTTGGTGGTGAGGGTCTGATGATGGAGTAAGGAGAAAGTAAGGGTTCGGCTCGCGCATCTGGTAACTAATAGACTCCACTTGAATTTGTAAAACTAAATACATACAATCACGCCTTTGAGTTATAATGTTTACGGGGTGAGCAGACACATGAATGGACTGTGAAATCGATTATCACCCATAGCTTGCCGTTTATTATTAAACTAAAAAGTAAAAAATAAATATGTAGTTTAAAAAACTAAAAAACACACTTTTATAGGAACAGACTAAAACGTACAAAATAACCGTCTATTCAGTAACTGAAATTAAAAAGCGTGGTGCGCCCTTTGCAAAGCATGCATTCAAGTACTTAATATTGACATTGACAACGCGCACCACGCTTTTTAATTTCAGTTACTGAATAGACGGTTATTTTGTACTTTTTAGTCTGTTCCTATAAAAGTGTGTTTTTTAGTTTTTTAAACTACATATTTTTCATGAGTGTGATAGAATATAAAATTTTGTTATTGATTCAATTTAGTATTTATTACACCTAAATCCATTAAATTAATTTTGGGGATAACATCGTACCTTATTTATCGTGTTTTCATTAAAAAGTAGTTTGATTTGTGTCGGTGCCATCCGACAACAAAGCGATATGATATGGAGTTTTGTTATTAATCTCATATAGTTATTCTTACATCTAAATTCATTATATTAATTATGGAGATAGCATTTTACTACATGTATCCTGTTTCTAATAAAAAGTATTTTGATTCGTGGCGGGGCCAACCGTCAACAAAGCATGATCAAGCAATTGTACACACGGCCGCACTTCAGACTATACATGTTGACCTTGAGACCGCCTTTATGCCCTACGTAATAAAAGCTGTTATCCCAGTTCAACTGTTTAACTTGATGTGCTGTCGTGTGTACTTTAATTTACCTATAAGTACTGAATAATGTGTATAAAATCATGTTATTACTTTTAATATTCATATATATCAATTAATTTATTACTGAATTGTAATGTAATATAAAGTATCTAAGTAGCGTGTACTTTTACGTTAGTAAGTACACGTTACTTCCGGTTGAAAAGAAAACAAATAGATAATTATTGTAATTATTGTATTTATAAATAATGTTATGTAAAATCATTATTTGATTTTAGAATACTTTTTCATAATTGTTATGTTTGTATTATGGTGATTTCTGTAATTTTCTAAAACAATAATTATCTGTTGAACTGGCGGTAGACGCTAACATTTATAAGCTGAGGCAGCCATTTTATTCGGTTAGTCTGGTTCGAGCCGTGAGCGGTGTACAAGTTAAGTAACTATTCCGTTGTTTCATATTTCTCATTCCTTGTTTTTCTTGCTGTTTAATGCTGATGTATTGTCTAGTAAATATTGCTGAAGATTTGCCCTTGTTCGAAGGATATTCGGTAACTTGTTAAATGTAAATGCTTGTTTGTTGATAATATTAAATTAAAGTTGTCCTTATCGGTTTCGAATAAATTATGTGAGTACTGAAATAATATAAAGTAACAGTTTATAGAAAATGCTTGATGATATTCGTAAATGTTGTTTAATCTTTTATCATGAAAAGTAATGTTGTTAAATGTGTTGTATGTTCAACAACGACATGATTATTTGTAAATGTCGTTGTTTCTGTTAAAGCTGGTGAGTTTTTTTCGCCCGTTTTTCTTGTCAGCTAAAAGATGTCCTTAACGGGTGGTAGGTAAAAAAATAAAAGGACGATTTAAAAGAATAAAATAGTTTATTAGAGATTTGAGATTTTTATTAATCCTGACCTTATTGAAATAGAAGTTTTATAGTTTTGTTTATAGTTATTTGAATAGTTTAATGCTTTTATCAGAATAGTTATATTTAGATTTGAGATTTTTATTAATCCTGACCTTATTGAAATAGAAGCTTTATAGTGTTGTTGATAGTTAATTGAACAGTTCAGAATAGTTCTATTTCTATATTATCCGCCCTAAATCTATCAAGTGCTTCTAATCTGTGTGCTAGTGTGGTGCTAGCTACCCGCTGGGGCGGGCGGCACAAACACGACGGCTAGACTACTGGATGTGTTTTATGCTTTGTATAGTGTTGTAATAAGCATATTATTACTAACGCTGCCTACCAAGTTAAGGTCATTCGGGGCAAATGCGACGACGGGGTTAGTGCGCCTACTATTAAAATATCATAAACTACAGATGTAATACAACTTAATACTTAATTTTCAAGATTGTTTAAGTCTAGTTAGTGGTGGACATTTGGACCAAGCCCCATACATTTTGGTCATACTCCTTTAAACATGGTAAAAATCCCTTTTTCATAATACTTGCTTGATAAATTAACTTTAAAAGTATAAAATAGTATAACATCAGCAACAACGGCAATGGACAGTGTCATGTCATTGAGGATGTACGGGACCCGCATGGACGGCCTCGTCAATAAAATCGCTACTTATTTGTTGTAATTCAACAATGCGGGCCGACGCCAGCCAACATGATTATTTGAGTTATTCCCATCCGATCCCCTGCAACCGATCCCCTGGTGGATCGGTTTTATTTTTTATTATTTTTTATTCCCATCTGATCCCCTGTGTAGGGGATCAAGAATAAATATTAATATTTTATTCCCATCTGATACCCTAGTACTTATGAGCTTATTTTTGGTAAGTAGAGTGGTACAATCAACAATAAAATGCATTTTAGGATAGGCTACTTTACTCATACTTAATTTGATACATCGAATGAATATTTCCTTTAGTATTTGGCTTAGAAAAATGGAATATAGCGATATCATGAAATAAAAGTACAAGATGGATAAGTAAAAATAATTTGAAAAATATATTTTTTTATTTGATCTGATGAAAACACTATCGTCCATGTTGTGACGTCATTGGATTTCTAAATTTGTGAACAAATAAACGTCACTTTCACTTTTGCTACATATAAGAAAGGGTTTATTCCACTTATCAAAAGATCTTTGTCCAATATACATGTGATTAAAGAAATTGGATGTTGAATGTATAAAACTGAACGTCAAAGTCGTCCAATTTTTTTGATCAAATGCATATTGGACAAAGATCTTTGATAAGTGGAACTACCCTAAAGTAAGTTAACAACCACTTGACACTGTCAACACTGTCAAGTGGTTGGTTACAAATTTTATGACGTCAGAACATGGCGAAGAGCGTTTTTACCGGTTAATAAAAAGCGAAATTTTAAAATAAAGTATTGTAGGTTTCTATGTTTTAAAATATTAATAAATATTTTTTTTGGTGTAATAGAATAGTTATTAATCTTTTAGGACACAAATTAAAAAAAGGGTCAAGTAGCCTATTATACTATGTTTTATTTAGTTTATCAGAAACTAGCGGTCCGCCCACGACTTCGTCCGCGTGCAATTTAGATGTTCACACGACCTTTAACTTAAAAAAATAAATAAATACTTCTTTTATTTTAAAAGGCTACTGAATTAATTAAGTGAAAGAATTTTCTAAATCGGTCCAGTAGTAGCAGCTTCTCTCGCGTTTGAACTTTAAGCCACAAAACAATTCCATAAATTCTATGGTTCTTCTTTCAAAAATTCTTTCAAAAATAGTTTAAATCTTTTGCAAAATCTCTAAGTATACAAAGTTTCTACTGAATCCATTGAAGAAATAAAAAGTTTCATACAAACTCTTTTTAGACATTTTTTTTGTATAAGTATTAAATTTATGACCTTATATCAAGATCATAATCACTATGATTTTTTTAATCGTTAACGTTAGTTTTTCTTTATGATTGCATGATTACACTTCGTTCTATATCATTCTTTGAAAGCTACTTATACTATTAAGACTGATTTTCTGTTACTTGTTATTTTAAAGAATTATTTAATTTAGTAGTAATTTCGATTATTTAAAATAATTAATTTACACGTCTTTTCAAGGTAGTAAATAAATAAAAAGGCTTTTTTACCACATGTGTGAACAAATATTGTAATTTAAAACGTGTCAACTCCATATCGAGTAAAGAACTTATTTATCTTATTTGTATTTGAGTTTAGCTTAATGAAAGGATCTATCATAATGCTAAGATGTTAATTATCAACAATTAAAACAATATTTTCATCATTAAATCCGATTATCTGTGATATTTTTTTTACATTAAAAAGAATTGCTCAATAAATCAATATTTGATTTAAATACTTATTTTTCTTCTGACTGTACTCACCTACCTTATCTTGCTTAGAAACACAATGAGGGGATCCGTTGGGATTTGAAAACTATAAGGGGATCGGTTGGGATTTTTAATTGTCGGTGGATCAGTTACAGTGGATCGGATGGGAATAACTCGATTATTGAGTTATGGGTAAATACATCAGGGTATGCCATAGAGCACGCTTCACTGCAGGTCAGAAGCCCACAGAACTCTAGAAAGAGGTCAGAAGAGGCATATTATGTCACGAATATAGCACTATTGAAGTATTGAATATAGACTCTGTACAGTGCCACAATCTTTTCTGTTCCGGTGATAGCGGGGCGCTACGTACTACGTTTTTCTTTTTTAGTAGCAATTTAACCGGCCCTGACTTCTAAGACCTTCAGCCGCATAGTTGGATATCTTCTTCTTCTTCTTGTCGAGTCGTTGGTTCGTAGATTTGATATCAAATCAACTTGAGAGCAAACTGACATGAAAAAAAAACACGTTAGTTTAACATTTTGGTCACCGGAACGGAAAGGATGTGGCACTGTATGAAATATAACATCTCAAGTATAGTTAGCAACAAGGGATGAATGTATTCGTTGCATGTATTTGCAACCCTTTCAAACAAAATTAAACTGATCTCTTGTTAGAAAAAAAATCTTAATAATTATTTACCTTTTCGTCTGTCCGAGGTAGTTGGCTGGTTGTACTCTTTGTCGGGAATTTCTTCTTTCACCTTCGCCTCCATCTGTAAACAAAGAATAAATATTTTTTTTTTATGCATTCACAATGCTATTCGATAAGCTAAGGAAAAAATTATGATGGTAAAAAACCACCCTCTGCATGTCAGCGTCACACTTGCTGTGGCATTTAAGCTGAGGTTGGGTCCATTTCGGCTAAAATATTTGTTTTTTGTTTGATTATGTGCCTATTTCGTCGAATAAATATATTTCTTTCTTTCTTTATATTTCTAAGTAAGTTTCAGGCGGTATTCGAACCCGCGCCCCCGGGAATCTGGCCCGATGCAACTAAGCCACAGATTACTAAATAGTTATTTTAATTTTTAGTTTTTTGCATGGAAAATGAAGTACTTCATTTTCCATTTATCAGTAATAAAAATTGCATTGTTAATGCAAAAAACTAAAAATTAATATAACTTGCCATAGTAATTTCATCTTTAGCGATTGCCAAATACCTGGAAAGGTATTTCTTTCGCGTGTGAGGGTAGTAATATCTCCACATTGATGAAATTAACGCTGACTATACAGCGAGTAAAAAGTATTGGATAAATTCGCCACTTCTCGTAACGACTCCGTAGCTCAGTGGTTAGAGCAGTCGCCCGGATAGCGAAAGGTCGTGGGTTCGAGTCCCATCGGAGCTGATTGTGAGACGGGTCGATTTTTTCTAAATACTTCATTTTCCATTTTTCAGTACTAAATAGTTACTACGTACTAAGCTACCGAAAGACACGAGAATCGTCGAATTTCGCTATCACCGTCCTATCACTTTTCAACGTTCGAATCGAGAAATCTACTTGCAGGGCTGGTGGATTTTTACCAACACACTAGCGGCCGCCCGCGGTTTCACCCGCGTGGTTCCCGATCCCGTCTTATTCCAGCCTATAATCTATCTCTGTTGCAAATGTCATCCAGATCCGTTCAGTAGTTTTTTCGTGAAAGGTAACCAACATCCATACATCCTTACTCAAAAACTTTCGCATTTATAATATAAGTAGGATAGTAGGATTTTACTTACACAAATACCTAGTACCTATAGTATAAAATATCTTCATTTTTATAAATTATCAACATTGTATCGGTAGTACCTACGTGTTTTGGCAGTGTAAATAGTTGACGGTGCTAATTAAAATAATAATAAAAATATTGTGCAACAGTGTTTGTCATAGAAATCTTCCAAAACGGCTCGATCGATTTTTACGAAGTTTTTTGTGCATATTTGGTAGTCTAAGAATAGGTCGCAGGCTATTTATTTTATCCCTAAATTCCACATGAATAATAAAAGTAAGAAATGAGCTTCAAAAAGGCCCACCCACCTATTCTATCTTTTAATCTAAAGCAATATCCAATACCGAACTTCTTGACTTTTTTTGTTATTATCATTGATAAGCAATATTGATACAACGAATACTTCAATGAAAGCGACCAGCCATTGGCACGTGTTTCCGCTCAAGTGCCCATCTTTTTGACACTGCGAATATTAGTTAGCAGTACGTCTGCTACTGACTTTTGTGTAATCTTACTTATTTTTATAAATGTGGATGTTTGTTAATCGTTCACGCAAGTTTTTGCGTGAACGATTTAAGTACGGAAGAGTTTGAGATAGTAAATTTTTTAACCATTGCGATTATTTCACATACCTATACTGCAATTCGCGCTATGTATATACAAAATTGAGAAAAACTAATTGTTTGTCAGTTACTTGGCAGTCAAAAGGCTAACTCCAACAATCGTAGGTCAAATGTCGCTGAGATTCTCAATGGCAATGGTAATCTGTACGCAGTAATATTATAATCCTTTAATTTCAAGGTGACTTTATGATAATAACTGCGTTGTAAACTTCGCGAACATGATCATTTATATGAGTGCGCGGTTTTGAGCGTTTTCAAGTTTGCACGAAGATGACTTACTGCTAAACCTTTCAAATGTACTGTGTCCTGACATAAAGCAGACCGCAGCATAGACGTAAGACGTAACACTGGCCAGGTGTGAGGAGCTGTGCTTTCGGCTAACTTCACGTCTTTTTAACTTCATCGTGTTCTATGGAATGCACTTAGATTTTGGTATTTGAAGTTCTGGTTCACCCCAGAAATGTACTGTGTCCTGACATAAAGTGGGCGCGTCATATGCGACCTGCTTTCAGATTCATGGTAAATGGTGCATGCTTAGCTTTGGGTAGATGAGGTACTGGTTCAGATTAGTGATTTCCTGTGCCCTGATATAAAGCAGACCGCAGCATAGACGTAACACTGGCCAGGTGGGCTCGCGTCACAGGCGTGACCTGTGGGCGTGACCTTGAAATAAAACATGAGACCTGCAATGCTTTCGGCTAACTTCACGCCTTTCTAACTTCATCGTGTTCTATCTATGGAATCGAGTACGCGCCACAAAACCTGGCGCGTGTTAATATCTGGAACTAAAATTATGTCATGGGAATAAGGCTTATTTTTCCGACTGACCATGACGATCAGCGCCCTCTGAAAAATGCCAAATTATGTGACTCTATTTAAGTTACTGCTGTGCTAGTTCATCCCAGAGAAGAGATGCACTGTGGTCTGAAATAAGTGGGTCGTCATCGTCATATATGCGACCTGCTTACAGCTTCATGGTAAATGGTTCATGCGTAGCTTTGTGTAGATGAGGTACTTTTTTTATAGTAGGGGGAATGCGGTTATGCATCCCGAAGGTATGTGGGACTCGCCGCTAAGGCCCTACCCACTAAACCCCCTACTGCTTCCCACACCACCTAACACGCAGGACCTACGGGACCGTGATATCACGCACCGTGTGGTCTTGGTGTTGACGCCCCAACGGGCCCGGCACTTGGAGGACCACCGAATGGCACTCGTCCCCTGACAAGGACTAAGGAGGAACGAGGTGCGCATAGCGTCTCCTCCTTCCTCCTGGCCGTCTCCGTCGGAGCGGGTCTGCGTCCGCATCCGCCTCTCGATCCCTCTCTGCGGCCTCCTTCTGTGACATCACGTCCTCACAGAAGGAGACCACCGCCTGCCATGACCTGTCACCACCCAGCATGGCGACTACCACGCTGGGAGCGAGAGGTCCCCTGTGTAGATGAGGTACTGGTTCAGATTAGTGATTTCCTGTGCCCTGACATAAAGCAGACCGCAGCACAGACGTAACACTGGCCAGGTGTTCACAGGCGCAACCTTGAAATTAAACATGTGACCTGCTTCAGGGTAACTGTTATGGCGTCAGACTTAGATAAGATGGTGGTAGCTAGCCCGGCGGACTTTGAACAAGCCCTACCACCAACCAAACTGAATACAATATGTACCCCCACTGGGAATCGAACCGAGAGCTCTGGCGCAGAAGGCAGTTATCCCTACAACATAATATCCCCTGCGCCAAATTGGTCGTCAAATGATAATCGGTCGTTATAGATCTATATGTTGTGCTAAAATTACCCCTTCGCTCGCAGCCCTGCAAGGGGCATCCCGGTATTCCCGGTGGCACAGGTGTTTCAATGACGTGATTATTAACGTATCTTCAGCAGCACGGAGGAACTTTAGTTTGGGTTTAGGTATTTGACTGTTGTTGAAATGTAGATATTTAATTATGACATTCAGAAATATAACATTATTGAATAACAAATGTGAAAAAGGAATTTCAATCTGTATTATATCAAGCGAATTGTGTTATGAGCTACTTAATTGTAACGAAATTTTCTATGGCAAGAGTATGGCGTTATAGAAATGTGACGTCACATTTCTATAGCGCTCTCCTTGTCTAATTAGAAAGTTTGATACTCTATATCGCTGAAAATCTGCAAGATATTTGAAAATAAATACCTATGTTGTGTTGCTACTAATTCAATAAACATTTTAAGTCAATAAAAAAAATCAGTCAAATACCCAATTTTTTGTGAATTACTTGTCCCAACACTGGGAGCGTTAAAGACCTCATATTATACCGAAAAAGCCGTATAATCATACACAACTCTTTTATAAATATTCTGTTGGTTGTTACGTGTCTATACTTCTTTTTAACGTAATAGGTAAGTTGGGTTTTGTAAGAAATATTGTAGCTCTAATCACATCTCAGATTAGAAAACTATGCGCGTTTAAATCCGTTAAAGAGGATGTTCTGTCTGTGATCAATCTGGTGGTAGGGGTTCAAAGTCCGCCTGGTTAGCTACCACCATCTTATCTAAGTCTGACGCCATAACAACGATGTTTTCAGCATTGGTGTGGTCCGGCAGATAGAGGTAAGATTGCCAGTTCCTCAGTAGCGAAGGTTTCCGGGAGTAGTGCGCTTCCACTGTTTCACGCAAAAAGTAGGTACCCACTGAACGGATTTTAGTGAAAGTTTTTTTTTATAAAGCTATTTGTCCTTGGCAACCTATGATGTTTTTACAAGCTTTTTATTAACTTGCCATGTTAGTTAGTTAGTCAGTGGGGGACAAATTTTGCAAGCTTAATTTGACCCACTTCCCAGTGTTCGATGGAGCTGAAATTTTGTATACAGGTTTGGTTTAGCTGGCAATACAATATTTAAGTACAGTTAGCAAAAAAGCTTGTCATAAAAATGAATTTTTTTACTAAAGACTTATAAGTATTTAAGTTTAGATACGTTATCTGAACTAAAAAGTGGCGACGAAAAAGTAAGGCAACTATTTAATTCCCCGGGATGTTGACTTCGTCTAGACCACGCGGGCGAAGCCGCGAGCGGCCGCTAGTATTGTATAATAGTGAGACGACCATACATCCGCTAACTTTTTTTTACGTTTGTTTAGTTAAAAACTTCGATTATCGCTCAATGGTGCGCTAAAATCCGCAACCCTTATCGTTACCACCCCTGGCAGGGGTGCAGTGACGCAGGTGTTAGCCAGGTGCGGGCGCGGCCTTATACAATTTTAGTTCCACTCGTTATTGGAAATAGGAATGCCGTTATAAGGACATCAACTTAATATTATAGGCTTACCCAACAAGCAAAATTATCCTGGAACACGTTTTTATAAGTCTATGTGGACTTGTAAGCCTCCTAAAGTGGCTCCAAATTTACCGACTGCGCTTGTAACAGCATAAGCAAATGCTGTTTTTACTGGAGTACATTTACTACTATAATTTTACCTTGTAAACGACTATAAGATCATTTTCCCTGACCATTACAGGCTCAAGACTCCTTACAAGCATAATTCAAGAGTAATTGCACTGAGGAGTAATTAGTTTAGTAACATAGACTTATAAGTGCCTATAAGAGGACATATTCATGCCATTATAATCGTAGACTCCTATGAGAGCCTATACTAGGAGTATATACTCCTATAAAACTGAGGAGTAATTACTCCGATTACTTTGTTTTGTAGGCGTTTAAAAGAGAACATCTGCGTGCTGTTATAGTCTCACTGCTCTTATAAGAGCTAATGTTAGGAGTAAATACACTCAGGACTAATTACACCTATTACTTAGGCTTAAAAGGGATTATAGGATAACATTAAATGGCCATTATAAGTAAAAAAACATGGCGATTTTTCGGTTTTGACACATGCCTTTATAAAACTAAACATCCTATAACAGCATTATAAAGCATTTCTAAATGCCAGCTGCAAAAATGACAGCTGCCTCGGGTATTTCTTAAAATAATTAATAAATATTAATATGTCAAATTGCAAAATTTATGTGGCGCGTTAAAATTTTAACTATAAACGTGATAGGGTTTCACATAAAATTCAAGTTTCCCGACGAAAACATGGTACGTAGTTCAACAACACAATAATTTTTAGGTCACCTCCTCTAGAAGAGATAATGTATTACTCTCCCCATTACTTATTTTTCAACCTGTTTTAATTAATCAGAACCACTTCGTGACGATTTAGTTTGCATCTCGCGACTTGCCAGAAATAACATTACAAAAGAATTTGCCGAGAGCTTAATAGTCTCATTTTATACTGTAAGACACTAATAGTAGATACCGCAAGTCTGTTTGGGTTGATGTGGCTCTTAACTAGGATCACTGTTGGCGTAAATGGCATATTCACGGATCATTATAAATACCCTACAAGTGCAGATAGACTTATAAAGTGGGCCCTTTTCCGGACTTATAACTGGTTATAAATCCTATATAGTCCTGATAAAATATGGTTCTAGGATAATTATAAAACCGTATTTTGCTAGTTGGGTACTCTCCCCGCGGTTTTAGCCGTGTGATACCCGTTACCGTGGGAATATCGGGATAAAATACTTATAGCCTACTAGCCTTCTACACGCGACTCCGCCCGCGTGGACACACGAATAGGGTTACCAGATGAAAAAACAAAAGCACTGAGAATAGGCCTGATTTCTATTGTAAAGCCTGAGTTTGATGTGCAATAAATTAATAATTACTTTAAAACCTTACTTAAAAAGTTATGTAAGTATCTACTAAGATAAATTAGTACTTATTAATTAATTATTACCAATGGAAGTTAGTTTGTTGTAAAAGATCTAGGTATAAGGATCTTATAATCTAAGCATTTATTTTACTATTTCTTTTGTATTTTATTGGAAATTCTAAAAATCCTGAGATTTCATGAGTTTTGCAAAATCCAGCCGCAATCCTGAGATGAGTCCAAAAATCCTGAGATCTCAGGCCAAATCCTGAGATATGGTAACCCTACACACGAATGACATTATCCCGCGGGTAAAGTTATTTTCCCATGGGAATGAGCCTTATACCAGCGGTAAAAAGTAGCCTATGTCCTTCTTAGGGTCACAAACTATCTCCATTCCAGATTTCATCAACATCGGTGCAGCCGTTTTGACGTGACAACGGAACATACAGACAGACAAACAAACATACACATTTTCGCATTTATAATACCTATTGGGATGTCATTAAGGAACAATGTAGCTTTCTACCGGTGAATGAATTATCAAAATCGGTTAAGTAGCTCCAGGGATGACCTGCCCCAAACGTCCAAACAAACTTTTCTTACATAAACTTTATTATAGTTATAATCATCCGTAGATAGGAATAGTTAGAACTATCTAGCGTACTTGCTTACGATAATTTTTAATGGATATTCCCAGATTTTTATTTTATTTAAAAAACTGGAATTCCGCGATTTATAGTTAAAGCTACATAGAAGGCCTCTTCATGGCAGTGAAATCATCGCGTAGATGCAAATAATTACCCATCTATGAGACACCAAAGTGAGCGGGTCTTTACGTCGCCTATTCCACAAAGTCTAAAGACGAAAGTCTTCAACCAGTGCGTCCTACCTGTTATGACATACGGAGCCGAAACGTGGACACTCACGGCAGGGCTGGTTCACAAATTCAAGGTCGCTCAGCGAGCTATGGAAAGGGCTATGCTCGGAGTTTCTCTGAAGGATCGAATCCGGAACGTAATCCGACAGAGAACCAAAGTAATCGACATAGCCCACCGGATTAGCAAACTGAAGTGACAGTGGGCCGGCCATATAAGCCGCAGAACCGATAACCGCTGGGGTAAACGAGTTCTAGAGTGGAGACCGCGTATCGGCAAACGTAGTGTAGGACGCCCTCAGACTAGGTGGAGCGACGATCTTTGCAGGGTGGCTGGCAAGAGCTGGATGAGAGCATCCACTGGTGCTCAATGGCGTACTCTTGGAGAGGCCTATGTCCAGCAGTGGACGTTAATAGGCTGATGATGATGATGATGATGATGAGACACCAAAGTGAGCAAGTTTGTATGAAAATTGTATGTCAGACAATACTCACAGAACAATGATTGCACGCGGGCGAAGCCGCGGGCGGAAGGCTAGTCTATACTAATATTACCAAGAGGAAAAGTTTTTGTTTGTTTGCATCGAATAGGCTCCGAAACTACTGGACCGATTTAGAAAATTCTTTGACCATTAGAAAGCTACATTCTTCCCGACTGACAAAGTCTATATTTTATCCCGATATTCCCACGGGAACGGTTACCACGCTGGTAAAACCGCGGGGATTTGCTAGTTTTTTATAATTCAGATCGCCAGATGGTGTTAAGTCCGCCTTTCGTACGCATCTGCAGAATAAATTTAAGTAAACAATAATCTGAGCTCATAGCAAAGCCCACATACAATATCAGCCGCAAACTGTAAGGCTGTGTGCACACTAGCGGTACAAAAAATATTGCTTGTAACTTCATTCACTTATCTACGACGACTTTTACATTCACATTCACTTATCTATTGACGACCGATTTGGCGCAGGGGTAGGCTATTCACTTTCTGCGCCAGTGGTCTCGGGTTCGATTCCCGAACAAGACAAATATTTGTGTGCATGAACATGTCTATTTGTCTGGTCTGGGTGTTAACTATGTATATTATGTATGTATTTACAAACAAAAGTATTTAAGTATAAATTTATCTGTTATCAAGCTTTACATGATACAGTTTCTTAATGAAATTAACATGGGCTTAGATAATTGGTGTGAATGTAAGAAGTTATTTATTTTTTATTTATTTATTTATCTACGAATATACGACTCCGTAGCTCAGTGGTTAGAACAGTAGCCCGGAAAGCGAAAGGTCGTGGGTTCGAGTCCCATCGGAGCTGGTTGTGAGACGGGTCGATTTTTTCTAAATACTTCATTTTCCATTTTTCTATAATAAAAATTGCATTATGAATGCAAAAAACTAAAAATTAAAATAACTATACCAGGCTCTTTGAAACATTATTAAAGAGCTTCGCACTCTTAAAAACTTGAAATAAAATAAGTTGTACAAATAAAACACGTTATCTGCTTTTAGATTTCAGGTATTTTAGTATTAGTTTGGTTTAAGAATTACTACGACAGGTGTGATAAAGGTTAAGTGCTACACTGTTTTAAATAAACTAGGCAGCTAGACACCATCTTTTGCACTGTGTGGTCCTGTCCTACCCTTATAACCCCACATGGCGCGCTCGTCGTCACTGCACCGGCCGCTGCCGGCGCTACAAAATAATTGATTCTCAATGGGGGTTGGTTGGGGAGGGCAAAATTGTTATGTATGGCCACCTCTATCTATACTAACAGGATTCCTTTTTTTATTTTTAGTGGTGTAATTATCTTTGAATAAGTATTGGTTTAAACTAATAGACTCATCTAACGCACAGTGTGTTCTCATCCTTAGGTCGTCACACGCCTAATTTACGTCACACCGGCTGCGCGCAAGCCGCCTGCCCAGCCAGGCGCGTACCGCCCAAACCATACGCCAGGCCTCGCATAATAATTCAATCCAAACTTACTAGTTACTATTGCCTTAATCGTGCTTAAACTAGACACCAACTATCGCTCATGTGCCCTCAACCTTAGGTGGCTACATGGCGCGCACGCGGTCGCTGCAAGTATTAACGTCACACCGGCTGCGCGCAAGCCACCTGCCCCGCCCGGCGCGTGCCACCGAAACCATACGCCACACAAACTTACTACTATTGCCTTAAAGTAGACACCAACTATCGCTCGTGTGCCCTCAACCTTAGGTCGCCACATGGCTAGTACTTAACTATTTAGTAATCTGTGACATGGCGCGCACGCGGTCACTGCAAGTATTTACGTCACACCGGCTGCGCGCAAACCGCCTGCCCCGCCCGGCGCGTGCCACCCAAATCATACGCCAGCCGTCGGACATAGTTCAACACAAACTTACTACTATTGCCTTATAACTAGACGCCAACTATCGCTCGTGTGCCCTCAACCTTAGGTCGCCACATGGCTCGCACGCGGTCACTGCAAGTATTTACGTCACACCGCCGGTGGCGCGCAAGTTGCTTGCCCCGCCCAGCGCGTGCCACCCAAACCATACGCCACACAAACTTACTACTATTGCCTTAAACTAGACACCAACCATCGCTCGTGTGCCCTCAACCTTAGGTCGCCACATGGCTGTACTTAACTATTTAGTAATCTCTGACATGGCGCGCACGCGGTCGCTGCAAGTATTTACGTCACACCGGCTGCGCGCAAACCGCCTGCCCCGCCCGGCGCGTGCCACCCAAATCATACGCCAGCCGTCGGACATAGTTCAACACAAACTTACTACTATTGCCTTATAACTAGACGCCAACTATCGCTCGTGTGCCCTCAACCTTAGGTCGCCACATGGCTCGCACGCGGTCACTGCAAGTATTTACGTCACACCACCGGTGGCGCGCAAGTTGCTTGCCCCGCCCGGCGCGTGCCACCCAAACCATACGCCACACAAACTTACTACTATTGCCTTAAAGTAGACACCAACTATCGCTCGTGTGCCCTCAACCTTAGGTCGCCACATGGCTAGTACTTAACTATTTAGTAATCTGTGACATGGCGTGCACGCGGTCGCTGCAAGTATTGACGTCAACCGGCCGCGCGCAAGCCGCCTGCCCAGCCCAGCGCGTGCCACCCAAACCATACGCCAGCCCTCGCACATAGTTCAACACAAACTTACTACTATTGCCTTAAAGTAGACACCAACTATCGCTCGTGTGTCCTCAACCTTAGGTCGCCACATGGCTCGCACGCGGTCACTGCAAGTATTTACGTCACACCACCGGTGGCGCGCAAGTTGCTTGCTACGCCCGGCGCGTGCCACCCAAACCATACGCCACACAAACTTACTACTATTGCCTTAAAGTAGACACCAACTATCGCTCGTGTGTCCTCAACCTTAGGTCGCCACATGGCTCGCACGCGGTCACTGCAAGTATTTACGTCACACCACCGGTGGCGCGCAAGTTGCTTGCTACGCCCGGCGCGTGCCACCCAAACCATACGCCACACAAACTTACTACTATTGCCTTAAAGTAGACACCAACTATCGCTCGTGTGCCCTCAACCTTAGGTCGCCACATGGCTCGCACGCGGTCACTGCAAGTATTTACGTCACACCACCGGTGGCGCGCAAGTTGCTTGCTACGCCCGGCGCGTGCCACCCAAACCATACGCCACACAAACTTACTACTATTGCCTTAAAGTAGACACCAACTATCGCTCGTGTGCCCTCAACCTTAGGTCGCCACATGGCTCGCACGCGGTCACTGCAAGTATTTACGTCACACCACCGGTGGCGCGCAAGTTGCTTGCTACGCCCGGCGCGTGCCACCCAAACCATACGCCACACAAACTTACTACTATTGCCTTAAAGTAGACACCAACTATCGCTCGTGTGCCCTCAACCTTAGGTCGCCACATGGCGCGCACGCGGTCACTGCAAGTATTTACGTCACACCACCGGTGGCGCGCAAGTTGCTTGCCACGCCCGGCGCGTGCCACCCAAACCATACGCCACACAAACTTACTACTATTGCCTTAAACTAGACACCAACCATCGCTCGTGTGCCCTCAACCTTAGGTCGCCACATGGCTAATACCATAGTAAAACAATATTAGTAAGCGGACTGGAGCCCTGAGCGAGCGATAATGGGCTAAACACGTAGGGCTGTCGCTTAGAGTTTATTCAATCGTCAAAAATGCATAGTCAATCTCTATACAAAACAGTTTTCCCCTGTAGGGTGGGCGTCAGGAATCTATAATACAAAGTTTTTTTAATTATTTTTGTACATAGACCAGGGGCTGACTAAAATTTTTCATTACCTACGTCATGTTACCTGTTTAGTGGTTTGAAAAATTACGGTCGAAATAGGATAAATTAAAACGTGGCTTTACAACACCAAGACCAAGACAAATAGACATGTTCATGCACACACATATTTGTCTTGTTCGGGAATCGAACCCGAGACCACTGGCGCAGAAGATGGGTAGCCTACCCCTGCGCCAAATCGGTTGTCAAAAACCGAATACAATATGTACCTACGCCCACTGCGAATCGAACCCGGGGCCTCTGGGTCTGAAATCGGTGGTGTGCATCACTAGACCGCAGAGGCGGTTAAAAATTTATATTATGCTCCCAGTTTATTAATCTAATCACATACCTTCCTACACATAGGATTACAAGTTACAATAATTTGTTATTATAAATGTTTTTCTTTCTTCTTTCTTTCTATTTAAAAATTAAACTACAAATTGGTATCTGGTCAACGAAATCGGAAGCAGAACTATTTAGGTAGGTAAGCAGCTATACAAAATATTATGTACGTATCTACGTATGATAATTATAGTAGGTAGATTGTACTCACCGTTCTTGTTCGCTAGGTAATGCGAAGAAAGATAGTTCTGGATTAGACAACCCGCTACTGAGACATCCGTATACACTACAATATTTTTTACTTCTACTCGAATTTTTAGCCATCGTAGGTACACGCACGAATTATTACAAATACAAATACAAAATTATTAGAGGGAGGCAGCGCAGCGGCGCGGAGCGTGCGTGTGGTGGGCACGGACAGTTTTACCTTAATAATATTATGCGCGGTCGCGGGCGACCGGCCGGCGGCGCCAGCGGCGCCGCGCGGGCGGCGGGCGGCGGGTGCTGCCACGCATGACTGTCGCCCCGTTATCACCGATAAATTTTGTCAGTGTGTGCGTGCGACGACCCATGACGACGCATACGTACGGGCGCGCTCACATACAAACCGTTTGGGGTGCCTGTCCAGGCAGTCAACGTACTTATATTGTTTTACTATGCTAATACTTAACTATTTAGTAATCTGTGACATGGCGCGCACGCGGTCGCTGCAAGTATTTACGTCACACCGGCTGCGCGCAAACCGCCTGCCCCGCCCGGCGCGTGCCACCCAAATCATACGCCAGCCGTCGGACATAGTCCAACACAAACTTACTACTATTGCCTTAAAGTAGACACCAACTATCGCTCGTGTGTCCTCAACCTTAGGTCGCCACATGGCTCGCACGCGGTCACTGCAAGTATTTACGTCACACCACCGGTGGCGCGCAAGTTGCTTGCCCCGCCCAGCGCGTGCCACCCAAACCATACGCCACACAAACTTACTACTATGGGCGATTTTCTGAAAGCTCAGTCACTAGATGGCGCTGTCCCACCTATGCAGTTAGAAGGAACGGAACGTTATAAATTCTACTTTGACGCGACTTTTTTACGTTAAACGGAACGTCAGACAGATGTTATTTATTTACCTTAATCTTTAAAGGAGATGTCCGCTTTTTGTATGGAGGTTGGATTTTTATTCTGAAGGTTAACTAACCACCGTAAAATTAGACTTATGTAATAGTAACAAAAATTAAGAACCCAAAATCGCTAAAATAAAAATTATAAAGCCCTCCGTTTTTTTTAAATTAAATAATTTGTTTTTTTTTTTATTGTAGAAATATTTACATATGCTTGGCAACACTGTAGGTCTAGCACAACTTGAGCGCGACTCGAGTGACAAAGAGTCGCGGGCACTTTCAACCAATGAGATCGCTCGTAGATAGCGCGCGTGACTTAAGGCGACGTGCTGATTGGTTGGATGGAGCGCGACAAAGAGTCGCGCTAAGTTGTGCTAGCCCTACTGAACAACCTTAACTTTCAAACAAATATGACATTGTCATTGTCAATGTCAGGTCATGTCAAATTCAAAAGTTGTTGGCTGACTATAGTGGGTAGTGGGCCATCGTGTACAGGGCCCAGTCCCTGTACCGGCTAAAAAATGGATATGAATATGGGCTTCATTTTACATTTACAGCCCATAATATGCCCATATAAGGGCAAAATAAGGGCTACAAATGTCAAATGAAGCCCATGTCCATATCCATATTTTTAACCGGTAGCCCCCCTGGCCATGGCCCATCATGGTCGGCCAACATCATCAGCCATCCTGTACTAAGGGCTTAAGGCTTGCGTCCAATAGGCGCACCAAGCAGCACGGGTAGCATGAAGAACTCGAGAAAGGTTTTGTCCCTAATGGAACCTTAAAAATGACATTTTATTGTAGACAAATCTATTGTTCGGCTGTCAATTATAGACTTTCGAGGTAGTCAAAACACTTCTGGAGTTTGACATGCTACTCGTGCAGGGGGGCTACCGGCTCAAAAATATGGATATGGACAGGGCTTCATTTGACATTTGAAGCCTATATTTTGCCCTTATATGGACATATGGGCTTCAAATGTCAAATGAAGCCCATGTCCATGGCCATATTTTTAGCCGGTAGACCCCCAGAGTCGAATCGAATCGCAGAAATTCGCCTGAAATATAATTTCTATGAAGCTGCGTCCACTAGAGTCGATCAATTCGGTACTTTTCTTCATTTTGACAGCAAAATGCTTTCTTCTGTTCTGTGATTCCCACACTGCACTGCACACCGCTCCAGTTTGCGGTAGTGCGCTTCTTAACTTTGGCTGTAGAATCTTGATTTGCATACAAAACCCGCAGTGTATAACACACATACACCGCATCTCCGTCCGGTGTGGTGCGGAAACCGGAGGCAGTGTGATAACCACCTAACTAAAGTCCTTTTCTTTTCTTCCAATATCATTTACGGCTCTGGATACATTTCTTTTTAAGCCAAATGGCGGGAATTTAAGAAGCTTTTTCATGAAAACCTAAAATTATTTTTCTCGGAATCGGAGGGCTTTAAAAATTTACAAATTACTTCAATAGCTTTGTTTTTGGACTAAGTATCTATATAAATTTATATTACTGTGGTTAGTTATTATGATTTTTAAAAATCCATTTTAGGACATCTCCTTTACCTATTTCGTTTCTGTTCCTCACAGTAGTACTTATTTAATATATTATTAGTTTCCTTTGGGTTTTTAAAAAGTAATTAATTTAAATATGTTTCATACGAAAATATACCATAGACATGTACATACTTCGTTCAACGCCATCTAGTGAAGCAATTGGAAACTTTTTTTTTTAAATGGCCTCTGAGAAAATCGCTCATTGCCTTAAAGTAGACACCAACTATCGCTCGTGTGCCCTCAACCTTAGGTCGCCACATGGCTAGTACTTAACTATTTAGTAATCTGTGACATGGCGCGCACGCGGTCGCTGCAAGTATTTACGTCACACCGGCTGCGCGCAAACCGCCTGCCCCGCCCGGCGCGTGCCACCCATATCATACGCCAGCCGTCGGACATAGTTCAACACAAACTTACTACTATTGCCTTATAACTAGACGCCAACTATCGCTCGTGTGCCCTCAACCTTAGGGCGCCACATGGCTCGCACGCGGTCACTGCAAGTATTAACGTCACACCACCGGTGGCGCGCAAGTTGCTTGCCCCGCCCGGCGCTTGCCACCCAAACCATACGCCACACAAACTTACTACTATGGGCGATTTTCTGAAAGCTCAGTCACTAGATGGCGCTGTCCCACCTATGCAGTTAGAAGGAACGGAACGTTATAAATTCTACTTTGACGCGACTTTTTTACGTTAAACGGAACGTCAGACAGATGTTATTTATTTACCTTAATCTTTAAATTTACCTATTTCGTTTCTGTTCCTCACAGTAGTACTTATTTAATATATTATTAGTTTCCTTTGAGTTTTTAAAAAGTAATTAATTTAAATATGTTTCATACGAAAATATACCATAGACATGTACATACTTCGTTCAACGCCAACTAGTGAAGCAATTGGAAACTTTTTTTTTTAAATGGCCTCTGAGAAAATCGCTCATTGCCTTAAAGTAGACACCAACTATCGCTCGTGTGCCCTCAACCTTAGGTCGCCACATGGCTAGTACTTAACTATTTAGTAATCTGTGACATGGCGCGCACGCGGTCGCTGCAAGTATTTACGTCACACCGGCTGCGCGCAAACCGCCTGCCCCGCCCGGCGCGTGCCACCTAAATAATACGCCAGCCGTCGGACATAGTTCAACACAAACTTACTACTATTGCCTTATAACTAGACGCCAACTATCGCTCGTGTGCCCTCAACCTTAGGTCGCCACATGGCTCGCACGCGGTCACTGCAAGTATTTACGTCACACCGCCGGTGGCGCGCAAGTTGCTTGCCCCGCCCAGCGCGTGCCACCCAAACCATACGCCACACAAACTTACTACTATTGCCTTAAACTAGACACCAACCATCGCTCGTGTGCCCTCAACCTTAGGTCGCCACATGGCTAGTACTTAACTATTTAGTAATCTGTGACATGGCGCGCACGCGGTCACTGCAAGTATTTACGTCACACCGGCTGCGCGCAAACCGCCTGCCCCGCCCGGCGCGTGCCACCCAAATCATACGCCAGCCGTCGGACATAGTCCAACACAAACTTACTACTATTGCCTTATAACTAGACGCCAACTATCGCTCGTGTGCCCTCAACCTTAGGTCGCCACATGGCTCGCACGCGGTCACTGCTAAAGGTGTGCGTTATATTCGATAACGCATATAGCATAACGTTATAAAAATATAACTATCGCACCTAATATAAAAATATAACTTATTCTGCTATTGCTATATTAAATTATATCAAGCAGGGCGCCCGCCGCACGCCATCTAGTGTATTCGAAATGAACAAATGAAATGACAGAACTGAACGAATGAACTGTGTTCTCCTTCTCTATTCCGCCGGTATTCCAGCCGCACGCGATGCAAATATTGCTCTCTCTTTTCTTGGTAATCAAATCTATCAAAATTCAACTCTATCAAATAGAAATAGAGTTGAATTTTGAAAGTTGGAAAACCAAATAACGCGTTATATTTGAAACAGTTGAGACAGACTCTTATGTCTTATTATCAATAAGGACTAATATCATAAATCACGTACGACATGCTATTTGAACGAACATGTTATTTTTCTGCTATAACATTTATTAGGTACTGTTATTAGAATATTTAACTAATGCTGTCCTGTGGAATTCTTGATCGCGAACTCACGCTCGCTCGGGGCTTAAAAAGTACTTAAGAATTCTGTTTTTAATAGCGGAATATGAATTTATTCGTGTTGTTATTTGTAAAATAGTGGAAAAAAGAATAAAGAATTGATTTATAAATAGTAAGTAATTGATCATTAAGTAGTGTAAAAAACATTAATAACTACTTTTAGTTTGACATAGGTTATAATAGGTTATTTATTATATTAGGTACTTATATACTTACTTATCTACTAATATATTATAGCATTAAAAATAACCTAATATTTAAATGTAGCATAACGATATGCTATAATATACGAATATAACATAATAGCACACCTTTAGTCACTGCAAGTATTTACGTCACACCACCGGTGGCGCGCAAGTTGCTTGCCCCGCCCAGCGCGTGCCACCCAAACCATACGCCACACAAACTTACTACTATTGCCTTAAAGTAGACACCAACTATCGCTCGTGTGCCCTCAACCTTAGGTCGCCACATGGCTAGTACTTAACTATTTAGTAATCTGTGACATGGCGCGCACGCGGTCGCTGCAAGTATTTACGTCACACCGGCTGCGCGCAAACCGCCTGCCCCGCCCGGCGCGTGCCACCCATATCATACGCCAGCCGTCGGACATAGTTCAACACAAACTTACTACTATTGCCTTTATAACTAGACGCCAACTAACTAGACACCAACCATCGCTCGTGTGCCCTCAACCTTAGGTCGCCACATGGCGCGCACGCGGTCACTGCAAGTATTTACGTCACACCGGCTGCGCGCATACTGCCCGCCCGCCGTCCGCCGCCCGCCGTCCGCCGCCCGGCGCGTGCCGCCCAGATCATACCATTCATACATTGGGTGTACCTATGTAGATCCCAGGCTTAACACTTCACTATAAAAAGGCATATTTCCGTAGCATTTTTTTGGCAACAATGGTCAACAATGTTTTGGCAGCATTGTTGTGTTAGAATCATTAATTATTCATCTATACTGCTGAAGCTGAAGAGTTTGTTTGTTTGGTTGAACGCGCTAATCTCGGGAACTACTGGACCGATTTACAAAATTCTTTGAACATTAGAACGCTACATTCTTCCCGAGTGACACTGGATATATTTTAACCCCTTTTGGGCGTTTGTGCACTACCACTGAATTTTACCGATCCGGAAAAAAACGGATGCTTGTATTTTAATAATTAATCATTTATATTAGTAATTAATTAAATACAAGCATCCGTTTTTTTCCGGATCGGTAAAATTCAGTGGTAGTGCACAAACGCCCTTTTTATTTACAACGGGGTAGCACTTAGCCTTAACCAACGGGAACGGGTACCACACGGGTAAAACCGCGGGGATCCGCTAGTTATTTTATAAAATAGCCAGTTCCTCGGTGGTAGGGTAGGAGTATAAATTGTGTGGTACTGGTGCCATTTTAAAAAACAAGATCATAGAAGAGGCGAAAGTTGTCAGTTTTCCATAAGTCAATTGGACGGGGAACTAGGCAAGTAAACCCATGCTGCGCAGCTAGTCTTCCTTTATTACTAACCCGAAGACTTGTATCAGTTCAAGGAAAATAAGGGTCTTTTCTTTAAAGGATTGAATCGTTTTACGAAGGATTATTATTAGGTTAGGAAGGCTTACACCCTTTCTTATTGAATCATTTGATGACATCTCTACACAAATCTGTAAATATAAAAAGTTCTTTCCTACCGATTTTTTTATCTACAATGGGTTAGCACTTAGCCTTCATCGAACCTGATATTAAGTAATGATAATGCCCGGGCTTCACCTGCGTCTAATGTCATTAATAAGCGCGCTATTTGATATAAGTAATACGCAGGTGTAGCCGGGTTTTAGCGCACTAGTTAGAAACAATAAGCGCGCTAAGACGCGCATGCCGTTATTAAGGCGATACTCGGAAAAAATGTGCTGAAGCGAGATAGCAATGAGAAAACGACGCGCGCGGGAGCGAGACCGATTTTGCAGATTAGGCAAAAAAAAAACACAAAATCACTTCGTATTAAAAAACTACAGCGATTTAAAAAAAATGCTTCTACACGATCCTCAATATTATTGGTGTCCACTAATTAAACCAATTTCCAATAGTGTAAGTAACCCCATTTAAGAATAATCTTCACTTTTCGTATTTTTTAGAGGTCTTTTCGAAAAGAAAAAGTGTCGAGGCAAAATCATAAAATCGTGTTTTTGAAACTATACGATTCTAGATAAATGTATGAAGAAATATATATCTTATTACCAGATTTATAACAACTGTAACCGTCCTATTGTTTTAAATCAAAACGTCCATATTTTTCCGAGTAGCGCCTTAACGCCGTTAGGCGTCACGCAGGTGAAGCCCCAGCATAAGGCTAAAGAGGAAAGCTTACTACTCCCGCAATGCTCAATCACTGAGGAACTGGCTATCTTATCTCTAGCTGACGGAACACAATTTATTATGCTGAAAACACCATTGTTATTGCGTCAGACTTAGATAGATAGCGGTAGCTAGCCAGGCGGACTAAGAACAAGTCCTAACGTGACCCCCACAAACTGGTTCTCAAGACGATCCCAAAGACACAACGATTCCTTAAAAATTGTAATACTATGTCCCTTATAATATTTAATAAAATATCGAGTGACCTTAAGGATCTTCCTTTAATGCGTTTCAAAACACATTTGCGTAGGTGGTTGGTAGATCACGCGTTCTATTCTGGAATTGTTGATGAATTTTTAAAACATAAGGAGTCTTGTTGTGTTCTATGCACGGCTTAGTGTAATAATAACTGCATTGCTAAACTTTTATATTAAATTTAAAATAAAAAATAAAACATTGACATTGAATAATAATGACATAAATTATTGACATTGTAACAAATTTTTATCGAATTTAATTAATATTATGTGAAATTTTTGTACTTTTATAAATTTGCATGCTATATCATATGGCTATATAGGTTTAAGCACTAAACTAATGACGACCAACTTCATTGTAACAACCCTATTTACTGCAAATAAATTATTTGTATTTGTATTTGTATTTAACACCAACCAAACCGAATACAATATGTAGGGGCTGATTAGTCTAGGTCTGAAATCGGTAGACCACAGAGGCATAGTAGTAAAAAAAAAGGCGTTTAAATTTTGAAGTGAAAACTTCTTGGCGGCGTTGTGCACTTTTGTGATTTTTTTGGACACGTGACCTGATCGAAAAACTGTTACAATGTCATTAGAATACGAAGGCTAATTTCGCCACCATTTCCAAAGTTGTAATAGCTCATGATAGAAAATGGGCGGCATTTGCCCAAAGCCAAAAGCCAAGCTAATGGGGCAAAGCCAGAAGACCTCGGTTCAAATCCAGTCCGTAATTTTTTTCTTTTTTGTCAAATTCCAATTTTTTTTTTGTGAAAACGTCTCACTTCTGCCCGCACTCCCTGAGTGCAGTGCAACCCGTTGTTTTTTAGATTAGCTCGTACTGCGTTGTCCATTTCTACTGTAATCATTGATCGAGTTGTCTTACCGTCTCATTTGTAGTACAGTATCGATTCTGAAGTCCATACCGGCATCTGGTGCCTTTCTATATTAATGTCGGCAGCCGCCCAATATTGCAGCGTGACGCCGCCCGCCCGCGCGGTCACAGCTGTAACCTTACATTTTCTTATTTTTTATTAGCATTTTAAAGTTTCGCCTTCGAAATGCTGTCGGCAGGTCCTTATTCTGACGTCAGATACATTATACCTATTCCAAATGTTGAAATTATTAAGGATTATTTAATTGAATGGCGTCGCCTGGCGGTAGTCTGTGAAAAATAAATGCATACGAGTACCTACTTATATGTGGCTTTCTTCCGCAAAATAACCACAAAATTTGCACCTTCGCTGATTACACTTAGTCCTAGCGGTACACCCCGTAATTCAGTAAAATGCTGCAAAGGGTGTTAAAGGCATGAAAATCGGAACGATTGATCTTTAGGCCGTAAGAATCAATTTGACCGGTAGCACGAAAAAAAACGAAAAAGGAGAGGAGTCATGACGTCATCTTTTATTTGTATGGGAAAAAAAAAACCGGAAACTATCGTGTAAGGTATCTAATGAAAGGGCTTACAAAGCCGTTTCTAAAAATGTATCACATCATTAAATTTCAGTCACTTGTTTTAAATTAAAATAAAAATCATTTTCAAACATACCAAGTTTGGGCTCCTCCAGATTATAATATCTTATCACATTTTGTAATTTTTAAAAATTATAAAAAATACTAAATGTAAATATTTTCAGAATTGCTTTCTTGGGGTTGGATATGGGGCTATTACCTATAATTTAAGGTATATTTTACAAATAATGATTCAACCGTATCATATCTGGAGGAGCCCAAACTTAGTATGTTTTGAAAATGATTTTTATTTTAATTTAAAACAAGTGACTGAAATTTAATGATGTGATGATACATTTTTAGAATCGGCTTAGTAAGCCCTTTCATTAGACACCTTACACGATAGTTTCCGGAACAAAAAAAATATTTTTCCCATACAAATAAAAGATGACGTCATAACTCCTCTCCTTCTTTGTTTTTTTTTTCGTGCTACGGGTCAAATTGATTCTTATGGCCTAAAGATCAATCGTTCCGATTTTCATGTCTTTAACACCATTTGCAGCATTTTACTGAATTGCATCACGACACAGCTGATGCATTTACATTTTCTTTTCCCCCTTTTATTTTTCTTTCCATATTCTGTAAACTTTAAAGCTGTTTAAAAGTTAGAGTAGGAAACGGTATGCCATGCCGGTCTCTTTACGAAAAAGAGTCTAAAAAGTCGCTTTACTTTATTAAAGAAAAATGTCCTCTTTCTAATACTTATAGCTAGTGGCTCCACGCGGTTTTGCCCTTTTACTATTTGGTTATGTATTAAGCTAGGGTAGTACAATGCATTTATAAGCAAACTAGCTTTCCACCCGCGGCTTTGCCCGCGTGGACTACACGACGATATCCCGCGGTAATGTGACATTTTTCCGGGGTAAAAAGTAGCCTAATGTTCCTCTCCAGGCTCAAAAGTGTCTGTGACCCAAATTTCAGCCAAATCCGTTCAGCCGTTTTGGCGTGATTGAGTAACAAACATACAAACATCTAAACTTTCACATTTATAATATTATAATAGGATAAGGGATAGGGACTGCAAGTAAACGGCGAGACACCATAGCCACACGTAAGAAACTAGTGGTTCACCAAATAAAAAGGCAATGCCTAAAATTGGCGTCTTTTTTTTGTCTCGCGGCCATCAACAAAATGTTTGAACATCAATTCTTGATAGTTAGTATAACAAAAAATATTTGTCAAGACAGTATAGCTGTAAACTCCGTCCTCCGTCCGTATCCCATTTATCGCTATGTTCAGAACACTATTTTGAAAACGACAGATCTTCTTTTTTGTTCCTATTAAAAGAAATTTTGATTTTTTGGGGTTAAGGACTATTAGAACATTTTTAAAAACCGCAAATGTAACTTTGTCATTCATACAAACACTATGGCGAAGCGATGGCTGGCTCATGCGTCATGCTCGTGAACGGATGCTGCCAGTGGGGTGGGTCTGCTCATGTCTACTTGTGTTAAAGGTGTTCGGGATATGGTTTATAATAGTATTATATAGTTTTATGAGCGAGCTGGTGTGTCTCATTGTAATTTTGGTACCCGTGTCTTACAGTTACAGCAATTTTTCTAATAATTGTATTCATCATTTCAACCGTAAGACGCCCACTGCTGGGCATAGGCCTCCCCCAAGGATCTCCACAACGATCGGTAAATTGTATTATTTATTCAAAAATTCCTTTTATTTGTTAATACTTATAGATTTGAATATACGGCGCAGCTTGCAGTTTCCTTTTTATTAATCCTATAATATAATGTAAATAAGATTAAGATAAGTGTGTTCATTAAACTATTTGATTCCTTGTTTGGTTGAAAATTGTTTACTGTTTTAGGTAATAAGCAAAATTGTACTTAATTTAAGCGGTATTCTGTATTGTGATGGAAAGTAACCTTACTATTATGTGAAGGTCATTTTTCAAATTTGACGACTCTGTTTAAGTTAAAACAGGGAGAAAAAAATATGTAGTTTAAAAAACTAATAAAACCCACTTTTATAGGAACATACTAAAAAGTACAAAATAACCGTCTATTCTGTAAGTGAAATTAAAAAGCGTGGTGCGCCCTTTGCAAAGCAAGTACTTCATATTGACAACGCGCACCACGCTTTTTAATTTCAGTTACAGAATAGACGGTTATTTTGTACTTTTTAGTATGTTCCTATAAAAGTGGGTTTTATTAGTTTTTTAAACTACATATTTATTTTTTACTTTTTAGTTTAATAAATGGCAAGCCATAGATGGATGCTAATGGTTTTTACAGTCCAATCATGTGTCTGCCACCCCTTAAATATTGAACGAACGAAACAAATGAGCCCAAACTAGAAGGGTTTCTTAGTGGTCATTTAGGAGTGCCACTGACTTACTCTCTGCCCCATCATCAGACTCTCACCACCATGTGTAGCGAATAGGTCTCATCTGAATGAAACAAATGAGCTCAAACTCGTAGGGTTTCCAAGTGGCCATTAAGGAGTGCCACTGGCTTCCTCCCTGCTTAATCATCAGACCCTCACCACCAAGTGTAGCGAATAGGTCTCATCTGAATGAAACAAATGAACCCAAACTCGAGGGGTTTCCTAGTGGTCTTTGAGGAGTGTCACTGGCTTCCTCCCTGCTTCATCATCAGACCCTCACCACCAAGTGTAGCAAATGGGTCTCATCAAAACGAAACGAATGAACCCAAACTCGAGGGGTTTCCTAGTGGTCATTAAGGAGTGTCACTGGCTTCCTCCCTGCTTAATCATCAGACCCTCACCACCAAGTGTAGCAAATGGGTCTCATCAAAACGAAACAAATGAACCCAAACTCGAGGGGTTTCCTAGTGGTCATTAAGGAGTGTCACTGGCTTCCTCCCTGCTTCATCATCAGACCCTCACCACCAAGTGTAGCAAATGGGTCTCATCAAAACGAAACGAATGAGCCCAAACTCGAGGGGTTTCCTAGTGTTCATTAAGAAGTGCCACTGGCTTCCTCCCTGCTCCATCATCAGACCCTCACTACCAAGTGTAATGAATAGGTCTCATTAGAACGAAACAAATGAGCCAGACTCAAAGGGTTTCCTTTTGGCCATTAAAGAGTGCCACTGGCTTTCTCCCTGCTCCATCATCAGACTCTCACCACCATGTGTAGCAAATAGGTCTCATCAGAACAAAACAAATAAGCCCAAACTCGAGGGGTTTTCTAGTGGTCATTAAGAAGTATCACTGACTTCCTCCCTGCTCCATCATCAGACCCTCACCACCAAGTGTAGCAAATAGGTCTCATCTGAATGAAACAAATGAGCTCAAACTCGAGGGGTTTCCTAGTGGTCATTAAGGGGTGTCACTGGCTTCCTCCCTGCTCCATCATCAGATCCTCACCACCAAGTGTAGCGAATGGGTCTCATCAAAACGAAACGAATGAGCCAAAACTCGAGGGGTTTTCTTGTGGTCATTAAGGAGTTTAGCTGGCTTTCTCCCAGCTCCATCATCAGACAATTACCACCAAGTGCAACAAATAGGTCTTATCAAAACGAAGCAAATGAGCCCAAGCTCGAGAGGTTTCCTATTGGTTATTAAGGAGTGTCACTGGCTTCCTTCCTGCTCCATCATCAGACCTTCACCACCAAGTGTAGCGAATAGGTCTCATCAGAACGAAACAAATGAGCCAAAACTCGATTTGCTTCTTATTGGTCATTAAGAAGTGCTACGGCTTCCTCCCTGCTCCATCATCAGACCCTCACCATCAAGTGTAGGGAATAGGTCTCATCAGAACAAAACAAAGGAGCCTAAACTCGAGGGGTTTCCTAGCAGCCATTGAAGAGTTCTATTGCCCACCTCTTAACTCCATCATCAGATCAGCTCGATAGTAGCAAAATATTGTATTGTCATCGGATTCATATAGACTTGCAAAGTTCCAAATCAATACGACAACTAGAAGTAGGTTAAAATTAAATTCCAAGATTTTCTTACATTGTGACTTAGTTACAAGTGAAGCTAATAAAAGTGTGGTAAAAATAGCCCTTGGCGAGTTTCTTGCCGGTTCTTCTCGCTACAAGGTCTCCTGCCGTAGGATTTGCGAACCGATGGCGTAGCTTCATTGACGTTCATAAGTGTTGTTAAACAAACCTAAATTGAATAAACTATTTTGAATTTTGATTCTTTTTTAATTTTATGAAAAACAAAGATAAGTTCTAGCTAGTCTCACTCGGTTCGGACTGAGTTACAGGTATACTTCCTTTGCAAATATTGTCTGTAGTGCTGCCAACAAATTATATTTCAATGTTTGGTTGATGGCCGCAAGAAAAAAAAAGACGCCAGCTGCCATACAAAAATGTTCATTGTCCTTTGTCTCTGACTGTACCTATAAAACCCACCAACCTAATGTCATCCAAAAAGTCCTAACACAAACAGTTTTCAATGTCCCGATTTTCCGTAAACAAATGTCCGTAACACAATTAAGATTAACACACCCGTAATCCGGGCGCAGATGTCCGGCGTCCCGTAAACGCGGACGCAAACACACAAGTTCGGGGTGTAACAACGAATTAGCATTATCAGACTTAAGCCGTGAACGAAGTGAAAAGAATTTTCCGTTACCAGAATCAGTTTTTGCGTTAACCGTCGAAATTAGAGATTTCAAAGATCTAAATGTTTCTATGTGAACTTTTGTTTCGTTCCCATTACTTATTTATTTACGGCCAGAATTAATAATCTATCCACAGATAGGGATAGGCGTGATCCAGATTAGTTTCTAGGGAACACCTAGCAACACCCAGGCAGGCAACTGTCGTTAATTCTATCTTAAGGTGCATGTAGTCGTGAAACAATCATTTTTGAGGCCCTAAAACTCATAAATTAGCCTACTGATGAATCCAGAATTAATATATATTAAATATTGATATATAAACTTCAATCTGAGCATTTAAAAAAAACATAGTCTTTAAGATACTATTAAAAAAAAACATTGAAATGAAGGTGTTTTCAATTTCTAATACGCTACTGCTTCTAAACTACAAGTGATATTTTCACGTTTCTTTCAGGAAGAGATTGCTAACTTGTTTAACTTTAAAACTGAGCATTTTTCGTTTTAAAATAATACATAGTTTTGACGAGGCGTGTGTTTAAGCTGTTTTTGTGCGCGTAGCGGGCGGGAAAATCAGGCCACTTTTCTATGGCCAAGGTCGTTGGCGATATCACGGGCCTTAAGGTGTATCGATGAGCTCAGTGGCGCCGCCAATGGAAATAAATCAATTGCATTTTATTAAAGGCTTGGATTAAAAGTTTCGGTTATTTCGCGAAAGTGAAAGAGTGGAATGCATTTTATAAATATACTTTTGAGAACTCAAACTTACGCAATAAGTCGTGAATCTCAATAGTGCCAAAAGTGGCCACATTTGGCAATATCGAGATCCATAACTTGGTGCTCATATTTGAGGCACTGAAAAAACAATTAAAAATTGCATTTTGCTCTTCTATTTGCGCGAAATAACCGAAACTTTTAATCCAAGCCTTTAATAAAATGCAATTGATTTATTCTCCATTGGCGGCGCCACTGAGCTCATCGATACACCTTAATATCAAACGTTGCGCCACTCACGCGTCCAAGCTCGATAGCTCTGTCACTGCCCTTACGCGTCCACTCGCAAAATTTTTGCAAAATTTTCGCAAATTGCGAATTTGCAATTCGCAATGTGCCGCTTTAAAGCTTAATATCTAGCAAACTAATACTGTTAATACAAAATAAAAGTATGTGTTTATAGCTGAAAGTATAAACTATTATTTTTATTGCATATCAAATTAGAATAACTTAATTATAATTACTTTTAAAAAATGTTGCTTAAATCACACTGCATAAAAATGGCGAACAAAAACCATGTTTCTTCAAGTAAATTTTATCGTCGTCTCTGACTTTTTGAATATAAATCTTTGTTATATTTAAAAGTATACATCTTAGGGAATATTTCAAATATACATACGCCACTACGAAAGCATTCAATTAAAAAAATATAGACATTAAAAATGACACAAATGCTCTGAAACTCGTCGACACTGACGTAACGTAAAAACAAAAATTTCAACAACAAATGTCACAGACTACACTGCATAAAGGACATTTATAAGATACGTTTTCTATTACAGAATCGTCTAAGAACAAATTTCTATCTCGTCTGTGAAGCTACCACAGGTAAAAAACTGTTTTAACTGAAAAGGTCAGCTGGGCTGCTTTAGCGGCCTAAACGTTTTTAGCCTTATTTTTTTGGGCGACTAGAGCGGCCTTGGCGTTTGAGTGGTTAGATAAGATAGCCAGGTTCTCAGTGGTTAAGGATTCCGGGAGTAGTGCGCTTCCACCTTCAGCCTTATCATCAATAATTAACATCGAGTGAAAATCTCAGTGAGATGAAAGCTAAGTGCTACCCCGTTGTGGAAAAAATAAAGAGGGAAATAAGGCCTGTGCACAAGTTTGTAGGGGCGTCAAAATGCTTCAGATGAGCTGAGAACAGGGTGCTTACCATCAACTCTTATTGCGGTTTTGTTTAGGACCTAAACTGATCTGCTTCGCTTATTCGTACCACGACAGCTTAATATCAATGACAGCGATTCAGATGATCATTCAATGACATTTCACAGCCGCTAAGCTGTCAGGAACACTTATTTGACTTATAACCCGGTCGATTTAACATGACACCTGCAGGTTATACCCGTCCCTCTCAATCTCCGGGCATAACAGAATCGAGTGAAAGAGACGGGTAGAAGAAAAAGAACACAAATCGTTTGGTCATTCACATTTAGCAATTCATTTGCGATCCAGTTTTTAGAAGGTCATAGTACGAAAGAAAGCAATTAATTTTAGGAACCTATTCTGCATTCTGCATGGCGCTATTTTTGAATCGCTGTCTTAAAGTTGATGGTAGGCACCCAGGGTGCCTACTATCAACTTTAAGACAGCGATTCAAAAATAGCGCGATGCAGAATAGGTTCCTAAAATGAATAAGCGAAGCAGTTCAGTTTAGGTCCTAAACAAAACCGCAATAAGAGTTGATGGTAGGCACCCAGGACACAATAAAAAGTTTAGAAGTTGTATTAAGTTAGTAGGTGTCACGCGTCATCATCCTTGCGCAAAACACATAGGTGTCTCTTTATATCCCTTTCCGTTGTAAAATTTTAATTATTTTCTCGTTACCACACGACACGCCCCGTAATCCGGGCCCAGATGTCCGGCGCTCCGTAAGCGCTCCGTAAACGCGGACGCAAACACACAAGTTCAGGGTTTAACAACGAATTAGCGAAATAAGACTTAAGCCGTAAAAGGAGTAGAAAGAATTGCGTATAAACGTCCGTCGTTTTAAAGGCCGTCGCATGCGAATCTGTGTGCGTATTTTAAAAGGGCCAATGTTTCCATCACAGAAAACAGAAATATTTTATTCTGTTTCCATATTCCAAAATACACATGAAGCTCGACTTAATACTCTGAGGTAACTGGAGTTCTCACCCTGAATAAAAAAGTGTACCCAGCAAATTTGACATTTATGTATGTAGTGGCTGTCAGTTGTCTCATATGACCATACGTATTTTTTTAAAGTGTAGGTGAGACGGAAGACAGCCACTGTGTAATTTTTGGTGACAAAAAGTGTTAGTACTGCACTCTCCAGTTACCTCAGTATTAAGTCGAGCTTCATGAAAATACACGTGCTTCAGTATTGGGACTATAAAATGTCCGATATGACCATAGAACACAAGAAATTGTAAGTCATGTAAGTGTAGTCAGTTAGCTGTCAAGCACTAATGCTTGCTTCGTTAACCAGACTCTAAAGTCGGGTTAACGAAAGATAAACCTGGAAAAAGGCGGCAAATTCAAAAAAACATGGCATGACAGCTCTGTTTATAGTCACAAATATAGTTTTGATGCTTGTTATTTTATATTGACCATACATAAATTATAATAAACTAGCTTTCCGCCCGCGGCTTCGCCCGCGTGGACTACACGACGTTATCCCGCGGGAATGTGATACTTTTCCGGGATAAAAAGTAGCCTATGTTCCTTTCCAGGCCACAAAGTTTCTATGTCCCAAATTTCAGCCAAATCCGTTCAGCCGTTTTGACGTGATTGAGTAACAAACATCCAAACATCCAAACATCTAAACTTTCACATTTATAATATTAGTAGGATAACAAGTATCAAAACTATATTACTCAGTATAAACAGAGTTGCCATTGCCATCCCATGATTTTTTTAAAAGTAGCTACCACTGAAAAATGGAAAATGAAGTATTTAGAAAAAATCGACCCGACTCACAACTAGCTCCGATGGGACTCGAACCCACGACCTTTCGCTTTCCGGGCGACTGCTCTAACCACTGAGCTACGGAGTCGTTACGAGAAGCGTCGAATTTATCCAATACTTCTTACGCACTGTATAGTCAGTGTTATAGTGCTAGTTGTGAGTCGGGTCGATTTTTTCTAAATACTTCATTTTCCATTTTTCAGTAATAAAAATTGCATTGTGAATGCAAAAAAAACTAAAAATTAAAATAAGTAGCTACCACCTTTTTCCAGTTTCATCTTTCGTTACCCAGACTCTTTTACGCAAAACACAGAGTTTCCAACTTTCCATATAGAATGAACGCAGTCCGAATAATCATCTAAGGTACTACATAACCGGTTTCAGTTGCTGTAATCACAAAACCTGATTATTTTTTTACCAATACCCAATCCAGGTCCGTCAACATCAGCTGTAACGTCTAAAATCCCGAAAATGCACCGGGATTACAGCCCGCCATTAATAAATACCCGGCACAGCTGGCCGGGACAAACGGGAGGCAAACATTTGTACACTTGTGTGTGTTTGTTTGTATATGTGTGGGGTGTACAAATGTTGTGTGTGTGTGGGATAATTTCACAGTTTTTTGAAATCGCAATGGGTATTTAATATTTATTTATATTGAGATTTTTGTTGTATATTTTTATGGGTTTTTGTAGTAGTTACAGTGGCTTTGGTTGTATGACTTAGATGTTGTAGTTTTGTGTTTTATTCTTTAGTAGCTGCTCCCCTAAGATTTACCTGTATCGGGATAAACATCGGGATAAAAAAGGCTATTTAACTTCAAATATCCAAATAAACTTTACCTCTTAAAGTTTCTACTTTCAAGAAAAAAATGCGCTGAAATACATTTCCCCTTAATAAAGTAATTATTGTCAGCTGAATGACGAAGATCCTTGTGGAGATCCTTGGGGGAGACCTATGCCCAGCAGTGGGCGTCGTATGGCTGAATGATGATGATGCAACGTTTTATGTGTGGTCGATTGTACTAAAATTATTAAAAATCTGAGTTGCAAGCTTTGTTCATACTATTAGAACTATTTATTAGTTTAAAAAATATATTTTCAAAATACATTCTACTTGTCTCTCAAAAGGCTTTAGCAGTTTCGTAGCGACCGCCTACGTGCTACGGATTTCGTAGCAAGGTTTATAATTACCAAGTTAAGGCCCGTGGTATCGCCAACGACCTTGGGCATAGAAAAGTGGCCTAATTTTCCCGCCCGCTACCCGCACTAAAACAGCTTAAACACACGTTTCGTCAAAACTATGTATTATTTTAAAACGAAAAATGCTCAGTTTTAAGTTAAACAAGTTAGCAATCTTTTCCTGAAAGAAACGTGAAAATATCACTTGTAGTTTAGAAGCAGTAGCGTATTTCAAGTTGAAAACAGCTTCATTTCAATGTTTTTTTTTAATAGTATCTTAAAGACTATGTTTTTTTTAAATGCTCAGATTACATATCAATATTTAATAATATATATTAATTCTGGATTCATCAGTAGGCTAATTTATGAGTTTTAGGGCCTCAAAAATGATCGTTTCACGACTATATGCACCTTAAGCGATTTGTTATTCGAATTTATTTTTTGCGTGAAATAGTAACAAACATCCATACATCCATACTCACAAACTTTTGCATAGTTAGATTAGGCAAACTTATAAATTCTGGAACTTAAAATCGGACCCGCAGTTTCCTTAACCGTCCGCTTTCGCGATGGTGTTCCATTTATCAACAGCTGTCCGCATGCGATGAGCCAGCTGAGCTTCGGTAATATATCCTCCTTCGGTAATAGAGCCTTTTTATATGACTACTATAACGCTTAAAGCTGCCAAACTATAAACTTTACTGAAACTGAAAATAAAATGTATGCCAAGAGAAAACGGATATTGCCTGATAGATCGTCGACAAAAAAAAAATATTTTTTAATGCTACTTACATTGTTTTTTATTTGTAAAACCTTCTGAGGCTGTTCTTGTGGAAATACGTGAAGATCCTCCCTTTACCCTATGCCCAGCAGTGGGCTTCGTACGGCTGAAATGATGATGATGATGATACCCTTTATCCATAGGCACTAATATTATAAAGAGAAAAGATTTAGGGACAGTTGCCCCCCCCCCCCCCCCCCCCCCTCACCGCTAATAAATAATAAATAAAAAAAATATATTTCTTGTCATTCATCGAAAGTAGTCAAATAGAAATTAAATTGTTTCAAATAAATAACAAAATCGACCCAGCCCGTCTCACAAATCACTCGTTTTTCTAAATAAGTACATCATTTTCAGATTTTCAATAGTAAAAATTGCATTGCGATTACTTACAAAAAGTATTTTTTTAACAAATTTAAATAAATCAATAACATTTCACAAATTAAATTATAATCTAGTATGTCATCATTAAAAAACTTTTCTTTTCTTTTCTTAGCGCCTGATTCAATCAAACAAATAAAGCTATAAAATGGGTAGAAAGGGTAGTGCTATTTTCTTATGAAGGCTACAAGTTCTGCGATTCGCGTAGCTGAGTTTTGGTCGGACATAGTTTCGTTTGTCAGCGATACGAAAGAAGAAGCTATTTTCTCTAATACCCCAGCATTAGTTTTAAGGTTATAATAGGTCTTTACATATGAAATTGCCGTTTTTTTCTTTTGTACATATAACTTAACAACTTTTATAATATTAGAAATATATAATTTCTTTAATATTGCGTTACATTAAGACCGTATCGAGCAACTTTTGATAATTTAATAACCACGATATTTGATTATTTACATAGAAAAAACTTATTCCGAAAGTTACGACTATTTTTGTTTCCAGAATTTCGTACTTTATTAGTTGTAACTTAGTGAAAAAAAAAATTTTTCTCTTAACGAATGTGTCATTTAGTAGTTAAAATGTCCATAAATACGTGTGTAAAATTTTGTAAATTTACATAATATTAGTCGTTAAATAATAACAAAAACGTTAGTATGGAAAAAAAAATATTACAGAAATCTCCATACAAAACGGCAATTTCATAGGTAAAGACCTATTATCTAGCTAGTTTAGTGTATTCTTCGTCACGTTGTATTTTTAAAGGGCATAGAGTTTCATCCTCTCGTCTGTGGCACAGTGGCACAGGTGCTGCGTTCTCAGCGGGCTCCCGCAAAGCTTAGGGTTGGCAAAAGTTATTTATTTATTATTTATTTTTATTCACAATGTGGTAGCACTTAGCCTTCATCACAACTTGTCTAATTACCCCAGCATTAGTTATATCTAGCTAGTTTAGTCTCTATTCTTCTTCACGTTGTATTTTTAAAGGGTACAGAGTTTCCTTCTCTCATCTGTGGCACAGTGGCACAGGTGCTGCGTTCTCAGCGGGCTCCCGCAAAGCTTAGGGTTGGCAAAAGTTATTTATTTATTTTTATTCACAACGTGGTAGCACTTAGCCCTCATCACACATTGTCTAATACCACAGCATTGGTTATATCTAGCTATTTTAGTTTATTCTTCGTCACGTTGTATTTTAAAGGGTACCTACAAAGTTTCCTCCTCTTGTCTGTGGCACAGTGGCACAGGTGCTGCGTTCTCAGCGGGCTCCCGCAAAGCTTAGGGTTGGCAAAAGTTATTTATTTATTATTTATTTTTATTCACAACGTGGTAGCACTTAGCCTTCATCACAACTTATATAATTACCCCAGCATTAGTTATATCTAGCTAGTTTAGTCTCTATTCTTCGTCACGTTGTATTTTTAAAGGGTACAGAGTTTCCTTCTCTCGTCTGTGGCACAGTGGCACAGGTGCTGCGTTCTCAACATGCAAAGCTTAGGGTTGGCTAAAGTTATTTATATTTTTTTTATTAGTAACTAGTACCCGTGGTTTTGCACGCGTGGTTCCCGTGGGAATAGCGAGATATAATATAAATATGTTACTCGGGAAATCGGGGTTCTTCGGTCCGGTCCTGTATGAATCGTTTTTGTTTTTTTTCATAGTTTTTTTTTTTTTATCTACTACGCGGTAGCACTTAGCCTTCATTAAGCCATATAAATTGTTATACTGATTTCATCTAATTTAAATATTATTTTGATTGTATTTCGATTGTATTTTGATTAAATTTATTTTTATTTTTAATACTTAATTTATTGAGATTTTAATTTTTTTTTATGCATTCACAATTGCAATTTTGTAAGTATAGGAAAAATGTGATAGTAAAAAACCACGAGCCCTATAAGTAGCCCCGCCTGAAAGCTAATTATAGGTCTCGTGGTTTTTTACTATCACATTTTTCCTATAAGTACTTAATTTATTTTTGCTCTTATTTTGACTCTGCAATTTATTATTACGACACTCGACTACGGAAATCGTGAAAGTTTACGTAGTAATTATTTAGTAACCTGTGAGAGTACTGCGTGATATATCGACGGCGAAGTGCCAATACCTCCTACCTAACTGACATTTTATTATCATTTTGAATTAAAAGGGTAATGCCATATATAGAAAGGGGGGTATTTTAACATTTTAATTTCATGCCGTTGTGCAACTAAAAATACGTTTAGGGTATTTTGAAAAAACATCCTTAACGTATACAAACAGCACAAATACTTAGTGCATTAAATTCAAAACTATAAAAAGGTGTATAACTTGAAAATGTCAGTTAGGATAGGAGGTATTGGCACTTCGCCGCCGCCCGTCTATATGTTGCTTTTGAATATATAATAATTGTGTCATACGTTGACAGCCCTACCCACCCCGGGTCCGGCCTGGGACACACCATATGCGTCCTGTTAGTTAAACCTCGCAATTTACATCATCTCACAACTGGGGCGAAAACTGTACGGGCTTATTTCTTTTCCGAATTTGTCTATGGCACGAAAATGTAATTCAATTAGGGAATGAAAAAACTTCCTACTTACTATTTCCGGTCTTAATTCCTGTCTTGGTTCCTATCATATTTTAAAATTTACATTTCTATAGAAACAACTGCATCTGTAGCCTAGTGGTTCACGCCACCGATGTCAGACAAAGAGGTGCCGGGTTCGATTCCCAGTGGGGTACATATTGTATTCGGTTTGGTTGGTGGTAGCAATGACGTTTTATTATCATTGTGTGGTAGGACTTGTTTTTGATCGAGAATTAGTATAGTAGTGCGGGAGTAGTGCGCTTCCACCTTCAGCTAATTCACCTGTGATGTGATGCTTAAGTGATACCACGTTGAGGTTAAAAAAAACTCTGAATAAGGTCTATTTACAGACAATTTAAGTCTAATTTAAGTAAAACTGATTTTGAAATCAAACATTTTACACTTTCAGTTTAGAAATAACGTTGTAATTAAACATAGAGGCATAAAATGCCATTTCACTGGTCAGAGACAAAGAAAATCATTCAAGACTAGCAGATCCTCACGGTTTTACCTGCGTGGTACCCGTTCCCGTGGGAATATCAACAACTTTTTATTCACATCGCCCAACATTTTTTTTCCGACCAGCTACCACCCGTTAAGGGCACCTTTGAACTGACAAGAAAAACGGGCGAAAATACTCATCAGCTTTAACAGAAGCAACAAGCAACGCATTTACAATAGTAGATTGTACAACAAGTGCATAAAACGTACCATTTTACCCGAGACGTATAGTCATTTCGAGGGTAAAATGGGTTTTATGTACGAGTTGTACACTCTGCTTTTCACTTCAAGTGTGAGGAAAATAAATAACAATATTGCAAAAAAGAAAAAATAAAGACTTCGCCATATTGGCGGGAAGACTTTCTTTTTCTTTTTTTTATACGTGGCATTGGCAACACAGTGACTTTAGCATAGATCGTAGTCCATAATGCTCTTGAAATACTTATTCCTTAGAAAACTCATTAATTTTGCCTCATCATCATTTCAACCGTAAGACGCCCACTGCTGGGCATAGGCCTCCCCCAAGGATCTCCACAACGATCGGTCCTGCGCTGCCCGCATCGAGCGGCTTCCCGCGACCTTGACCAGATCGTCGGTCCACCTTGTAGGGGGCCTGCCCACGGAACGTCGTCCGGTTCGCGGTCGCCATTCGAGAACCTTTCCGCCCCAACGGCCATCGGTTCTCCGCGCTATGTGTCCCGCCCACTGCCACTTCAACTGAGCAATCCTTCGAGCGATGTCGGTCGTTTTAGTTCTCCTGCGGATCTCATCATTTCTGATTCGATCGAGCAGGGAAATACCAAGCATCGTTCTCTCCATTGCTCGCTGGGTAACCTTGAGCCTTCTTATGAGACCCATAGTAAAAGACCACGTCTCGCTTCCATAAGTCATAACTGGCAACACACACTGGTCAAAGACCTTAGTCTTGAGACATTGAGGAATTTTGGACGCAAATATATGCCGGAGCTTCCCAAACGCTGCCCATCCGAGCTGGATTCGACGAGAGATCTCTTTCTCGAAGTTGGACTTACCTAATTGGATTGCCTGTCCTAGGTAGACATAGTGGTCAACAACTTCGAGTGTAATGTTCCCAACATTAACTGGAGCGGATGCAACATGGGCATTGGACATGATTTTCGTCTTATCCATGTTCATCTTCAGACCCACTCTTTGGGAAGCATTGCTGAGATCTTCGAGCATTGTGTTCAGGTCTTCCAAGGTCTCAGCCATGAGAACTACATCATCGGCAAACCGCAGGTGTGTTAGGTACTCGCCATTGATGTTAATGCCGAATCCTTTCCAGTCCAGTAGCTTGAAAATATCCTCCAACGCAGCTGTGAATAGTTTCGGAGAAATAGCGTCTCCCTGTCTCACACCTCGCTGTAGTTGGATAGGATTAGAGCTCTGGTTCTGTAGTCGGACTGACATGGTGGCGTAATTTTGCCTAGTTTTATTAATTTAATAATTTAACAAGGATTATGTACAGAATTTAAGAAACAGAATGAAATACGTTAGCTATTAATAAAGTTTATTTGACGAAGTTTTATTGCGTGTGTGACTGTTTACCTGACGACCTTTGTCTTAGAGTCAGACTTAGACGAAGATTTTACTTTATGCACTAGAGCATAAAAAGCGATTTTATGCCGCCTATACCCAACATAAATACGAACTTTACGAGCATGAGAAGTGAAAAATAATTATGTCATTGCTAGACAACATGGTACAACAATAAAATTATATAAATAAAAAAAAAGTCGTATTTCATAGTAGTTATATACGCACCAAATACCTCCAAGTGATCCTGAGAAAAAGGCCTTCGAAACGTACCATCAACTAAGTTATCGTGTACAAGTAAGGGTACCTTTCCTTTAGCTACGGAACCCTAAGGCAGGTGGTAATGTTCCCAAGGGCTCCAATATGCTAATCTTGTTGCGATGGATCCAACTTACTGCCAATCGGCGCGTAAAGAAAAAAATAAAAATTATTTTTATAAAAAAATAAAACCGCTTTCAAGAAAACCACATCAAAAAAAGTAAGAAATAATTCCTCACCAAATAAATAACGTAAGTACTTTGAAGTCGGGCGTGAAACATGTACAATTTTTTTGTTGTTTTTGTTAAAACCCGCCCGACTTCAAAGTACTTACGTTATTTATTTGGTGAGGAATTATTTCTTACTTTTTTGATGTGGTTTTCTTGAAGGCGGTTTTATTTTTTTATAAAAATAATTTTTATTTCACTCTTTTTAGTGCATCGTGCAGGCAATTTACGTGTTTTCTGGTAAATAGGTATGTGATCAAACTGAAAACCTCCTTTTTCGAAGTCGGTTAAAATACCTTGAGGTATCCCCTTTTTAACAAAACAAGAATCATCTAAATCGGTTTATAAACAAAGGAGTTATGCCTAAAGATACGTATTAAATTCACATTAAGTGGTAACGAAAACGACAGTATTTTCAAGATTTCCTGAAAACTACTGAACGGATTTCAAAATTTCAAAAAATGGGACCAACTTGGAAACCAACCTGATGTAATAACGTTTGAACCATTTCAATCGGTTCAGCCGTCTTCGAGTAATCGGTGGACATACACAAAAAAAAAAAAAAAAACATACATACAGACGAATAGAGAACCTCCTCCTTTTTGATTTAGAAGTCGGTTAAAAAGAAAGAAATTCACAAATATTTGGAGATCTATCACAGGTGTTATAAATGTAAAATTAATTCTGTTATCGCCGTGTCAGTCAGTCTTCATAAGCCATTTATTGTCTCCACTGCTGATCCTTCCTTATGGATGGATAAGGAGAATGGCCCATGACCCACTACGCGGGCCCAATGGGTAATCGACGCATCGCATCGCGTTGTTGTCTATGCCAGTTTTTACGCCGTTTGTTTATGCCGGCCTTGGCTTCTTGTTTGTTTTTGTGTTTTTTATTTTCTTTATTATTGTGTAAACATCGCAGCCCCACCAAACACGGTTCCGTTCCGACGGAAGATCAGCGCTGGCCACCAGGCAAGCATATGCTGAGTCGGGACCGTTTTGGGACATTCTGTAGTTGTGTTAATGAAATTTTTCGTTTGTGATGCCCCAAATAAATGTTTTTTCTTTCTTTCTTTCTTTCTTTCTTTCTTTCTAACGACTGCAAGTTCAACCGGGTTCAACGACTTAACGTGCCTCGAGACGAAAGTTTTTGGTCACCCATCCCGTGACCGACCATTGCGATTAACTTCAACGATCACAGGCCGAGTGCGCTAACCACTGCGCCACGGGTTCCTCGTCGTGTAGTTACTTCTAATTATGTCTCTCTGTAACTTTTTGTAACAATATGTTAAGGCGCCGATTCCCCAAAATAGGGTATTTTAAATTACGGATTACTCGCAAATCACAAGTACTTAACACTTGGAAAAAAAATATGTTATTTTACAGTTATTTATCTAGTGCTTCCGGCCGTTTTTTTTTTCGATTGGTGATATTTTACTGTGTCAAATAAAATCCCAAACATCCGTCTAATAATAATTCAAATATCATATTACTTGCAGTATACTTGGTTTTAGTTAATGAAAAACATATGAAAATAATTGTCTTTGAATAGCCGAGGGATTCCAGCCCTCATAAATTCTTTTTTTTTATTATTTAATTGAATTTTAAGTGATTTTCGATTCGGGGGGCGCTCGCGAGTTCACAGTTCACTGCCGGCTGCCGCTGGGTCCGCGCGAAGTGTATAGATAGAGCGCGGCCGAGCAAGCGTTAGCGTGCCTATTTCGGTCGGGATTCCTCGCCTTAAGTAAACTACCGAACGCACTGCCGTATCTATTCATAAAAATATTTAACTATGCTATGTTTGAACTATAAGTACATTGTTTTGTCTTTGTTACACAAATGTCATTTCTAATTTGAGCAAAAAAGACAACACAATGTTTTAGTTAAACATAGCTTGAATTTTTTAATGCAGGTGTGAAAATGGCTTTCACCCATAGAACACCAAGACGATGTACGTACAGGGTAGGAGACTTTCACATATTTTATAACTAGTTTTCCGCCCGCGGCTTCGCCCGCGTGGACTTCACGACGTTATCCCGCGGGAATATGATATTTTTCCGGGATAAAAAGTAGCATATATTCTTCTCCAGTCCAAAGTATCTGTGTTCTAAATTTCAGCCAAATCCGTTCAGCCATTTTGGCGTGATTGAGTAACAAACATCCAAACATCTAAACATATATAATAATTATTATAGTAGTATTTCATCAGCTTTACAATACAGCACTTATTTATCCAAAAGTCAAGTCCCAAAAGCCAAAACACCGTCAAAAAGGCATGACTTTTAATTTATTGAAAGAAAGAAAGGACATTATTATTATTTGTTTTCCCAAACATACATCAAACTAACTGAAAAACCTTTGAAAATCCGAACGAATCCAATTTGACAAACAACGTCGAGCCAAAGTTTCTTTTACTGGCAAACTTTTCTTTTGTTCCTTGTACATTGAAGGGTTTGTTTTAAGCTTCGCGCTTGGTTCCGTATTAGAGCAGCAATGTGCGAACAATGAAGCCGGGTGTTGTTTGAAAGCGCGGCTGTTTGGTACGGGGCTGGTACCAGGTGCGCGCGACGGCATGGTTTGGCAAATTTTAATGAATGTCCACGAAGATAGATGTTTAATGGAAGTGTTCGTCTTGTTTATTACCCGACTGCGACAGTAGAAGGAGGGTTATGTTTTTTCTTCTGTATAAATCAACAAACAGCTCAAAGAACGGAACGGATAGCATTATTTGGCTCGCTTTATAACCTATCCGCTATAGCCCGAGCAGAGTAGGAAAATTAAGGAACTTACGCCCGAATTCTCGAACGCAAATCATCTTTGGGAGCGTCTCAAACATCATGGCATCTCTTTCATACGTTTGACATTAAAAGTGACAGGGCGATGTTTGAGACGCTCCCAAAGATAAGAAGCGTACGAGTATTCGAGCATAACGTATGTAGTTCCAATAGTTTTAGGATTGTGTAAGGGTAGGTCTCCTGCCGGCCTAGCATGAGCGGCTTTTATCGCGCGATATGATATGGTACGGCATGTTGTCTTGCTTACCCCACTAAGGTGTAAGCAAGACGGCTTGCCGTACCATATCATATCGCGTGATAAAAGCCGCTCATGCTAGGCCGGCTGAGCAAGGTCAAATAAATTGCAATTAAAGCTTATTAAATTTCCCACAACTTTGGTTAAACACTTAATTGCGGGAGAATCCACCTGAAGACACACAAAAAAATCATAGTTAAGTATAGTTGTTTAAAGAAGAACCTTTTAGAGTTGTTTGCTATCTCCAGCATAATAGCAGAATCCCGCATAGTACGATGTATTGGCCAAAATTTTAGTGCAAATATAACCAATGTGTCAACAAAATGAAACAGTACCAACGCACAATGATCTCCGTTCACTATTTCGCTAGCCACATCCAGTCACACAACATCCTTTCCGGTCACCATATGCCCCCAACTGCTACGCTGTGTTATATGGGTTTTCATTTAGGAAATCGTGTAATATTACAACAGCCGCTTAAACTGTTGCTAATGCCAATTTTTATGCTTAATTTTCCAAAATGGCCGCCATCCCGTGTCCGTATCGACGACATTTTTCAGGAGTTCGGGTTTTATGGAATGGATTCTTACACCTGGGGAAGTAATATCACAGTTTGTTGGTGTTTTCGTGTTATATGTTTTTGGTACTGTAGGCAAAGTTTATGGAACAAATTACAGTTTAATGTCAGGCAACATAATATGTGTTAATTAATACATTGATCTGACTGATTTATAGCTAGCTTAGGTATATATCTTTGTTACTAGTAGGTAAGTATAGTAGGTATATATTATTATATTGCTCACCATCACATACATTGTTTCAATATACCATACTATAGTAACTTGAGCATTGGGGTATCACCACTTAGACCCGAGGAAATATTGAAAAGTACCCGGCCGGGAAATGCACCCGGGAGCTTTAGAGATAGGTGCACCTTGTAAACCGATGCGTACACCACTCGGCCAAGGAGGTCCCCAAAAGATAATAGTAAGTATATTTTTTCTATTGGACCGTAGCGTAGTCAAGAGATGGAATACTGTCTTAAAAGTAAAACACAGTTTGACGAAACTCATTGTAAGAGTACTCAGGGTTTTAGTGAAATACGATTACGATAAAATTTAAAAAGTACCTAATTGCCAATGCAACCACAATTTTAATTTTTACTTCAAAGGAGTACAAATAGGTTACAGTATCGCTGTATAATATTATGATCGCTACATCTTCAGTTATTGTTAACGCATGTTGCCTATTATAATTCAATTCAATTCAATTCAATTTATTCAAGTCAATTGTGTACATACTGACTTACAGTAGTCCCAAAACGCCAGTATGTCAAAAATACAAATATAATAAAATTTATAATAATAAATTGTAAGGCAGTTAAATTAGCAATCTTTGTCGGGTTTTCTTCCAGTTTTGTAAGGCTGTAACTTATGTTGGTGATCCTATAATAGAAAAATAAACACAGTTTTACATAAAAAACCGAATATCATGGCCGATTACGACCAACTGACAGGCCATTGCCTACTGGCGAACTGATAGTCTGATTTAGATCCTTTAGATTTAGATGCTAATATCTTAATATAATGACCAAATAATAGGGACTTCCCCCCTTGTATAGACAACAAAACAAGTTTTTTGTAATACTTACTTTTTTAATTCCTAAAATAACGATATATGTCACTAATGAATAAAACGTTGAACTTTCTTTAATAGGTAAATCGCCTTTTCCTTTCTTTACATCCATATACCAAAGCTTAAACGCTTAACCAACGTTTGCACTTAAAAACTTTCGCCTCAGCAGCCCCGTGTTACCCGTTCTACGCAAATAGTTGCCACACCAAAATAGTTGTGTGTTACAAAATCTCTTCCATCCCAAAAAAGTTCCCACGTTCTAAAAAGGTTCTAATAGCCGATTCAGCGTTCCATCGATAATTGTAATCTGCTCACAAAATATAAACTTCGCAGAGGCGCCACTCTGTAGAATGCGTGTTTCTGATAACCTACGGCCACAGCCATCTCTATCGTCTTCTACAAGCCATGCGCATAAAGTTGGCAACGTAGTTTTAAGAGAACCGATTTGACATCCTTTGCACCGTTTGACAGGTAAACAGCGAGTAAACCTCGAGTACTGAATCCTATGGAGATGGCATATCTTCTATACGTCTATACAAATAAATAAAATTGGAGTGTCTGTTTGTAACATTAAATAACCGCTTTTTACGACGTGCATATGATTAAATATACGGTACATATACCAAAATGACATTTTTTACAATTTTTGTCTGTCTGTCTGTTTGTTCCGGCTAATCTCTGAAACGGCTGGACCAATTTTGACGGACCGATTAATACGACAATTAGAAGTAGTTTAAAATTGAATTCCAAGATTTGCTTACATTGTGACTTACTTACACCTCACTTTTTCGTACGTATGCCACCTCTATAGGATTTAGTACTCAGAGGAGTAAACCGGTTCACAGCAATGTTGCCGTTCCGTATCATAGCATGGCTTGTAGAAGACGATAGAGACGGCTGTGCTACGGCTGAATCTTTGATAAAAAATACCGTTAGATAAAAATAGTATAGCACCGAAGCTTATTTTTTTAAACGGAGAAAAAAGTTACGTAGAGTGTGTGTCAGATAACTCTGCACGTGCCTGGCGCGGTTTTGGCGCTAGTTACAGTGCATTTTTTTTGTTCTAATGTTATAGAAAAGATTAGTATTCGATTTTTACCGTGCGCAGACTTATCTGACGAGCACTCTAAACATACCTACGTCAAAAATTACAAGAATCGTTATTTTTTTTTTTTTTTTGCGCGGATGTCACGCAATTGTCACAGGTGTCAAGTTACATTTTGTTAGAAAAATTCGAATATCTCAAAAACTACTTAAGATAGCTCAATGAAACTTAAATTTTTGAAATTGTCGCGAAAACAGCTATAGGAATAATGTTACTTTTTAGACCTTGACTTTGCGATGTAATAGATATTCGGAGTTGAAACAGGGTGAACGACATTGGTATATAAATTCGTGTAGAATAAATACTACTCATACATTATTTATCTAACAACAGAGTTTTGTTAGTAGTGTCCGTTCTGCAGAGCTTCTACTCTTTGCGTAGGGTGGCCCTAGGGAGGCACCATCTGTCTGCGGCAATCCCTTCCAGCACGGGTAGCATGATGAACTCGAGAAAGGTTTTGTCCATATCCAAACGTCAAAAATGACATTCCATCGTAGACAAACTTATTGTTCAGGATGTCAATTATAGACTTTCGAGGTAGACAAAACTCTTCACGGATTTGTCATGCTACGCGTGCAGGCGGCTGACAACCGTACGCGCTCACAACAGTTTTTACGGGGCCCAAATTGATCCGTTGGATGTTTCATTTTTTTTTAACTGAAAACTTCTTTAGCGGCGCGGCGTTGTGCACTTTTTGTGATGGGTAAAAAATGTTAAACTCGCGTCAGGATCACGTGACCGTCAGAACGTAAGATCGATCGAATCGATTCATAAGCATTAATTTTATTTAATCTATATGAATAAAAATTTATTGACTTTGACTTTGACTTTGAAATGACGGACACGTTACCTGATCGAAAAACTATTACAATGTCATTAGAATACGAAGGCAAATCTCGCCACCGTTTTCAAAGTTGTAGTAGCTCAGGTTAGAAAACGGGCGGCATTGAAGCCAGAAGTCCTCGGTTCAAATCCAGTCCGTTTTTTTTTTCTTTTTTTTGTCAAACTCCTTTTTTTTGCGAAAAAGTCTAGGGAACTCTTATCACTTCTGCCGGCACTCCCGGAGTGTGCAACCATTGGGTTTTTTTTCTTTTTTGGTTTTTTTGTAGGACTGAATGAAAAACAAAGTTGCTAAGATCGTTAGTAGTGTCCGTTCTGCGAAGCTTCTACTCTTTGCGTAGGGTGGCCCTAGGGAGGCACCATCTGCGCCAATCCCTTTCAGGCGGCTGTCAACCGCACGCGCTCACAACAGTTTATACGGAGCCCAAATTGATTCGTTTGATATGTTTCGCTTTTTAGTTTTTCTTTCTTTTTCGGTCGTTGTTGTTGAACGAAAGGCTTTTGATTGGATGCGCAAGGAGTTTGATGTAAGTTTTTGAATTTTGAACGAACAAATTTAACAAATGGACCAAAGAGTGCATTAATTTTATATTTTATTTTTTTGTTTTCTTGTAGTACTTACCTATTTATTGAATGAAAACAAAGTTGCTAAGATCAGTTTATATGGAGCCCAAATTGATTCGTTTGATATGGTTTCGCTTTTTAGTTTTTTTTTATTTTTCGCGGCTTCGCCCGCGGCTTCGCCCGCGTGGACTACACGACGTTATCCCGCGGGATTGTGATAATTTTCTCTTTTCTCTAAATTTTCACATTTATAATATTAGTAGGATATTATAATATTATATTATAATTATATAAGTAGTAGGATAACGCTAACAGGTAGACGCCTGAAATAATCTTAAAATATTTAGTTGTAAGTAACTATACTTATTCACTTTAAAAATAAATACTTACTTAAGTTACTTAATTAAAATAAAATAAACATTTAAGGCCTTATTTTTTATTCCACAACGGGTTAAGGGCTTATTATATTTATCCTAATTAGGATCCTAATTAAGCATGCATTGCTTGTTTTGATTGCAACACTTGCTAAAAATGTGCTCAAAAAGCAATGTATGCTTAATTAGGATCCTAATTAGGATAAGTGTAATAAGCAGTTTAGCACTTAGCCTTCATCACACCTGACCGTAAGTGGTGATAAGACTGCAGGTGGAAGCGCATTACTCCCAGAATCCTCAATCACTGACGAACTGGCTATCTTATCTCTAGCTGTCGGAACACAATAATGTTGAAATCATCATTGTTATGGCGTCAGACTTAGATAAGATGATGGTATAGCCAGTCGGACTAAGAACAAGTATGTACCCCCACTGGGAATCGAACCCGAGACCTCTGGGTCTGAAATCGGTGGAGTGAACCACTAGACCACAGAGGCGGTTCTTATGAAGCCATAAAGATATAATTTGCCCTAGTAACCAATAGGTCATTAAAATATTATAATTTTTGAGTAAAAATTTCATTTATGATAAGCTTTTTGCTGACTGTACTTTAATATTGTATTGTCATCTGAACCAAACCTGTACTTATACGAAATTTCAGCTCCATCGGACACTGGGAAGTGGGTCAAATTAAGCTTGCAAGATTTGTCCCCCACTAACTAACTAACATCCTTACTAATTAACTAACATGGCAAGTTAATAAAAAGCTTGTAATAATAAGTATTTAGTAAAAATTTCATTTTTATGAAAAGCTTTTTTGCTGACTGTACTTTAATATTGTATTTTCATCTGAACCAAACCTGTATACGAAATTTCAGCTCCATAGGATACTGGGAAGTGGGTCAAATTAAGCTTGAAAGATTTGTCCCCCACTAATTAACTAACTAACTAACATGGCAAGTTGATAAAAAGCTTGTAATAAAAAGTTTAAATAATTTAAAAACAATTCAATTTACTTAACAAAACAAAACATTTCACGTATTACAGCATTTACAGCACAGCCGGAAGCTCTCGTTTGACGTCACAAAAATGGCGCCAACATCACAGGTATCAAATCCCTCATATTTAAGCTCTAATCCTTTGCCAGGTCCCTGTTGAGGCTCTGGCGGTGACAGCTCGATTACGCCCCCCCAGCTGAAAGGGGGTATTTCAACTACCCCCTCTACCCCACGGAGAAAAAAAAGACCACCAAAAATTAAGAAACTGCTTTGTATTTGACGAAAAAACTAAGTTTTTATATTACTTACAAAAGTTTTGCTATTTTAACAACCATTATTACTTTTAAGCAAAACCTTAGTATTTGTAATTGTAATTCCTAAAAGTCAGTTTTAGTAAATGTAAGATATTACATATTTTCATGGTTATTGCAAATTAGGGTAAATATAGCTAAAGTTTTGTAATTTTTGCAAACTGATTTAGTGTATTTGAAAAAGGTCATTTGTAGTTTCAAGAAATGTGTTTAGTACATGGCAATATTACAAACTTTTGTGATATTTAACAACAACATTTTTAAATTTACAAACGATTTTCTTGAAATTACTAACGTATTTCTTAAAACAATAAAACAAACACGTTTTTTAATTCCAAGTTCCATTTTAGTAATTGTCGGTACCTACTTGTCCGGCTGTTCGCCATTTCGTTTCTTTTCTAGTTTGCACGCGCACGCGATTCGAAAGTGACACGTTGCGGTCATAATAAAATCAAAGAAAATTCGTCGCTATTTATGAATGTGCCACAACGATCAAATTGTCGCTTGTGTCAAGTGAAATGGTGGTCCAAGTTTTAGTGTTTCAATAATCAAAATCATCAATAATCAGTGAAAAAACCCTAAAAATGGACAATCTCATCAGGGACCTTTAGAAAATTGGCGTCTCATTGAATACGTTGGTGCATTCTGTGGTAAGCTTATTGACAAGTCATTTACTTTGGAACTTAATAACCCTGGTTACTGTATGTAAGAGTGTGTAGAGAGTAAACTGTATGAGACGTGTAAAAATTTGTTCTTGAAACTCATTTTTTACTTCCAGGCGCCTACCGTTTCAGTCAGTACAGTAATCTGTTTGAAGAAGACCCATTATTGGCATCGCTTCTAATACAAGAACCAAAGAACCCACTATAGCAAACAGTTACAGTTCCACAGTCAAATCAGAGGCCACAAACTTCATCCAGCATCGCACTACTCCGATTCCGATTCAAGCCAGCCCGTATCAGTCATATTATGTGGGTATTAGTATTTATTTTTACTAGCTCTAGGTGTTCTTTGTGTTGTGTAGCTTATTGTACTTATAAAACATTTTTATGTTTAAGGTTCTTCAAACACTGAAATGCACACATCACGGCAATTCAATACTAAACGAAGGCCTAAAAAAGGCAAATTGAATGACTCCATCCATCTTCATCAACTTCATCACAAACAAGATTTAGAAAAAAGAAAAATTTCACCCAAATGATCATCTGTTACTGATGCAAAAAACGGTAGCGTCGTCCCTTTTAATTTGCATGGTTATTTTTTAATAAATAAAATAGGAAAATTAAAAGAGTATTTCATTGCACGAACACAGTAGGTAAACACCTGCCATAATATAAAGATATTATAAGTAAAGATTAAGAGATTTATGACATATCTATAAATAGGTAAAAAGTGATTTTTAGTTTATTTAGTTCTAGTAGTTTATGTAGTTTAGCAATTATAAGTAAAGACCCATACATACTGTTGTAACAGATTCATTGAAAGAGGTTTATAAATCTCTTTTGATGCCTCTGTTACAAACAACAGCTTGTATGGGTCTTTACTTTTTTTACATTACTAAAACTAAATAAACTAAAAATCAGTATTTATCTATGACGTCATCATTCAGGATATTACTATTGAACTCTTAAAATTACAAAACGGTTAGTAATATTAATGACGTCATCATCCCCGATATTAATACTGAACTCTTAAAATTACAAAACAGTTTAGTATTTGTCAATGTCGTCATCATTCCCGATATTACTATTGAACTCTTAAAATTACAAAACAGTTTAGTATTTGTCTATGACGTCATCAATTCGTATATACTAAACCACTCTTGAAATTACAAAAATGTTACATGTAATATTTACTAACTGCATTTACAAAAATCGATTTACAATTATTACAAGACATTTGTTGTCCTCGGGTTTATGACAATTTTAGTAAAAAATAATGTTTTTTTGTCAGATTTTCGCTCCGTGCCCAACTATTCGTGTTGGGAATATGAAAAAGTGAGTTTCCCGCGCTAATTGGTGATGGGCGTTCTTTGTTTAAAATTTTTCCGCGTTGATTTGGGAAACGGTTAAGGGTGATCGGCGGAAATCGAACAGATTGTTAGGTTCTTATTTTTAGGTCCGCCCGTTAGAAGAAAGGAAAAGTTTTAAGCAACCGGTGCGTGCGTGAAATATTATTTGATAAGTTTAATAATTTATAATTATTATATTATAAATGTAACGCTCGTAGCATTTGTTTATTAAGCGACTGAGTTATCATAAAATTTGTTTGTTTGTCCGCTTTTCACATCAAAACTGAGCAACGGATCGACGTGATTTTTAGTATGGGTATCTTAAATAGTGCACGTATAATTTTAAGAGGGTCGATGTACTCATGCATACAAACAACTTTTACTATGGTACCAACATTGAAATCGCGAAAAAAAAAACAGCTGTTTCATTTTTCAAAACATTACATTCCCACGTATAGTCCTCGCGGGCGAAACTGCGGGCGGAAGGCTTGCATTAACATACTATCTAGTTCATCTAGTTTGTGACTCTGTTTAAATGAAACGACTAATGAAAAGGATTACCCAAAAGTCTATAACACTCTTTCTAGTTGTTAGTTTAGCAAAGAAGTATTACTTATACCTCAAAACATTAACTCGATGCCTAAAAATCTATTAAAACACAAAAAAGTAAAACATTAAGGCGATACTCGGAAAAATGTGCTGAAGCGAGATAGCGATGAGAAAACGACGCGCGCGGGAGCGAGACCGATTTTGCAGGTTAGGCAAAAAAAACACAAATCACTTCGTATTAAAAAACTAGTGATTTTAAAAAAATGCTTCTATACGACCCTAAATATTATTGGTGTCCACTAATTAAACCAATTTCCAATAGTGTAAGTAACCCCATTTAAGAATAATCTTGAATTTTCGTATTTTTTAGAGGTCTTTTCGAAAAGAAAAAGTGTCGAGACAAAATCATAAAATCGTGTTTTTGAAACTATACGAATCTAGACAAAGAATATCTTATTACCAGATTTGTAACAACGGTAACCGTCCTATAAGTAGTTTTAAAACAAAAAGTCCATACTTTTTCCGAGTAGCGCCTTAACGTACTATCTAGTTTGTGACTCTGTTTAAATGAAACGACTATGAAAAGGATTAGCCAAAAAATCTATAAAACTCTTTCTAGTTGTAGGTGTAGCAAAGAAGTTTTACTTATACCTCAAAACATTAACTCGATGCCTAATAGTATATTTTATAACGAGGGACTAAACGAAGCCATAATATACCAGAGGTGGTTTGGCTCCCGAGCGTGCGAGGGAGTCAATGAAACCGAGTGTATATTAAGTTGGCGTTTAGTCTCGAGGTGCAAACTGTACTTTTCACTTCGAGTGCGAGAAAAATAGTCAATTTAGTACAAAAACATTCTGAAATTTTCGCGGTCAGTAGTAGTTGACGTACTTGGTTGTAGTAAAAATATTCGTCCTTTGTAGGACAGGCCAAGACATTTAGCCATACTGCCAATTTTTGAGTATTATTAAATTATTATAATTTCTTATGTTTTCACAAGAATGTAGGTGTGTTACATTCCAATGCTCCTTGTAGTATTTGGCGTCAAGTGTGTCAAGCCAGCCTTCTCGATAAGTCTTGCTGAGGTAGTCACCACTAAACACTCGGCATCACTTTACCGAGATAGCGCCTATTTTAATCATTCCATATATCGTCCAGTTGCGTAGACACTTTGGGCACAAAACCACACCTATCTTAAGTCATAAAGTCCACTATGAAACAAATTGCGATTAATTAAAATATCCACTTAACCTAACCCGCCAAAATGGCGCCAAAAACTCGCGGTCAGTTTTTTCTTCTAAACCAGTCACAAATTAACAATTTCAAACACATGGCGCCACCTTCCTTACGGAAAAACCATGAAACAAAAAACATCTTAACATTTTCGCAATGAAGATGGTCAACACTTCACAATAATAATAGTATATTCACTGGCTTTATGAGTTTATCTAATGTCACATGAAGGAAATTAAAAAAGTAATTACTTTTTACTCCCTAGGGACTAATATGGTTATTTAGTCCCGCTTCGTAGGGCTATATTGGCGTACTTTTAGAGCATGAGAAGTGAAAACACCTATTAAAACACAAAAAAAGTAAAACATTAAAGATCTCTGCATGTAGGTAGCTCTACATTCAAAAAAAGAAGAAAAACCGCTCTGCCTCGAGCAGTCCTCTGCTAGTGACGCGCGCGACACAGTTTTTACTCATAATCGAGTATGTTAAGTACAATCGAGCGGCGCGTAATCGAGCTGTCACCGGCAGCGACCGCGGCGCGGGCAAAAGTTTGATTAAAACCGAACCAATCAGCTAAAGGCCCCGATTTCGAGATAATATTTCGTGGGAACGACACAGGTGGGGTTGCGTTTGAATGTCATGTCTCGTTTGTTGGAGATTTAGATTGGGTAGCTTTCGGATGCAGTACAATAATTAAAAGTTACTGTTTTTTCTCCATTATTGTTGCAGTTAACTTTTACTCTAAAGTTATGTTAAAGCGATTTTATTCTTCAACTATACAACATTCACATTAAAACACTTATAAGTACCTAATTACTTTAATTGATTAAAGCAAATAAAAAACTTTTTTAGTTTGACAGATAATGGATAGAAGCACAGCCTCCTCTACTACAAGCCATGCCATGGCGGTTTGGCAACGTCGCTTGTGAACCTAAGCGTAGACCGAATATTTGGTTAGAGGTAACCCGATCTAGTTAAAAATAAGCAGATGCTATGGAAACCTATGGGCAACTTGACCAACCATAACTAGTGGTTAATATTATGCGTCCTATTTGCGTTCGCGCTAAGGACATATTTATGCTCGTAACAACTTCCTACAAAGCAAACTTAGTCGGATAATACACAAGTGTCATTTTAAAATAATTGGTTGTTTTGGTGCAAGGTTTGTTGTGATTTCAGTGAATTTTAAAGTAAATTTGAAGAAGTTATATGCTTTTCCTTATGAAAACATCATTAAGCATTATATTGATAGCGTGTACTATTAAACAAGGTAAGGATTCATAAAGTTTTCCCAATTTTCTGTTAAAACTTCAACTTAGGGCTAGCGCGCACGCTTATTTTCACGGCCATTTATTTATCTCTGTCACCGCACTTATTTACACGGCAATTTATGTGTCTCTATTACTTATAATGATTATTATTATTCCCTTTATTACATTTTAAATACTTACAAAATTATATTTCTAAACATTAAATTTTTACAATGTATAACACTAAAAAATATAACATTTAAAAATACAAAAATGCAGTTCCCCAACGGTAGCAAGATCAAGGTCCCGGCTACCGATGGTTAAGGATCCAGAGACAGGAACCTTCTCACTATACGGGCCGTGTCCAGAAGTACTGCCTTCTGCATCTGACTCCCGATCCATCCACCTAACGCAAGCCTCTTAAGGTGTTTATCGAGGCTCTTGGCTATCAGACCATGGGCAGATATGACTATCGGAACAATAATTGCTGAATCAATGTCCCACATGTCAACAATCTCGTGAGCTAAATCAAGATATTTGTTTTCTTTATCTTTTTCAGCTTTCACAAGGTTGTCGTCATGGGGAACAGTGACATCAACAATTATCGCGCGGCGTTCATGTCGATCTATCAATACAATATCAGGCTTATTAGCTACAATAGTCCTGTCTGTAATGATAGATCGATCCCAATACAATGTGGCATGGCTATTTTCAAGGACCTGTTCTGGTGCATACCTGTAGTACGGCACCTCGGATGCCACAAGACTATGTTTCAGAGCAAGTTGTTGGTGTATTATCCTGGCCACTTGGTTATGTCTATGCAAATACTCGCCGTTTGCGAGACGAGAACAACCGGAGATTATATGCCTAAGGGATTCACCCGGACGATGACACGCTCGGCAAATATCCACTGTGCCATCCCTTAGGATATACTTTCGGTAGTTATTCGTCATCACAACCTCATCCATAATTGCACAGACAAAACCTTCGGTTTCACCAAAAAGATCACCGAAGCGGAGCCAGGATACTGAGGCTAATAAATCTACGTCGGGCCCATGGAGAGCCCGGTAGAATCTGCCATGTAACTCCTTGCTTTGCCACACAGTGCTGCGGTCGGAAGTACTAAGTACTACAGGTTTGCGCCAGTTTTCTTTTGCTAAAAATAGAGGAGTCAGTCCATTGTCAACAGCAACTACATCTCTATGAGACCCCATATCGACTTGGAGAAAATACTCCCTAAGATTGCATATCTCGCGGTTATGCAATGTCTTAGCATTTAAGAAGCCACGACCACCGCACTTCCGCGGGATATACAATCTCATGGTCGATGAACGTGGGTGATGTATGCGGTGTGCTGTTAGCAATGTACGAACTTTTCTATCCAGGGCATCCAGTTCAGTTTGAGTCCATTTAAGTATGCCGAAGGAATACATTAGTACCGGCATGACCCATCCATTGTATGCGCGAACCTTGTTTCCGCCAGACAAAAGACTTTTAAGGACTTTTGAAAGGCGCCCCAAGAAACGCTCACGCAACGACTGTTTCATGTCAGCATCGTTGATGCCTAATGCCTGTGACATACCTTAATATTTATAGGTTTCGTTTACGGAGAGAGATCTAAGATGAATAGAATCCGAGAGTTGTATACCCGTAGATTCCATTATCTGACCACGCTTTACATGCATGACTGCACATTTGTCCACACCAAATTCCATTTTAATGGCATTACTGAAAGCTTCAGTAACCTTCAGTAACGCTGTCAAATGAGAACTGCTATGGGCAAATAGTTTCAGGTCATCCATGTACAGCAGGTGTGATATTACTTGACCATTTCTCCGTAAACGATAGCCTAACCCTGAACTCTCGAGAAGTGTACTCAGAGGGTTCAAGGCGAGACAGAACCACAATGGACTCAAACCGTCACCCTGGAAGATACCTCGCTCTATTTTTATAGGATCGCCCTGACCTAGAATCCGTCGAGATCCTGGATAGAAAAGGACCGTTCTCCATTTTCGCATGCACGATATCAAGAAAGTGCGTAGAGTTGTATTTATTTTATACAACTCCAGCACCCTCATGAGCCACGAATGCGGCACGGAATCATAGGCCTTCTTATAATCTATCCAGGAAGTCGACAGGTTCTTTCGGTTTCGACGAACCTGTTGGTTAATAGCCATGTCAATGAGGAGTAGCTCCTTAGCACCACGGGCCCCATTCCTACAGCCATTCTGAGAGGCGACCATAATAGAATTTTGATTAATGTGTTCATTAATCTTCGACCTCAAAATGGACGTAAGAATTTTATAAATTGTTGGCAGGCAGGTGATAGGTCTATAGTTTTTGGGATCCGCAGTACTACCAGATTTATGGAGCAGATGGGTTATGCCTGTGGTCATGAATTCTGGAAGCGATCGAGATAATAAAGCACATTGAAATTGAGATGCTAAGCAAACGTGCGAGCTAGGTAACCATTTATACCAGAAATTGTGCAGTCCATCCGGGCCTGGAGATTTCCAGTTGGGTAAGGAACGAACTGCACAAACTACGTCTTGGTAGTCAATGGTTACTTCATTCATATCAGGTATAAGCTCACACGAACGCTCAACATCCTCCATCCACGCGCCTTCAGAGTGAGTGACAGGCACGGACCAGATGTTGTGCCAAAAAGAAATCATGGCTTCATCATCCGGCCGATGCATATCAGTATCACTCTGATACGATCGCTCCCAGGATGCATAAACACGTCGTTGATCTCTCTCGAACATGCGGTTCTGAGTAAAGCGATCGACTCGCACCCTATACCTTCGAATACGATTAGCCCATGCACAAATTTTCTGCTTCAGGAAGTCGATGCGCTCTGTGACACATGAAATATAATTTTGAGGACTAATACCAGTCCCCAAGAATGCACGTTTCACAAAGCGCATGACCCTAGGGCGCATGTTGCCCTCCCTAAAGCAGCTGAGCTTACCGATGAGTACCCTAGCCTCACTGATACGACGCTCAATCCTACACTGCCAGGCTGGTACAGCCAGGCGAGGGCGTGTTGCTGTGTCAGTATTTGGAAATTTGACATGAGCAACACGACAAGCTGTAATAGCCGCACAGTACAGGATCGAATGAGTATCAGTCAGGTCTTCACTACTATCAAAGTAATTTGGTAGTAGCAAATCTAAAGCACACATCAGCGCCCTATTTTTTTTGTGCATGGGAAAACGTGGAAGCCGAGGTCTAAGGTGAACCAAAGTCGATCGAAATTCCTGAACTACATCTTCAAGAGTACTCCTCAATATATCATTGTATTGGGGACTTACAGTAGTAACCATATCATCTCCACGATCACTATCAGCAACGCCAGCTTGCAATGTGGCCGCGGCAGAAGCTTGAGTTGCCGCCTGCGATGCAGTAGTAATGATACGGTTACGTTGCACCTCTGTACGGAGCCCATCAAGTACCGAGTCATCCAACAAGTGACCCCGTTGAATGGCTCGCACCTGATCCGACAGTCGTTGAGCCGAAACGTTGATTGATGGTTCGAGAGCCTGAAACAGAGAAAACATCCGAACACGATACGCAGTAAGATTAGTTCCTGCCTCTGTTGCCTTAAAATATGCGCGCATGACATTTTCATTGATGGGAATTGTCCATCGCATGCGCTGCACTCCACCGGGAGCGGGGGCCCTGACCGGAGCCGTTTGCCCCAGAAGCCCCAAACTCTTCGGTGGCCGGCCCCTCCTCCGGCGTACAGGCGGTGGCGACGTCGGCGAAGAGAAGTACTCGTCACTATCACTCGACGCAACTGCAGATGTCAGCTGAACACACGGCACTGAGGCAGTTGCCGACAACTGCGAGGCGGAGCGAGGTGACGAGCCCGGAGGTGGAAGACGTGCTGCTCGGCTTCTCGTCAACATCTATTTCTTCATTCGTTATCCCATTTGTTGATTTCGTAGTTTGGCAATATGATGATGACTGGTGATGACATTCTCAAATGTCATAGTAAATTTTCTATTTGTTTTTGGTATTTTAGGTCTAATAAATATGAAATAATTGTGGTATTACAAACTGGATGCTATTGTTGATCGAAGTGTTACAGAAAATATGAGAATTTCGATCTCTGAATAAAATATTAGATATAAAATGGGGAAAGAATGTTATTATTATTGTTATGATTATCGCAGGAAATACAATAGAAATGGTAAATTGTTATATGAGAAGTTAACTAGGAATGCAAATGTAAAAGTCATTGCAAGTTGAATTGAAATTTATTATAGTTTGTTTACCGGTCTAGGATGCAATTTCAATGGGTGTCAAATTGTATTGAAAGTTAAACAAATGCCGTTGTTAAAATTAAACTGACTGGCTGACACTAGGAAAATTACATACAAACAATGTTTATGAAATTGAGAGCATATCCAAAAAATATTTTCGCTACTTCAGAATGAGTGTCGAAAACTTTGTCAATCAGCCTATTATCCCTAGTTAAAATTATAAATGCGAAAGTAACTCTGTCTGTGTGTTACGCAATCACGCCTAAACTACTGAACCTAAAAAGGGCTGTAAGGGGTTAAAATAGTGGATGAAAGTTATCACGCCTAAGCTACTGAACCAATTTCAATGAAATTTGGTTAGTACAGAGGTATTCTATTTAAATGACACACAAAAAAATATTTTTATAAAAAAATAAAACCGCCTTCAAAAAAACCACATCAAAAAAGTAAGAAATAATTCCTCACCAAATAAATAACGTAAGTACTTTGAAGTCGGGCGTGAAACATGTAAAATTTTTTGTTGTTTTTGTTAAAACCCGCCCGACTTCAAAGTACTTACGTTATTTATTTGGTGAGGAATTATTTCTTACTTTTTTGATGTGGTTTTTTTGAAGGCGGTTTTATTTTTTTATAAAAATAATTTTTATTTCACTCTTTTTAGTGCATCGTGCAGGCAATTTACGTGTTTTCTGGTAAATAGGTATGTGATCAAACTGAAAACCTCCTTTTTCAAAGTCGGTTAAAATACCTTGAGGTATCCTCTTTTTAACAAAACAAGAATCATCTAAATCGGTTTATAAACAAAGGAGTTATGCCTAAAGATACGTATTAAATTCACATAAAGTGGTAATGAAAACGACAGTATTTTTAAGATTTCCTGAAAACTACTGAACCGATTTCAAAATTTCAAAAAATGGGACTAACTTGGAAACCAACCTGATGTAATAACGTTTGAACCATTTCAATCGGTTCAGCCGTCTTCGAGTAATCGGTGGACATACAGAAAAAAAAAAAAAAAACATACATACAGACGAATAGAGAACCTCCTCCTTTTTGATTTAGAAGTCGGTTAAAAATGAGAAACAACCGGATTTTTTTTTCGAATGTCGCTCAGACCGTTTGATGAACTTATTGTCTTGCCGTACAAAGTGCACACGTGCTTCCGCGTCCACTCGACTTGATATCTGATGGGAATGGGGGATTTTTCTGACAGCTATAAAGGAAAAATAGGTTGATTTAAAGTGGCGACAGATGGCGCTCGCATCAAAAGTAATCTAAAAGACTAGAAGTTATGTCAAAAACACGCATGCACGACGTTGCTAGGCTATGCTTGTCATGTCATGTCAGTCAAGCGCGGGGATTTTACACACTTTTTGATTGCTTATGCTTCAACTAGGTAATAGATTTACGTTGCGTTCTCACTGATATATTTGTTACTTCGTTGTTATTTTACTGTTTTAATATTAGATAGTGCTACCTACTTGCTACCTACGAATTTGAAAACAAATCAAAATGTTATCAACTCGTCATTTTAGTTTATTATTTCTGATCACACCGACGTCGCTATTTGTCAGCGCCATCTCGTTTCATTATTAGAACCCTTTTTTTTTCCTTTTTTTCTGTCCCTCAAAAATCTCTCAGGTGTGCGGGGTCTAGTACAAAGTGTATGGAGAGTGCGCCCTCAAAAAGCCAGAAAAATTTCTGCCGTCCGATCGTTTGCATCCGAGACTCATCAGAAGCGGACGTCAGACACGTCAGAATTCTGATAGTATGGAGAGAGTACGGAGTCTACAACAAAACATATGAGCAGAGTGCGTCCGGCGGGCGTTACAAATTTTGTGACAGAAAAAAATCGTATAACATGCGACAGGCCTTAAATCGGTTCACATCCAACGAAAAATGCGACGTTGTCAAACCTAATAGCATGGCTTGTAGAAGACAATAGAGAAGGCTGTGATAGAAGGCATGCAGAGTCCGCGCCAAATAACTCTGCGCGTGACTGATGGGGCATTTTTGGCGCTAGTTAAGTACAGATTTTTTTTGTTCTTTGGTTATATTAAAATATTAGTATTCGATTTTGACCGCCCGCAGACTTATCTAGCGCAGACTCTAAAATATAATTATCGATTGGAATCTGTTGGTGGCGGAAACACTGCCCATACAATAACTCTAGTCTCAGGAAGCCTTTACAATACCTACGTAAATAATGCAGCACAGATAAAAGATAGTAGATTGTACAACAAGTGCATAAAACACACCATTTTACCCGAGACGTATATATCCACCCGAGCCATAGGCGAGGATGGATAGTCAATTCGAGGGTAAAATGGGTTTTATGTACGAGTTATACACTCTGCTTTTCACTTCGAGTGTGAGGAAAATAAATAACATTATTGCAAAAAAGAAAAAATATAGACTTCGCCATATTGGCGGAAAATCTTTTTTTTTCTTTTTTTTTATACGTGGAAGTGGCAGCACTGTGACTTAGCACACATCGCAGTCCATAATGCTCTTGAAATACTTATTTCTTACAAAACTCATTAATTTTGCCTAGTTTTATTGATTTAGTAATTTAACATGCATTGTGTACAAATTAAAGACACAGAATGAAATAACAAGTTTATTTAACGAAGTTTAATTGCGTGAGTGACTGTTTACCTGACGACCTTTGTCTTAGAGTTTGAGACTTAGACGAAGATTTTACTTTATGCACTAGAGCATAAAACGCGATTTTATGCAGCCTATACCCAACATAAAGACGAACTTTACGAGCATGAGAAGTGAAAAAGTATTTTCCACCCGTCTGGAAGTAACCGAGTTGGCGGCTTTTATGCTACCCCCATAACCCAATATATAATCGAAATGAAATTTATTCATTTGCATTTGATAATAGTTATATTTATGTACTTAAGTAATACTTAGGTACTTAATAGGTACTTACTTCAAAAATTATTTTTTTCAGTCTTGCCTCTAGGTACATAAATAATCTCTAAGTAAGTATATTAGTGTAAAAGCGATCATTTTAGGCCCAGGCTTAAACGTACTTAGTTCGAACTGGATCTTTCTACTAATATAATAAATGCGAAAGTTTGTGAATGCCTGGATGTTTGTTACTCGTTCACGAAAAAACTACTGAACGGATCTGGATGAAATTTGCAACAGAGATAGATTATAAGCTGTAATAACGCATAGGATAGTTTTTATCCCGCTATTCCCATACGGGTGCAACCGCGGGCGGCTGCTAGTCATGATATAAAGGCATCAGCTCTCATGAAAAGCTCAAATATCATCATAAATGACAGGAACTACCTACTTTTAGGTGATAAAGTTGATCGAAGTCTTCAGGACTTTTTTTTCTCATTAATGTAAATAACCTAACCACAGAGTAAAGAACGCATCCCCGACCGTCTGAAACTAGCCGTGTTGGCGCCATCTGTTGCCCCCCCCCCCCCCTCCCCCTCCGCAGGTGCGCGCCAAGATTAATAGTATTTGGCGCGATTAATTCGCGCGGGCGGGAACGTCAATAATATTGTCAATAACGAAGGATAGGTTTCGTGAAAAGGTTTTTTTATTTATTCTGTGGAGAGTTCTGTATGTTAGTTGCTCGAATGACTATGCTATTATATTATAAATATTTTATAGAAGATTTATAAAATTGTTTTAAAAAGTTATTAAACTGCCGGTAAAATATTAGGTACTTACTTGTTTTCGTAATGTTAAATGTTAGGTAATTTCTAGTGAGAAAATAAATAATACTTATTTGAATTTGTAAAAACAACAACGACAAAAAAATGCTTTAGGTATGCAACTCAGCAACGATAACTTCTTACAACTACAAGTCCAATCTAATCATACTTACTTAATATTTTTTTAAATTACCTATAATTAACATCAACTTATGCAACGAAAATACATTATGCATCTTTGTAACAACAAATACCACCTAATCTCACAGCCCGTAAAATCGTTAACCCTCCAATGGTCGCGTCCCGCATGGCTCGCCGTGTTTATCGCAGCGCCCGACTGCGGGCGATCGGACGCTCAAACAGCCCGCATGCGGGGTTAAAGCACCGTCGGCAAAACAAGCAGTACACGTTCTTTTTTCTGTCAAAATTAGGATTTTCATGAACTCGTGTTGTGCATAAATAAACATACTTACTTACATACTGACCCAGACCAAGACAAATATATAATAATGTCCATATATGTCTTGTGTGAGTGTCAAACTCGGCCTCTGGCCCAGGAGGCACTTCTGCTAGAGATGGTTTATTGCTATACATGTGATTCAGTTGAAGATATAACAGGCACTCAATTATTAACAGTAGAAAACTGGACGCGAAATTATATCGCAAAAACTTGTGTGGTTACTTTTTAGGATCGCTCTTTATCTATTAATAATATTCTACTTCTATATAATTCGATTATAGTTGAAGTTAGTTCTTAATTTTAAAGATATTTTCGTTCTTTTCATATCTTTATTTTATTCATTATATTCTTTTGCGAGATAATATTACATAACTTAAATAAAATTATTGTATGCAAGTTATGCAATAAAATTGCAAAGCTCTCGGTTTATCTAAGAGAAAATTATAAATAACTCTACGCCAGACGAAGTCGCGGCCAGTCGTTCCGTTAGTGAAAGATATCAAAATGACGAATCGGCTCACCGAATTTAAAGCACTTGTCATAAATGGATTAGAAGTTATCTTAAGGACTGCGATTAATCATAGCCGAAAAGTTATTTGTTGGGACAATTTCTCTATATTACGATGACTAGGTATAGTTTTTGCCCACAGCTTCAGTCGCGTTAAATTCGTGGTATATTTCACCCTATAGATATGTTTACAAAAAAAGCAATAGGACCTGGTTGTGAGATGGGTCGATTTTTTCTAAATACTTCATTTTCCATTGAATAATAAAAATTCAATAATAAAAATTGCATTGTGAATGCAAAAAAGTAAAATTTTAAATCATCATCATCATCATCATCCTGTCAGCCAAACGACGCCCACTGCTGGGCATAGGCCTCCCCCAAGGATCTCCACAACAATCGGTCCTGCGCTGCCCGCATCCAAAAATTAAAAAATCGCACTTTTTAATATCACATAATAATAATATTTAGATACTTATGAAAAAGTGCGCTTTAATTTTTACTTAATATTTAGATTAATAAAATTGTTGTTCTTGTTATCAATATCATTTTTATTTTATGTAGGTAACCTAATTTGCCGACGCTACGCACCCTTATGTTGGCACAGCGTATCTATGCGCGCAATATTGTTTGTTTTGCTGACGGTATGGGGGTGCGATGAGCGAGATTACCAACTTGCTACTTTTTTTTATAAATTGGACTGGACGTTTTTGCATAAAAAGGTTAAAAATATTAATTGTTAATAGGCCAATGAATCGGGCTTAAGTTTTAAATCTAGGATAGTATTTTTTGATATTTTAGGTTTTATATGATTATAACATTAAATATTAATCGTGAGACTTGTTTAATAAATTTCTTACACACACCAATTATCTAGCTCATAAGTTGTTTTCATTAAGAAACTGTGTTATGGAAACTAGATAACGGATAAAGGTCACAACAGCAGACATATCAACTCGTAAACGGATCGGATATTTAAAGGTCTTTTTGAAAAGAAAAAGTGTCGAGGCAAAATCATAAAATCGTGTTTTTGAAACTATACGAATCTAGATAAAAGTATGAAGAAATATATATCTTTTTACCAGATTTGTAACACCTGTAACCGTCCTATAGTTTTAAATCAAAAAGTCCATACTTTTTCCGAGTACCGCTTTAAAGTAGGTACCTACTCAAACTACACTTAAATACAAAAAAAACTTTTATGTTTTACTGTGCGAGTACATGCTTTGTGTGCTTACTCATAGGATCTCAAATACAAAACCCTCTTTTATACTTATTTTAATTTGTAAAAATTCAAAAGTATTTTTTCCGTAAAACATTGTTTTCTCTGCTATCGCTACATTCGACAGAGCCGTGCGGGCGAGATAGCCCTCTGTTTGTCTTCCGGAGATGCAGGTGGCTGGATGTAGCCCCGCTGATATCTGTTCGGTACAGTCAGCGCATCAAACTTAAGTTTCATTACAGCCTGTCATGTATATATTGGCGATCAAATGGCGTATAGTGCGACAAGCTTTTCTGTTCCGGTGATAATCTTTGGAATTGGAACTAAAACAGATTTCATAAGACAGTCCATTTTGACAGCTAATTTCGTATTGCAAGTGACTCCTCTGTCACGGCTGTCACCGGAACAGACAGGAGTGTGGGACGTTACCGTATTTGTATTGTCACAGAATACTAAATAGTCTAATGTACCATTTTATCTATATTAATATTATAAAGAGGAAAGATTTGATTGTTTGTTTTTTTGTTTGTTTGGATGCAAACAAACAAAAAAACAAAAAGCCTATTCGATGGAATAGGCTTTAAAATTACAGGACCGAATTAGAAAATTCTTTGACCTTTAGAAAGCTACATTCTTCCCGAGTGACATAGGTTATATTTTATCCCGATATTCCCATGGGAACAGGTACCACGCGGGTAAAACCGCGAGGATCCACTAGGGTTAAATTAATGAAAATTGAGCTTTATTGTCAAGGCCCAAATTTAGTTCTTTTCTACTAAAATTACCTAGCAGAAAATAAGAAGTTTTTTCTTTTATTCCATACCCCTTCATTTTGTTGCTGATAGCACTAACACTATCTCGTCTTTTTATCCGAAACTACTTTTAAATTAAAAGATGGCGTCGCTAATAACAGAAAGTATTTTAAATTTTATAATAGTAAAAGCGCCCTTGTCGTTTTTTAACAATAAATAAATGATAAGAATAAATGAAATAAAAAAAATCTACCATAAACGTCATTTGTTGTTGAAACCAAATTGTTTTAATTTTTTCCCGGTAAAATGGGAATTACAGGGAAAAAATTCGTGATTGGGAATAAATAGGAAGAAATTCCCATCTCTAATGTCAACTCAACATATAATAAGTGAAACTCATTGTGCTGGCGACTGTCCACAGCCCGTATCGTTACATTAAAAAGGTGGAGAGTACTAAGTATATTTATTTCAGATAGTACCTTCCCATTTATTTATAGAAAAATCAACGCTACAAAATAGCAGTCATAATTTTGTAAGATGGGATTTTTACTTTAATCTTTAATTACTTTATTTTTAAAGTAATCACTTGTTTGTAGTAAGGTTGTCGCACGTAGTGTTGATTGTAATAAAACAGTCTCGTAGTGTATTAAATTTTAAGATTTAGTCGATATTATTTAAATTATAAGTAAAAATCTTATCAAATTTTTTGACAGAAATGTAATGTCCGTCTTAATTAATTTCCTAGTCTATAAATATACAACTACAAATAGAAATAAATTATGTACTTACCTATTTAAAATAATCCAATCGAAATCGTTGTTAAATTTAATATTAATTATTTAACAACGATTTCGAATCAAATGATTTGTTCAAAACAAACCAGAATTACTGAAGTATTTTAGTTATTGTTCAGTTTAAATGACGTCCGACAGCAGAATTGAAATTTCAACAAAACTTTAAAGCAAAATGAATGAACTACCTACCTACAACATGGTAACAGAATTGTATTATGAAATAAAAAGGTAGACACAGGGAATGGAAAAGGAAACAGGTAAACACACACCTGTGCAGCCAAATAAATGAAATAAGGGCAGGAGAAGATCATGATCAAAATCTTTAACTTAGAAACGATGTTAAATCAGCTTAAATGACGTCAGAAACTCCACTATTGAAATTAAAACAAAACTTTTAAATAAAATTGACAACATGGTAACAAAATTTATATTATCATAATAAAGTAGACACAGCGAGAGGCGCCATGACACCTGCGCAACTAAATAAATGGGATAAAGACATGAGAATGATTATGATCGAAAACTTTTACTGAATCGATGTGAAATCAACTTATATGGCGTCAGAAACTCCACTATCACATTAAAACAAGACTTGTTAAATAAAATGAACATGGTTACAAAATTGTATAATGACATAACAAAGTAGACAAAGAGAGAGACGCCATGACACCTGCGCAACCAAATAAATGTGATAAGAGCAGGAGAATGATACTGATCGCAAACTTTAACTGAATCGATGTGAAATCAGATTAAAATTACCACTTTTGGAATAACAACCGTTACAATAACATAAACAACGTGGCCACAAAATTGTATAGTGACATAAGAAAGTAGACATAGCGAGAAGCGCCGCGACACCTGCGCAACCAAATAAATGGGATAAGGACAGAAGAATGATAATGCTCGAAAACTTTAACCGAATCGATGTGAAATCGGCTTAAAATCGCCACTTTTGGAATAACAACCTTTAAAATAAAATAAACAAAGTGGCCAAAAAAATTTTATAGTGACTTATCAAAGTAGATATAGTGAGAAGCGCCGCGACACACCTGTGCAACCAAATAAATGGGATAAGAGCAGGAGAATGATGATGATCATAAACTTTAACTTATTAATTTATATGAAATCAGCTTTAATGATAATGATGTCTGAATTAAAATTGAACAAAACCATAATTATTAACAACAACTTGGTAACAAAATTGTATAATAATATGATAACAATGTAGATACATCGAGCGAGAGGCGCCATGACACCTGAGCAAAGAATACGCGCGTGCGCACCACATATGGTTTGACTGTTTTTTTGTAGCAGACGACGATGTGAAAACACTCAGCTCTTACGTTTAACCTATTGTTGCTTTTGGAACAAAATACAAAGTCACCTCAGCTTAGAACTATATCTATCGTCATGTATAACATCATCTATATGTATAATATTAGGGGTTAAAGTATCAAATTGCCGTTTTGTGTGGAGATTTTTGTACATTTTTTTCCATACTAACGTTTTCCTGATTTATTTAACGGCTTATAATTATCTATATTTACAAAATTTCACACACATAGGTATTTATGGACATTTTAACTATTCATTATTTTCACTAAGTTACAACTAATAAAGTACGAAATTCTGGAAACAAAAATAGTCGTAAATTTCGAGATAAGTTTTTATAATTTCATTATTATAATATTATCATGCACTATTTGTCAAACTAAAGTAAAAAAAAATGTGCGTTTATTTTTCCTTTCAACCGTTCTGTTGAAAGGAGAAAAATTGAAATTGTTATTCAAAAATCATTCCAAAACAGTAATCTGAAGATTTAAATGAAACTTCAAAAATATTGGCGCGCAAACAAATTAAAAACAAAAACCACTCATACCCCAAACCTTTAACTATAACCTTAAAAAATGTTTCCCGCTCAAATACCTGTCATCGGAGTCCGGCAAAGAAAAACGCTTTTCCAGATATTGGAATTCGCCGGAGCAATTTATGTGCCCACCTGGGGGCTTCCAGATGCGGCCTTATTGCCACAGATGATGTAAACTGGGGGCGGGGGGAAGTTTGAGAACCTACGTACCTTGGAGCAGATTGTATTAATAGCGCAACTGGGATTAATTATATTTTGTTTGACGTTTGATATTTAACTGTCGATTTATATAAAAAATGAAGAGAAATGTAAACTGGCGTTTATGTTTTATTATAAAGTACGTAGGTACAGAACACTACTCTTTTGCTAGTTTTCTTTGTAGAGTAGGTATGTAGATGAGTTAAAAACTTTTTACTATAAAGATGCTATCATGGATGATGATCACACGTTTCATTCGCTTACCTATTATTTGATGGTATAAAATAGGACATGTAGGGCAGAAGCCCCGGTTTTAGCCACTGTACCGTTTTTGGCCAATTTTTGCTCTAAATTCTAAATAACTTTTCGTTATTTTTGCCAAAGGCAATTAAAATAAGGTATTATTAAGGTAATTGTAACAATCGTTAGATTTCCTTAATTATGTCATTACGATATTTATAGTAATCAAGCGCTATTTTCTGTAAAAAAAATTGGAAGTATGAAAATTTTATGAAATTTTAGGACCACATAGCGGTCTCCTGCCCTACCTGTTTTTCTTGTACAATCATTTCAAAACCATCTTTAGAAGGAATTAATAATAACTTATAACCAAGATAACCCACAAATATTGCATCTCTAAAAACCTCCATATTACGTCAAAAATGTCCCGCATTCTAACACTCGGAATATAACTCTACCCGCTTGATACACCCGCATGGGCATAGTAAAATACTTTTACTATGGCATGGGTCGCGTACCCGCATCCCATACGTAGCCGATTGCAATGACGGTATAATGAACGAAATTCGTCAGTGTGTCCTACATACGCTTTGCTTAGATTATGAAAGAACTTGAAAGCCAAGGCCAGCAAACCAAAAGAAGAAAAGAAGAAATAGGACTTCCTCTAAATGTTTTAAAATGGGCTGGTAAAACAAAGATCGATCTGCCTGTCCGATTGCATTGCAATCATATTAAGTACCGTAGACCGGGGTTAGTTTAGGAAAAAATGGGGCTAGGTACTTTGATAATTTATAAATGTAGTATAAAACCAGTATTATTCGTAATTAAGTAAAAAATGGGCATACTTTTACCGTTACCGTACCTAACGAAATCTGTCAGTGTGTCCTACAAACTCTTTGCTAAGGTTTTTAGTTTTTTAGCCTTACGTTTGGTTTTTAGGGGTAACGATATATTATTATCGTTTTCGTTTCAGTTTCAGTCACGAGATTACTAGTTATTTAAATATTTACTTTTTTGCATTCACAGTGCAATTTTTATTGGTGAAAAATGGAAAATGAAGTATTTTGAAAAAATCGACTCGTCTCACAACTAGTCCGATGGGACTCGAACCCACGACCTTTCGCTTTCCGGGCGACTGCTCTAACCACTGAGCTACGGAGTCGTGTGAGGGTAGTAATTTCTTCACATTGATGAAATTAATTAACGCTGGCTATACGGCGCGTAAGAAGTATTTGATAAATTCGACGCTTCTCGTAACGACTAAGTAGCTCAGTGGTTAGAGCAGTCGCCCGGAAAGCGAAAGGTCGTGGGTTCGAGTCCCATCGGACTAGTTGTGAGACGAGTCGATTTTTTCAACGACTCCGTAGCTCAGTGGTTAGAGCAGTCGCCCGGAAAGCGAAAGGTGTGGGTTCGAGTCCCATCGGACTAGTTGTGAGACGAGTCGATTTTTTCAAAATACTTCATTTTCCATTTTTCACCAATACTACTACTATTCCAGATTACTATTCCAAGATTATTTAAAGGCATTTTAAAGTAGGTAAGCACGTTCTAGCTAGCTGGCAAGGCTGAGTATAAGTTATTATATTTTGACAGATATAGATTGTACCAAGCAACCATTGTAACCGCCTCTGTAGAGGTCCCGGGTTCGATTCCCAGTGGGGGTACATATTCTAACCGGTTTGGTTGGTGGTACGGCTTGTTAAAAGTCCACCTGGCTATAGCTACCATGATCTTATCTAAGTCTGATGCCATAACAACGATGTTTTCAGCATTGCTGTGTTCCGGCAGTTAGAGATAAGGTGGCCAGTTTTTCAGTGATTGAGGATTCCGGGAGTAGTGCGCTTCCAGTTTCAACCTTATCATCACTTAACATCAGGTGTGAAGAAGGCTAAGTGCTACAGTTTTCGTAACGACTCCGTAGCTCAGAGGTTAGAGCAGTCGCCCGGATAGCGAAAGGTCGTGGGTTGTGAATGCAAAAAAATAAAAATTTTAATAATTTGCAATAGCAATAATTTCATCTTTAGTGTGTGTTAGTTATTTCGTGTGGAGGGTAGTAATATCTTCACATATTGATGAAATTAACGCTGGCTATACAGCGCGTAAGAAGTATTGGATAAATTCGACGTTTCTCTTAACGACTCCGTAGCTCAGAGGGTCGAAGCTAGTTGTGACACGGGTCGATTTTTTCAAAAATACTTCATTTTCCATAAAGAATCGTGTTTGAATATGGTTTAAATGCGGAGTGAAGGCGAAGTGACGGTAGGATTTCCTTAGAGAATCGCAACACTGATCGTGTAGCTGCCGTAAAGTCGTTTTTCTTCAATTTCCCGCACCCCGCGTGTTGCCAGATATTGCCGCGGCCAGGTGTTGCACGACTAATAACCCGTATTTATACCGCGTAATAAAACACACGACTTACCGTGATTCAGTCAGTACGGTTCTGCCATACACCGTGGAAAGTTTATGAGAGGTAAGCTATTAAATTATTTCCACTGAAAACCAGCGTCATATGGCTCGCCGTGCTGACATTATACATATAATATGCTGAGTATGGCAACCATTTTGGCTGCATTCCTTGTATTTTATTTAAATAGGTACTTTTAGAGTAGATGTAAGAAAGTTTATGTTTTTATTTATTTATTTATTTAAACTTTATTGCACAAAAGGGTACAAAAGGCGGACTTAATGCCATAAGGCATTCTCTACCAGTCAACCAGAGAGCTGGGTACCGAGATCATCAGAGGCGGTGCAAAAATCTGATAGGAGAATAATTTCAAATTAAAATATAAATGTTCATACTAAAACATAAATACTAAATAAGACACAAATATACATAAATTAATTTTACCTAATACGTACATTCATACATATATACAATATACACATATATATATATACAGGATAATTTTTTTATCAGTGCACAAATTTTTAAGATCGACTCAGAATCGGTAAGTGAACAACTTTCTCCTAGAAACATAGGGCGAAATATGACAAAATTTTTTTGACTCTCCATACAAATCGGACTAATCACGTGATCGATTTAGTATGGGAAGTCAAAAAAAAAATGTCGAATTTCGACCCATGTTTCTAGGAGAAAGTTGTTCACTTACCGATTCTGAGTTGATCCTAAAAATTTGTGCACTGGTCTAAATTTTTTCCTGTATATATATATATATATAATAGGTCTTTACCTATGAAATTGCCGTTTTGTATGGAGATTTCTGTAATTATTTTTTTTCCATACTAACGTTTTTGTTATTATTTAACGACTAATATTATGTAAATTTACAAAATTTTACACAAGTATTTATGGACATTTTAACTACTAAATGACACATTCGTTAAGAGAAAAAAATTTTTTTTTCACTAAGTTACAACTAATAAAGTACGAAATTCTGGAAACAAAAATAGTCGTAACTTTCGGAATAAGTTTTTTCTATGTAAATAATCAAATATCGTGGTTATTAAATTATCAAAAGTTGCTCGATACGGTCTTAATGTAACGCAATATTAAAGAAATTATATATTTCTAATATTATAAAAGTTGTTAAGTTATATGTACAAAAGAAAAAAACGGCAATTTCATATGTAAAGACCTATTATATTAGTTATATAGATGTATATATAGTATATAGTATATAGATGTTATATAGATTAGGTATTACTATGTTTTTATGTTTATACTAGCGCTCCGCTCGCGACTTCGTCTGCGTGGACCCCCTTTTTTACCCCCTTAAAGGGGGAATTACCCGTGCTGAATCCTACGAGTCTCACATCACCGCGACTGGGGCGTAGGACACCTATCGCCTGTAACTTTCGAAATGTAGTACGGCTTAGGTAGTACCTACTCGTAACAGACGCCACCTCCTAGACTATAAGAACTTTGAATCGCGTCATTGTAGAATACTCGCAAGAATGTAGGTAAGTATAACTTTTATTTTGCTTTAATCATTAAGTAAGATAAAACTTACATTCCCATACGCAAGTTGAGATTTTAATCAATCTAACTGTATACCAAAATTCATCAACCATTATAACAGCTTCTCTTACATTATGATGTACAGTACCTACTTCTTAAGGGATATTAAACAAAAACTTAAAATAAGTTTAATCTAGAAAAAATCGACCCGTCTCACAACTAGCTCCGATGGGACGGTTGTGAGACGGGTCGATTTTTTCTAAATACTTCATTTTCCATTTTTCAACCATAAAAATTGCACTTTGAATGCAAAAAAGTAAAAATTTTAATAATTTTAAAATTATTTCAAATATTAAATACTTACCTAAAATGTGCATTCGGAATAAAAAACTTCTTTATAAATTATTTTATTCCGATATTCAAATATAGGAACCGAAATCATCGATACAATTTTTTCTTGTTGCTCAAATAATCCGTCTTAGATATCTCTTGGTGCTCCACATAAAATCCTAAATCGTTAAATTTATGTGCATCATGCTCCTTAATTGATGGCCAAGCGATAAATTAAATTTTAACGCTTACCTCAACAGTTTTGACAGCTGACAGCGACCAGCTTTCCACGGATTTTATGAACGTTTTTCACTGCCCACTATTTTATTTGAATAAATCACTGCGAAAAACTCGGATGATTAAAAACTTTTTGGTGTTTAACTACACTTCAAATATCAAAGAGTGTTTTCTTTTTCTTTTTTTGTTTCACGCGTACGTCAAAGTGACGTTAAAAAGCGCGGGAAGTTTTGGCGCGTGCGGTGCGCGGCGCGGCCGGCGAGCGACTGGGGCGGACCGCTTCGCTCTTGTGCGGCGGAAAATGGTTTTTTTTCGTGAAAATTGTTTAGGGCGGGCGCATGTTTTCGCCGTAAGCATCTCTGGTGTTGAAATTACGGTTGAAAGTTTGATATTATATTATATTTTCGCATATGTTGCGTTTTGAATAGACAGTTGTGATAATTATGGCTTTTGTAGTAATAAAATCCTTAAATCAAAGAGTATTTAGCCCTAGCTAAAGGCTCTTTCATATAAGTGTGTGTAGCGACGCAATAAACAATAAACGTATGTGCAATTTGAGGAGCCCGTGGCGCAGTGGATAGCGCGCTTGGCCTGCGATCGTTGAGGTTAAGCAACGTTCGCAATGGTCGGTCACGGGATGGGTGACCAAAAACTTTTAATCTCGAGCTCCTCCGTGCTTCGGAAGACACGTTAAGCCGTTGGTCCCGGCTGCGCTTGCAGTCGTTAATACCCACCAATCCGCACTGAGCCCGCGTGGTGGGTCATGGCTCATTCTGCTTATTCATCCATAAGGAAGGCCAGTGCCCCAGCAGTGGGGACATTAAAATGGCTGATGATGATGATGATGATGATGTGCAACAAAGAATCCTTAAAGCCTGCGGTACACGGGTAGAGTAAACGGTAGAGTAGAGCGGTAGAGTAGCTTGCCCGCGGTGCTAGCTACTCTACTCTTCAAAATTTCAGTACTTACTCTACTCTAGCAATGATGTCTACATAAGTATAGCTAGTGCTCTACCACTCTACTCTACCGTTTACTCTCCCCGTGTTCAGCAGGCTTTAAGGCGATACTCGGAAAAAATGTGCTGAAGCGAGATAGCAATGAGAAAACGACGCGCGCGGGAGCGAGACCGATTTTGCAGATTAGGCAAAAAAACAAAATCACTTCGTATTAAAAAACTACAGCGGTTTTAAAAAATATGCTTTTATACGATCCTCAATATTATTGGTGTCCACTAATTAAACCAATTTCCAATAGTGTAAGTAACCCAATTTAAGAATAATCTTGACTTTTCGTATTTTTTAGAGTTCTTTTCGAAAAGAAAAAGTGTCGAGGCAAAATCATAAAATCGTGTTTTTAAAACTATACGAATCTAGATAAAGGTATGAATAAAATATATATCTTATTACCAGATTTGTAACAACTGTAACCGTCATATAGTTTTAAATCAAAAAGTCCATATTTTTCCGAGTAGTCGCTACACATACTCATAACTTAATCCAAGTAAGAGGTATACAGGGTGTTAGTTTGGTCATTTGCATGCCCAAAACCACAACTTGTACTCATAATTAACAACTTTCTCAAATAATCATGGGGCGAAAAGTGAAAAAAAAATTCTTTCTTTTCGTTCTCTCATACAAACTGCAAAGTCAGCTGATCAATTTTGTATGAAGGGACCAAAAATTTTTTTCAGATTTCGACCCATGTTTATTGTGGTACACCCTGTATAAAGATACTAGGTTTCAACTTCCGGCTTTGCCCATGATCATGGGGCGAAAAGTGAAAAAAAAATTCTTTCTTTTCGTTCTCTCATACAAACTGCAAAGTCAGCTGATCGATTTTGTATGAAGGGACCAAAAATTTTTTTCAGATTTCGACCCATGTTTATTGTGGTACACCCTGTATAAAGATACTAGGTTTCAACTTCCGGCTTTGCCCATGTCGCTACACTAGCATAGTTATTTTCAACTTCCAGCTTTGCCTAATTGACTAACCTAACCTATTTGTTGTTTTAGATCTACTTACTCTATCCCTTGTGGGAAAATTGCATGCAGATCCGTCTAGCCGTTTCGCCGTGATTGTGTAACAAACATCCAAGTTTTCTCATTTAAACATTAAGAAAAATTTAGGAATTCGTTTTCACTTTAAAATCTACAATTGGGTATTTGACTGAAATTTTTTTATTGTCTTAAAACGTTCATTTAACTAGTAGCAAAACAAAAAAATATTTATTTTCAAATATCTTGCATATTTTCAGCGATATAGAGCATCAAACTTACTAATTAGACAAGGAGAGCGCTATAGAAACGTGACGTCACGTTTCTATAGCGCCATACTCTCGCCATAGAAAATTTCGTTTTAGAAAGAGATAGCTAGAGTCACAATTAAGTAGCTCATAATTCGCTTGTTAAAATACATATTGAATTTCTTTTTTCATATTTGTTATTCAATAATGTTATATTTTCGCATGTCATAATTAAATATCTACATTTCAACAACAGTCAAACGCCCAATTAATATTAGATAAGAATTACATGTAAAATGTACATTTACGTGTTTAATGTATGAAAAAATATTATATCATCGTGTGTGTACTTACAAGACATCCTCAAAAGTGTAAACTTTTAAATGTGACAAAGGGGGAATAAAATAAAACACATACATACGATGACGGAACGAGATTTTTAGCGCCTTTTTTAGTGCTTACGTTTATTTCAAAAAGCATTTAATTTTATTTAAGTATTTAACCAGTAGGTATATAAAGCACCACTAAACAACTCTACTTATTTATCTTAAATTATATAAGTCAAAGCTTGATAGATAAAGAAAAATAAAATTGCTATTCAGTTTTTAAGCATGAAATGATCGGAAAATAAACCAGTAAAAGTAATTAAATAATAAAATTTCCTCACTTAAAATATTATTATGAGATACAAACACATCAAGTTTCGCCAGACACATCAAACAGACGCACCTGTCCAAACCGTGCACAGGTGTGCACAGGTGTACACACATTCGTACACAATGGCCACGTGCCGTGTATACACAATTGTGTTTTATTGTCCTCATACTTAGTGCTATTTGTGTTTTGTCCAAAAACACTTGTCGATATTAGTAGGTTAAATGTAAGAGTTTTTACGAAGAGCTATAGTTTTGTTTAGACAAATGGTTGTACGAAACGTAAGTATATGGAACTTGAGAACAAAATATAAAAACTTGCCTTTAAAAATTTATGTAATTTAAATTTTAAAAGTTGGTACGGTAAACTGTACTGTATCTGTACTGTACTGTACTTTGATTGGAGGAAGTGACATTGCAGAAAACGCTTTTTTGCCAAAATTATATATTTTTTCTTTTTTTCAACGGACCTATATTTTAGCCTAAAATTTATGCCATACCTACTTACTATTAATCAAAATGTATGGAACAGCTGTTTTTTTTACGATTTTAGTTTTAATAAAAGTTGTTTGTTCCCTAATATCCGGAGTGATAAAAAAATTACCGTGTATATCACGCAAAATATTGATCCTATAAGTCGTGGGCCACACTGGAGCGACCGCGGGGCGTGGAGGCGACCTGCGGATCCGCAGGACGCGCGAACACACCCGGTCGCGGCAACCGCCCGGACGCGCCAGTGTGGCCCCTCCCGTCAGTCTCAATATATTTGTTTTTCCCGCTCAACGCGGACGCAAGCTCCAGTGTGGCCCACGACTAAGTGTTGGTACCTATCGATACAGCGCAAAAAATTACCTACCTACCTTAGTTTCTATACTACCATTATAAATTATCAAAGTAGCCCCATTTTTTTCTAAAGTAACCCCAATCTACGGTACCTACCTACATATACATTTTACGACGGTAAGTGCAGCCGGGGCCAACTGCTTAACGTGCCTTCCGAAGCATGGAGCAGCCCGAGATAACAAAAGCTTTTGGTCACCCATCCCGTGATCGACCATAGCGGCAGTTGCTTAACAACAACGATCGCAGGCCGAGTGCGCTAATCACTGTGCCCTGCGCCAAACTCCTCGTATGAAAAATTTAATATGAAGTATTTAGAAAAAATCGACCCGTCTCACAACCTCCCTGCTCCATCATCACACCCTGACCACCAAGTGTAGCGAATAAGTCTCATCAGAACGAAACAACGGAGCTCAAACTCGAGGGGTTTCCTAGTGGTCATTAAGAAGTGCCACTGGCTTCCTCCCTGCTCCATCATCAGACCCTGGAGGGCTACACTTGGGGGTGAGGGTCTGATGATGGAGCTGGGAGGAAGCCAGTGAAACTCCTTAATGACCACAAGAAAACCCCTCGAATTTGGGCTCATTTGTTTCGTTCTGATGAGACCTATTTGCTACACTTGGTGGTGAGGGTCTGATGATGGAGCAGGAAGGAAGCTAGTGACACTCCGTAATATGACCAATAAGAAACCCCTCGAGTTTAGGCTCATTTGTTTCGTTTTGATAAAACCTATTCGTTACACTTGGTGGTGAGGGTCTGATGATGGAGCTGGGAAGAAGCCAGTGAAACTCCTTAATGCCCACAAGAAAACCCCTCGAGTTTGGGCTCATTTGTTTCGTTCTGATGAGACCTATTCGCTACACTCTTGGTGGTGAGGGTCTGGTGATGGAGCAGGGAGGAAGTAAGGGTACGGTCAGAGTGTTCGCTCTGGTTGAGCGTCGGGCGGAGCGGGGCGGGCACTAATACTAACGCATAGTGGTGTCCTGAGTAGCGGCCGGAGCGTCGGCAACCAAATGATGAACGCCTCGCCTCGCCCTGCCCGACGCTCAACCAGAGCGTGCACTCTGGCCGTACACAGGGTTCGGCCCGCACATCCGGTAACTAATAGACTCCACTTGAATTGGTAAAACTAAATAATAATAATAATAAATAAATAATAATAATAATAATAAATAAATAAAAAAAAAAAAAAATAAAAAAAAAAAAGTCGTCAACCTGACAGGTCGTTATTTTCCATAATTTTATTGATTTTATTAAGAAATATTTAATTCAGAGGTCACATAATACCATAATAATAATATTTAATATCTAATAGCCTGCAACAATATATACTTACATAGAACAACAACAAAGAAGATACATATTTTATAATCTATTTAAAAATGATCCTGTATGACAGTTGAAAATGTCATCAACAATACAAACACAATTAAATGGGAATGGGATATAAATGAACAAATAGATGTTGACGAGAAGCCGAGCAGCACGTCTACCACCTCCGGGCTCGTCACCTCGCTCCGCCTCGCAGTTGTCGGCAACTGCCTCAGTGCCGTGTGTTCAGCTGACATCTGCAGTTGCGTCGAGCGATAGTGACGAGTATTTCTCTCCACCGACGTCGCCACCACCTGTACGCCGGAGGAGGGGCCGGCCACCGAAGAGTTTGGGGCTTCTGGGGCAAACGGCTCCGGTCAGGGCCCCCGCTCCCGGTGGAGTGCAGCGCATGCGATGGACAATTTCCATCAATGAAAATGTCATGCGCGCATATTTTGAGGCAACAGAGGCAGGAACTAATCTTACTGCGTATCGTGTTCGGATGCTATCTCTGTTTCAGGCTCTCGAACCATCAATCAACGTTTCGGCTCAACGACTGTCGGATCAGGTGCGAGCCATTCAACGGGGTCACTTGTTGGATGACTCGGTACTTGATCGGCTCCGTACGGAGGTGCAACGTAACCGTATCATTACTACTGCATCGCAGGCGGCAACTCAAGCTTCTGCCGCGGCCACATTGCAAGCTGGCGTTGCTGATAGTGATCGTGGAGATGATATGGTTACTACTGTAAGTCCCCAATACAATGATATATTGAGGAGTACTCTTGAAGATGTAGTTCGGGAATTTCGATCGACTTCAGTTCACCTTAGACCTCGGCTTCCACGTTTTCCCATGCACAAAAAAAATAGGGCGCTGATGTGTGCTTTAGATTTGCTACTACCAAATTACTTTGATAGTAGTGAAGACCTGGCTGATACTCATTCGATCCTGTACTGTGCGGCTATTACAGCTTGTCGTGTTGCTCATGTCAAATTTCCAAATACTGACACAGCAACACGCCCTCGCCTGGCTGTACCAGCCTGGCAGTGTAGGATTGAACGTCGTATCAGTGAGGCTAGGGTACTCATCGGTAAGCTCAGCTGCTTTAGGGAGGGCAACATGCGCCCTAGGGTCATGCGCTTTGTGAACCGTGCATTCCTGGGGACTGGTATTAGTCCTCAAAATTATATTTCATGTGTCACAGAGCGCATCGACTTCCTGAAGCAGAAAATTTGTGCATGGGCTAATCGTATTCGAAGGTATAGGGTGCGAGTCGATCGCTTTACTCAGAACCGCATGTTCGAGAGAGATCAACGATGTGTTTATGCATCCTGGGAGCGACCGAATCAGAGTGATACTGATATGCATCGGCCGGATGATGATGCCATGATTTCTTTTTGGCACAACATCTGGTCTGTGCCTGTCACTCACTCTGAAGGCGCGTGGATAAGGGATGTTGAGCGTTCGTGTGAGCTTATACCTGAGATGAATGAAGTGACCATTGATTACCAAGACGTAGTTTGTGCAGTTCGTTCCTTACCCAACTGGAAATCTCCAGGCCCGGACGGACTACACAATTTCTGGTATAAATGGTTACCTAGCTCGCACGTTTGCTTAGCATCTCAATTTCAAAGTGCTTTTTTATCTCGATCGCTTCCAGAATTTATGACAACAGGCATAACCCATCTGCTCCACAAATCTGGTAGTACTGCGGACCCCAAAAACTATAGACCTATCACCTGTCTACCAACAATTTATAAAATTCTTACGTCCATTTTGAGGTCGAAGATTAATAAACACATTGATCAAAATTCTATTATGTTCGCCTCTCAAAATGGATGTAGGAATCGGGCCCGTGGTACTAAGGAGCTACTCCTCATTGACATGGCTATTAACCAACAGGTTCGTCGAAACCGAAAGAACCTGTCGACTTCCTGGATAGATTATAAGAAGGCCTATGATTCCGTGCCGCATTCGTGGCTCATGAGGGTGCTGGAGTTGTATAAAATAAATACAACTCTACGCACTTTCTTGACATCGTGCATGCGAAAATGGAGAACGGTCCTTTTTTATCCAGGATCTCGACGGGTTCTAGGTCAGGGCGACCCTATAAGAATAGAGCGAGGTATCTTCCAGGGTGACGGTCTGAGTCCATTGTGGTTCTGTCTGGCCTTGAACCCTCTGAGTACACTTCTCGAGAGTTCAGGATTAGGCTACCGTTTACGGAGAAATGGTCAAGTAATATCACACCTACTATACATGGATGACCTGAAACTATTTGCCCATAGCAGTTCTGATTTAACAGCGTTACTGAAGGTTACTGAAGCTTTCAGTAATGCCATTAAAATGGAATTTGGTGTGGACAAATGTGCAGTCATGCATGTAAAGCGTGGTCAGATAATGGAATCCACGGGTATACAACTCTCGGATTCTATTAATCTTAGATCTCTCTCCGTTAACGAAACCTATAAATATTTAGGTATGTCACAGGCATTAGGCATCAACGACGCTGACATGAAACAGTCGTTGCGTGAGCGTTTCTTGGGGCGCCTCTCAAAAGTCCTTAAAAGTCTTTTGTCTGGCGGAAACAAGGTTCGCGCATACAATGGATGGGTCATGCCGGTACTGATGTATTCCTTTGGCATACTTAAATGGACTCAAACTGAACTGGATGCCCTGGATAGAAAAGTTCGTACATTGCTAACAGCACACCGCATGCATCACCCACGTTCATCGACCATGAGATTGTATATCCCGCGGAAGTGCGGTGGTCGTGGCTTCTTAAATGCTAAGACATTGCATAACCGCGAGATATGCAATCTTAGGGAGTATTTTCTCCAAGTCGATATGGGGTCTCATAGAGATGTAGTTGCTGTTGACAATGGACTGACTCCTCTATTTTTAGCAAAAGAAAACTGGCGCAAACCTGTAGTACTTAGTACTTCCGACCGCAGCACTGTGTGGCAAAGCAAGGAGTTACATGGCAGATTCTACCGGGCTCTCCATGGGCCCGACGTAGATTTATTAGCCTCAGTATCCTGGCTCCGTTTCGGTGACCTTTTTGGTGAAACCGAAGGTTTTGTCTGTGCAATTATGGATGAGGTTGTGATGACGAATAACTACCGAAAGTATATCCTAAGGGATGGCACAGTGGATATTTGCCGAGCGTGCCATCGTCCGGGTGAATCCCTTAGGCATATAATCTCCGGTTGTTCTCGTCTCGCAAACGGCGAGTATTTGCATAGACATAACCAAGTGGCCAGGATAATACACCAACAACTTGCTCTGAAACATAGTCTTGTGGCATCCGAGGTGCCGTACTACAGGTATGCACCAGAACAGGTCCTTGAAAATAGCCATGCCACATTGTATTGGGATCGATCTATCATTACAGACAGGACTATTGTAGCTAATAAGCCTGATATTGTATTGATAGATCGACACGAACGCCGCGCGATAATTGTTGATGTCACTGTTCCCCATGACGACAACCTTTTGAAAGCTGAAAAAGATAAAGAAAACAAATATCTTGATTTAGCTCACGAGATTGTTGACATGTGGGACATTGATTCAGCAATTATTGTTCCGATAGTCATATCTGCCCATGGGCTGATAGCCAAGAGCCTCGATAAACACCTTAAGAGGCTTGCGTTAGGTGGATGGATCGGGAGTCAGATGCAGAAGGCAGTACTTCTGGACACGGCCCGTATAGTGAGAAGGTTCCTGTCTCTGGATCCTTAACCATCGGTAGCCGGGACCCTGATCTTGCTGCCGTTGGGGAACTACATTTTTGTATTTTTAAATGTTATATTTTTTAGTGTTATACATTGTAAAAATTTAATGTTTAGAAATATAATTTTGTAAGTATTTAAAATGTAATAAAGGGAATAATAATAATAATAAATAACTTCTTTACATTCACACCAATTATCTAAGCCCATGTTAATTTCATTAAGAAACTGTATCATGGAAAACTTGATAACGGATAAATATATACTTAAGTACTTTTTGGTTGTAAATACATACTTAATATACATAGTTAACACCCAGACCAAGACAAATAGACATGTTCATGCACACAAATATTTATCTTGTTCGGGAATCGAACCCGAGACCACTGGCGCAGAAGGTGGGTAGCCTACCCCTGCGCCAAATCGGTCGTCATACATACAATCACGCCTTTAAGTTATAATGTTTACGAGGTGGGCAGACACAATGATTGGACTGTGAAATCCATTACAATCCATCCATGGCTTGCCATTTATTAAACTAAAAAGTAAAAAATAAATAGTTATGTTGTTTAAAAAACTATAAAAACACACTTTTATAGGAACAGACGAAAAAGTACAAAATAACCGTTTTTCAGTGACCGAAATTAAAAACGTGGTGCGCGTTGTCAATATTAAGTACCTACTACCTACCTAAGTAAGACTTGAAATGCACGCTTTTCCCAGTCGCTCTCTCCAATTGCTAGCTGGGTGACTCTCAAAGTCTCAATACCGTGTGCCCTGTAAGTACTTGTACTGCCTGTTACACAATGTCCGATGAGATACTTTCCACTTTAACTGACAGATTTGTATTGGCTATCTGTCAAGTTGCAGCTAATCAGAACTTACTTAGGCATTGTGAAACAGGCCCAATTTTATTTCTTTTTCTCTTTGGTTCCCCCGAATGCGGAAAACTGGCTAGTTATTGTACTTTAGCCACATGTACATGTATAGTCCGTTCGGTTAGATAGTGTCGGTACACCCGCACGGCATTGTGGCAGAGCGACACTATCTAAGCGAATGGACTATACCTATGTCCCTATGATGAACGACTTTAAAGCGGGGCGCCTCGCCGCGCCGTACCATAAACAGTGTTTATCCGCTGAATATTTTATAGAAACCCGCCTTTGATCGATGGTTTGTAAATAGTAATGGCAGTATATGACTGTTATTAATTTTTCCTTTGACATACAGACCTACTGGTTTAGTGGTTTCGATGTGATTGGTGATTTGTCACCCATTTCAATCATCATCATTAGAGTATCAATGACGCCCACTGCTGGCATTAGATCAGACCTTTCCCAAACTATTTAATTGATAAGTAAGTACCTACCTATTTCTTAATCACCCGCTGTAGATTTGGTTTAAGCCACTACAACCCCCCCTCATTGAAGGGGGGGCTCCCCCTTTCTCAGCCCGCGCCTGCCTACTAATGTGTGTAACTACAGTGATATCAGTAGAGGCTCACTACTCCTGAGGGGACCGGGACACGACATAGTGGAGGCTCACTACTCCTGAGGGGACCGGACACAACATAGTGGAGGCTCACTACTCCTGAGGGGACCGGGACACGACATAGTGGAGGCTCGCTACTCCTGAGGGGACCGGAACACATCATAGTGGGGGCTCACTACTCCTGAGGGGACCGGGACACGACATAGTGGAGGCTAACTACTCCTGAGGGGACCTTAACACAAACATAGTGGAGGCTCACTACTCCTGAGGGGGCCGGAACACAACATAGTGGAGGCTCACTACTCCTGCCGGAGGGGACCGGAACACAAACATAGTGGAGGCTCACTACTCCTGAGGGGACCGGGACACGACATAGTGGAGGCTCACTACTCCTGAGGGAACCAGGACACGACATAGTGGAGGCTCACTACTCCTGAGGGGACCTTAACACAAACATAGTGGAGGCTCACTACTCCTGAGGGGACCTTAACACAAACAAAGTGGAAGCTCACTACTCCTGAGGGGACCTTAACACAAACATAGTGGAGGCTCACTACTCCTGAGGGGACCGGAACACAACATAGTGGAGGCTCACTACTCCTGAGGGGACCGGGACACGACATAGTGGAGGGTAACTACTCCTGAGGGGACCGGAACACAAAATAGTGGAGGCTCACTACTCCTGAGGGGACAGGAACACAACATAGTGGAGGCACACTACTCCTGAGGGGACAGGAACACAACATAGTGGAGACTCACTACTTCTGAGGGGACCGGAACACAAACATATTGGAGGCTCACTACTTCTGAGGGGGCCGGAACACAACATAGTGGAGGCTCACTACTCCTGAGGGGACCGGAACACAAACATAGTGGAGGCTCACTACTCCTGAGGGGACCGGGACACGACATAGTGGAGGCTCACTACTCCTGAACGGACCAGAACACAAACATAGTGGAGGCTCACTACTCCTGAGGGGACCGGAACACAACATAGTGGAGGCTCACTACTCCTGAGGGGACCGGAACACAAACATAGTGGAGGCTCACTACTCCTGAGGGGACCGGAACACAACATAGTGGAGGCTCACTACTCCTGAGAGGACCGGGACACAACATAGTGGAGGCTCACTACTCCTGAGGGGACCGGAACACAACATAGTGGAGGCTCACTACTCCTGAGGGGACCGGAACACAAACATAGTGGAGGCTCACTACTCCTGAGGGGACCGGAACACAAACATAGTGGAGGCTCAACATAGTGGAGGCTCACTACTCCTGAGGTGACCGGACAACAACATAGTGGAGGCTCACTACTCCTGAGGGGACCGGGACACAAACATAGTGGAGGCTCACTACTCCTGAAGGGACCGGAACACAAACATAGTGGAGGCTCACCTAAGGGGACCGGAACACAACATAGTGGAGGCTCACTACTCCTGAGGGGTCAGGAACACAACATAATGGAGGCTCACTACTCCTGAGGGGACAGGAACACAACATAGTGGAGGCTCACTACTTCTGAGGGGACCGGAACACAACATAGTGGAGGGTCACTACTCCTGAGGGGACCGGGACACAAAATAGTGGAGGCTCACTACTCCTGAGGGGACAGGAACACAACATAGTGGAGGCACACTACTCCTGAGGGGACAGGAACTCAACATAGTGGAGACTCACTACTTCTGAGGGGACCGGAACACAAACATAGTGGAGGCTCACTACTTCTGAGGGGATGATGATTGATTCGTGCCGACCATATTTTAGAGAATATAAAATTCTTACATTACCTTGTTTGTATGTTTTCGATATCTGCTTGTTTGTTTATCAGAACAAACATTTATTTGAATATAAAAATCAAGTGTCAACTCGTAATCTGCGATCCAATTATAGAAATAAACTTTATAATCCGGGAGCAAAATTAGCACTTGTATGTAATAATTCTTTTGCTATGTGCATTAAAATATATAATAAACTCCCAGATGAATTTAAAACTTTTAAGTTTAGTAAATTTAAATTTTCGGTTAAACTTTGGCTTACAAACAAATGCTTTTATAGCATTCAGCATTCATCTAGACTATAAATAGTATTAAGAAAATAATATAGTAAAATGTAATTTTTATTTTCGATTATTTTTATTTATTAAGATAGTTAAATTTTGATTTGTTAGTGGTACAAAGGCTTTGAATTTAACCTCTAGGTTTACTATGTAACGTAATCTAATTATGTTTTTTTGTGTATATACCTGAAAAGGTAGGATAAAGTGAAACTTGTGTTTAGACTTTAAGATCTTATGTACCTTTCTCCATACACAATAAAGTACTTACTTACTTACTTACTTACTTACTTACTTACCGGAACACAAAAATAGTGGAGGCACACTACTCCTGACGGGACCGGGACACAACATAGTGGAGGCTCACTACTCCTGAGGGGACCGGAACACAAGATAAGTAGCCCCACTGGGAATGACTTCTGGGGTTCTGGGTCTGACTACATTAGTTTCCTCATACCCAAAGACATCCTCGTAAAGAAAATTAAAATTATCTCCTCCACCGCATGCAAACAACATCCATACAAAACTAATATTATAAATGCGAAAGTGTGTTTGTTCGTTTGTCCGTTTTCACGTCAAAACGGAGCAACGGATCGACGTGATTTTCTGTATGGGGATAGTTTGGGAGCTGGAGAGTGACTTGCGCTACTTTCTATACAGGAAAAACATTTCATTCCCGCGGGATAGCGTCGTGTAGTCCACGCCGGCGAAGCCGTGGACGGAAAGCTAGTATACAAATAAATCACATACTATGTGCACTCCAAAACACATAGTTAGCCAAAACTAGTCCGTCACATTGCCGCAAGATGGCGGCCTCGTTAGCGGGCGCTCGCAATAAAGCGCGCGAACGACAATTAAACCGGCATCAGCACACGCGGCGCGATGGCGCGCGGACGTGACGTCACGTGCCGCCATTTGCATTTTTTCTTGCAACCGCGGGAAAGGCGTACGTGCGAGCTTCGTTTGTTTTTGTTGGACATATGGCGCATTTACGTTGCTACTCTGTATTTAATGTAGATATAGATCTATACTAGCTTTCCGCTTGCGGTTTTGCCCGCATGAGCAAGACGACGTTTGCCTCATTATCTCGGGGACAAAATTTAGTTTCCAATTTGCTTAGGTAGTTATAACTTATAAGTCCCGAACTACGTATACCAATACCAAAAATCACATCGATCCGTTACTCCGTTCTGACCACAGAACACATCGACTTAAATATACATCAATGACAGAACACCTCTTTCTTGTGTTCTGTGGTTCTGAGTCTGACTGACGTGAAAGCACAGAATAGATATAAGTACTACGTGAAAGACGGACAAACAAACTTTCACATAGTAAGTAAGTTGTATGTAATGTAAGTAACCTGGCCTTACTTAAAACTAGATGTCGGGCGAAATAAATGTTTACAAGCTAAAAGCACAGTAGAGCCTGCTATACACGGGTAGAGTAGGTAAACGTTAAAGTAGAGCGGTAGAGTAGCTTGCCCGCGGTGATACCTACCTCTACTCGACCAATGATGTCTAACATTAGTATAGTCTGTATAGTTAGTAGGTACTGTACCACTCTACTCTACCGTTTACTCTACTCGTGTATATGCCTATCTCATCAAAAACATAAAATATGTGAAGTGAGAGCCAACTTCAATATTAGGAAATATGCCTTGGTTGTTGGTGTTGACTTCAACGACAAAAGACGTGAGATCTAAATGGGCGCCAAGTTTAACGGTCAGTCCTGAAAATTTAGTACTTACATAAAATGTTTCATAACAACTTAAAATATAATTTCTTCTTATAACTTAGGATAATATATTGAAGCCTAAGGTCTGACTTGGCTAGTTCTCGTATACGAATTATTATTAGGTACTTACTGAAACAGTCATGGAAGAGCCCTATGTTCATCTCTAGTTTCTAGTCTACCAGCAAGCCAAATTTTCGGAAGAATACAATAAGAACTTCGGCTTTAGAGCTGGCGAAGGCTATAATATATATATAATTCGTATATGAAAACTAGCCAAGTCAGACCTTAGGCTTCAATATATTATCCTAAGTTATAAGAAGAAATTATATTTTAAGTTGTTATGAAACATTTTATGTAAGTACTAAATTTTCAGGACTGACCGTTAAACTTGGCGCCCATTTAGATCTCACGTCTTTTGTCGTTGAAGTCAACACCAACAACCAAGGCATATTTCCTAATATTGAAGTTGGCTCTCACTTCACATATTTTATGTTTTTGATGAGATATCATTACTTTTTGTAGAGAAATTATTAGTAGGTACCTACTTATCCATACTAATATTATAATTGTGAAAGTGTGTTTGTTTGTTTGTTTATTTGTTTGTTTGTTTGTTTGTTTGTCCTTCTTTCACGCCAAAACGGAGCAACGGATCGACGTGATATGTGTTATGGGGATAGTTTGGGAGCTGGAGAGTAACATAGGCTACTTATTATTACGGAAAATTGAGTAAAAATTGTAATTTTCTATGAAAAATCGTTTAACTGTCGTACCTTCGATAGAAAACTGTCATTTCTTCCATTGCCGTTTCCAAAGAGTATGTAATCACTGACGTCTGTGCGGTCAAAGTCGAATACTAATCTTTTCTATAAGCGTAGAATAAAAAAATGTACTGTAACTAGCGCCAAAAATGCCCCAGACGCGCAGAGTTATCTGACACTCACTCTACTTCACAGAGTAATTTTTTATATGTAGGAAACAGAGACCAAGCTTGGGCCCCTTTATTGGTAGTGTGTAACTAGCGCTACCTGTTTTCTGGTGTAGGCAACTTTTGGTGTATAGACACACACACAAGATGTTGGTGACCGGGTCCACTATTATATGGCAAAACAACGTTTGCCGGGTCAGCTTGTTCATAATAAATTAATACCAAATGTTTCAGTATATTTTATTTGGCCAGTTATATTACTTTGCCCTTGTGTATCAGCTACTGACAATGAAACTAATTTTATGCTCGTGTTTGGTGTGGACGTAGAAATATCATTTTTAACAGATTTTCTTATTTCCAACAGTTTCTTTTTCCTAGTCGTAATAGTGTATGGTGTTTTGCTCGACGAAGTTGCAGTAGGTATTTAATGTTCCTGAGCAGATATTGCATTTCCATTTGCGTTTTGATTCTGGTTTCATTAAGCGATAAAGCTTTCCGGACAAACTCGTATCTTTTGCCGCACAATGCACTAATATAGAATCCTTGGCAGTATCAAATACTATATAATTATTACTATACAATCTGTCTCCATACAAATTACAGCTAATTTTATGTGGCAATTTAAAGCGCCGCCACTACGAGTGTCCCGAGAACTAATTTTGACACAATCATTACCGCAGTCGACAATATTTATGTCAGCCAGTCCAGTGTGTAAATAATAGAGGTCAGTGTATATAGCAGTAGTTTGTCTTTTACATTTATCATTTAGCGCCATAGATGTAGCCGTTTTTGTTGACATTTAATCTTGCTTATTGATTCTTTATTTGCTAACTAGCTTAAGCTGACCCGGTAAACGTTGTTTTGTCATATAAATTATAGTGGACTAAAGTAGAATAAATAATAAGAAGACTATGTCTAGTGTGTGTGTTTATACACCAAAAGTTGCCTACACCAGACGATAGATAGCGCTAGTTAGGTATACACTACCAATAAAAGGGCCAAGATTGGTCTCTACTTCCTACATATATAAATTACTCTGTAAAGTAGAGTGCGCGTCAGATAACTCTGCGCGCATGCGCGACTGGTGCATTTTTGGCGCTAGTTACAGTACATTATTTATGCTAAGCTTATGGAAAAGATTAGTATTCGATTTTGACCGCGCGCAGACGTCAGTGATTACATACTCTTTGGAAGCGGCCACGGAAGAGATGACAGTTTTGCAGTTTTGTATCGAAGTTATAGTCTCACAGTTCACACTCCATTTGGTGTATAAACACACACATATGCAAATTACAAAGGCATATAAACACAGACACACACATAGGCATAGTATACATATTATTTATTTATAAGGAACTCAGTGTAAATGAAACATAGGTTAACACTGCACCCTTTATTAACAATAAAACAACAAATATGCATCACTAAAGGCATTAAAAATGTTCAAAGAAGTCTTTTTTCAAACACAGCACATCACCAAAGAATTCTATATAACACTCAACACAAACGAGTCTTTCTCTCAAAAAACGGTAGGTACTCCGAGCAACGAAACTATATAATTGCTAACGGAATTACGGATCTTTACGAAACAGAACATAGCAAATAACAAATTTAACAAACAAAAGTATAATTTAGATTATTTGACATTATTTTCCATAAGTACCTACACTTTAATCTCTTTAAAGTTAATACCCTTCCATCAACTTTCAACAATATAGTATAGAAAAAAAAGGATGTTTCTCTTCTTTTCTATACTGTGGGTGGGTGTATTAACTTGGAGCCATCTATCGTTGACTTTAGTGAATTATTTATGTGCAAAGTGTGCACCTACAGGGAGAACATAGCAACTTTCGCATTTTTTGGCTTCTCGTTAGTTCCCATTTGAATGTATGAAGATTGCGCCCCCTGGTGGTCGGGTTAAAGTACTATGCTCCGTTTTGACGTGAAAGAAGGACAAACAAACAAACAAACACACTTTCACATTTATCATTACGACTCCGTAGCTCAGTGGTTAGAGCAGCCGCCCGGAAAGCGAAAGGTCGTGGGTTCGAGTCCCATCGGAGATGGTTGTGAGATGATGGTCGATTTTTTCTAAATACTTCATTTTCCATATTTCAATAATAAAAATTGAACTGTGAATGCAAAAAAGTAAAAATTTAAATAACTTTATAATTTATATTAATATTAATAATTAATTTAAGTGAAAGGTCGTGGGTTCGAGTCCCATCGGAGCTGGTTGTGAGATGAGGATCGATTTTGTCTAAATTCTTCATTTTCCATTTTTCAATAATAAAAATTGGATTGTAAATGCAAAAAAGTAAATATTTCAATAACTTTATAATTTATATTAATATTAATAATTAATAAATAATAATATTATGGATATCGTGCTAGACGGCGCAAGTTTGTAATTAATTTAACGCGAGTACAAAAAAGTATTCGGGTAATCTGGGGTTCGAACTTGGTTCTCTCGAGTCCTCAATATTGAATGGCCACTACGCCGTTGGCGCTAGCCGAACTTCAAGAGGTATGACGAATTATTGGTATATAACAGAATAAAAACTATTACAAACTTATATTTGTACTTCATCTAATACAAGATCTTATACAGGATAAGTGCATAGGGAACGCAAATATAAGTTTGTCAACGTTTTATTTAAAAAAAATACTAGTTTCGGATTTTTTCCTTTGTATTCACCAGATTACCTGTCTGCATGCTAAATTTCAGCTTTCTAGGTCATCTGGAAGTGGGTTATAGTTTTGATTATAGGTGAGTCAGTGATAAAAATAACGATTTTTGGACGTAAATATCTAAATAACTGTTTGAGGTGTGTATATAAAATTTGGAGCACATATTTATCTCGCTAGTCTCAATACATAAGCCAATTTGACATGTTTATGTGTAATAGTTTTTGAGTTATGAGGGAGTCAAAAGTGGCTCCAAATGGTTCGTGTTAAGATACACACGGTGCTGCTCGCCAGTTCTGTTTTCTTTTGAACTTGGCTGATACGCTGCCGCGTATCCAGATTATAAGGCTACTGTACACGGGTACGGGGATTTGGTAAAGTAGAGTAGCTAGCATCGCGGGCAAGCTACTCTACTCTACCGTTTACTCTACCTGTATACAGTACAGCAGGCTTATTAGATATCTTACTACTGTGCTAAAAGTCTTTTCCGACTTTGGATAAACACTAAGTTCCTGGCGTATAATTAATTTGAATCATACATAGAATACTACTCGACAAACAGTAGGTATGTTAGTAAGATAAATAAATCAGAGTGGCTATCCGTCTGAAAAATATGGTCTTCATTTGGCATTTGAAGACCATAATATTCCCAAAAGACATATTCCCGTAGAGGAGACCGTGGCGCAGTGGTTACCGCGCTCGGCTTGCGATCGTACAGGTTAATCAACTGTCGCAATGGTCGGTCAAGGGATGGGTGAGAAAAAACTTTTCATCTCGAGCTCCTCCGTGCTTCGGAAGGCACGTTAAGCCGTTGGTCCCGGCTGTATTTGCAGTCGTTAATATCCACCTACCCGCATAGGGCCTACGTGGTGTCATGTCCCATTCTCCTTATCCATCCACAAGGAAGTCCAGTGCCTAGCAGTGGGGACATTATTAAATGGCTGATGATGATGAAGCACATAATATTATGTACTTCAAATGTCAAACAAAGCCCATGTTTACCCATATTTTTAGCCGGTAGTCAACAAGAGTTGTTTACCGTGATTACCTATCTAAATGCATGACATTATGTATTTAAATTTTGACGACTGATTTGGCGCAGGGGTAGGTACTGATACCTGCCTTCTTCGCCATAGGTCTCGGGTCCGATTCCCGAACAAGACAAATATTTGTGTGCATGAACATGTATATTTGTCTTCCTCTGGATTTTTTCGATGTATTAGTAAGTAAGTAAGTAGGTATGCATATTTACAAACACACTGTATATTTAAGTATAATACACGGTAATTCTTTTATCATCCCGGATAATTTCAGGGATTATTCTACTCATGAAAGCAAACAACTTTTACTATGGGATCAAAACTGAAATCGCGAAAAAAAATTTGCTGTTTCATACAAAATGCAAAAATATATAAGTAAGTAGGTAAGTAATCAAAATGTATGGAACAGCTGATTTTTATTTTTCGCGATTTCAGTTTTAGTCCCCTAATATAATAGGTACCTAAAAGTTGTTTGTTTTCATGAGTAGAATAATGCCTGAAATTTTTCGGTAAGATAATATATGATTGTAATACTTAAATTATTTATTACTAGCGGCCGCCCGCGGTTTCACCCGCATGGTTCTCGTTCCCGTGGGAATATCGGGATAAAAAGTAGCCTAAGTTACTCCTCATTACATCAGCTAAGTACCTACCAGTGAAAGTCCCGTCAAAATCGGTCCAGCCGTTTCAGAGATTAGCCGGAACAAACAGACAGACAGACGGACAGACAGACAGACAGACAAAAATTGTAAAAAATGTTATTTTGGTATATGTACCCTATATATCATCATATGCATGTAGTAAAAAGCGGTTATTTTAATATTACAAACAGACACTCCAATTTTTTTTATTTATTTGTTTAGATTAGATTATTATTATTAAATTGCTCCTTCTAACTTCTGACCTCTCTCTGTGTTTTATAGTATGTTAGTAGAGATAAGAAAAACGACTGTTATTCAATCGTCTTACAAATCAATTACAGTCATACCAATTACAAAAGTTACGTAAAACAAACAGCTCAGTACCTATTTGTATGTAGTAAGTTGTGTTATGTATGAATGTAACTATTGCTGTGAATGTAAAGTTAAATCCATTTATTACATTCAAATTACAAAAAATCTTAAAAATTAGAAGATGATGGATTTCAAATTACAGGTAAAAAAATAATAGTTTAATGGTTACTTTAAATGTAGAATAAGTTTAGGACAATACCCATACGGTTCCATAAATAAAAAATTCTGAGATCAACTTCTTCAAAATTTCTCACATATTAATTTCACAAATTAGGGATTGCAATCCCGCATAACTGGATTTATTGACGAAGAATATCGACTGACTGAAGAATAGCGTATTTTCAAAAAGTTAAAACCATAATATTTTCGTCATAGTAGGTAATAGCATTAAAGAAGGTATAGGTAGTGTAGTAATAGAAAACTGTGATTTAATAGTACTTATACGGTAGGTAGTAGATGCGGGCAGCGCAGGACCGATCGTTGTGGAGATCCTTGGGGGAGGCCTATGCCCAGCAGTGGGCGTCGTTCGGCTGACATGATGATACGAATAAGAATGAATTAAAAAATGCACAATGCTACAAAGCTTCGAGCTTTCGAGCTCGTTAGGGGGTAGGGAAGAAGTTAGAACCGCCCAGCATTGACGTGAAGCCTAATTAAGTTTGGCGAGAGGGCTGAGTGCGGCGAGGGACTGCCCGGGTGTGACCGAGTCCAACATGCCGTTTGGTATTCTCCTCTTGACACAAAAAAAGGTAGACACTGAGGTAGACACCGTGTCGTATCTGTACGACTCTCTATTTCTAAACATTACATCATATTATTATCTTCTCAATTCCAGACAGTGAAATACTTCTTACTGCTACTCGCATCGCCTTGCTGGTCCCAAATGGATATGAGACCCGATGTGGTCTTCGACGAAAGGAACGATCGCTACGACATCTCATCCCTGATACCGCGCCAGAACCGGTACTTCGACAGAGAGGTACAGTTGTTAATCCTATCATCAACCAAACTGAATACAATATGTGCCTTCACTGGAAATCGAACCTGGGATCTCTGGGTCTGATACCGGTGGTGTGAGACCTCGTGACCACACGTATACCCCTGGAGATGAGACCCGATGTGGTCTTCGATGAAAGGAACGATCGCTACGACATCTCATCCCTGATACCGCGCCAGAACCGGTATTTCGACAGAGAGGTACAGTTGTTCTAAACTTCTAACTGACGAGCGCGGGTGAGCCATACTTGTACAACTCGGGCGAGCTAACTTGACACCTGCAAATTATACCCCTGAGACCTCTGGGTCTCATACCGGTGGTGTAAGCTCTTGTGAACCACTTGACCACAGAGGCGGTTTCATCGTCATCAGTCTTTTAATGTCCCCACTGAGTGCTGGGCACAGGGATGGATCATTATTATGGATGGCTAAGGAGAATGGGCTATGATGCACATCGCAAGCCCCAATGCAGATTGGTGGGTATGCAACTCCAAACGCAGCCGTGACCAACGGCTTAACATGCCTTCCAATTTTCCAATGCACGGAGTTTAGGATAAAAATAAATACCCTTCCCGTGACCGACCATTGCGAAAGTTGTTTAACCTCAAAGTGTAGTGTGTGCACACAAACCCTTTGCTTCGTCCAGTATATAAGGCGCTGTACGCCTAATTAAACAGATCATTAGATCGTTAGACTACTGAACAACTGCCTTTCATTACAAATCCGTCGCGCCAAACCTTCCATCACTGCATGGCGACCCTGCCAGTGCTGCCCATCGGCAGTGCTGGGCAACTGGTTTTTACAAAGAAAAATATGTTGTGAAAGTTTATCGTCTCAGACACCACGCCATGCGCCACAAAATCGTGTTAGACGGTTTGTTGGTTTGAGTAAAAGAGAGTTTTCCACCGAGCGCTCAATCCACCTACTTCTACTTTTAACGTCTTTCGTAAGTTCTGTGGAAGCAACAAACAATGATGATTGTATTAGCCGCTCACTTGCATTCTTGACACTGTTGTGTCTGAGGCCAAAAGTTAATATTGCTCGCTGAAGAAGGTAATTGGACGCGAGCAATTGACCACCCGATCGGGGGCTCCCGCTGAGCAAGTAACACCTTTCGGCACCTCCCGCGAAGCAAGTGAGCGGTTACGCTGTGATACTGAAATAAACTATTTATGTACTTTTGTATTATGTACAGGAAGCAATGAGGGCGAATGAGGACTACAGAAGAAACTTGCCAATGGAACAACTAGCAGCAGAGCTAAGAAGGAAAGCCCAGAATAACAAAGACTTGAGGGATTTCGCTTACCACGACCAAATGTTCAGCGACGAGGGAGGAGACATGTTGGAATTCAACAGGAATCTAATGAATTTCCAAAACAGTAGAAGGTTCTCGAAAGTTCTGGACTATTTGGGAAGGAAGAACCACAGAAATCGCAGAAGTGGTGCCACTGAACTCAACGATTTGGAAAAAGAAGCGTTGTCGCGTTACGTCGTGCCTGTTGATTTGAAAATTAACGGTTACCTTCAAGCGCCTCTTGTAGATTAGTTATTTGTTATACAAAATCTGTTCATTTGACTATAACTTATTGAAGCTTCTATTCGTCTTTACAATAAAATTAGCTTTGCGATTTGATTAAACGTGTTTTAATTATTCTAGTACCTAGTTTAACAATATCAAAGCAGTAGGTAAGCTATTTCAACCAAACTTTAGCTTCAGAGCCTGTAGATCTAACATTAATGTTTCTTGTACTTGTACAAGATTAAAATCCGGAACGTGGTTAATAGATGTATTAAGTAATGATATTATAATAATTATTATGAAAGAAGCCCATGTTTAGATTTGTTTTCAAGTTCCTGATATTTCGGAGCATATTACAATTACTTTACTTTCATATTGCACTTTGCACTGAGCTGCCTCATGGTGTAGGCGTTTCATCGCATTACGTTCAGTTTGCAATTTGCATTAAGTCCACTTCGTCCAAATTCACGACGAATCATCCACTTCGCAAAACGTCCAAATCGCGGAACGTCCAGTTTGAGAATGGTCCATTTCGCATTTGGTCAACGCCAATTAATGCGAAACAGGGATAGTTTGATAAAAGCCACAAAGTCTCCGGACAGGCAAGGGGCGTGAGAGGGTGGAGGCAGGTAATACTGAAATAAAAGTGGAGTAGGTACCTACCTATTTAAAAATTGATAAATTGCATAGTGGACCAAACACAAAAAGGACTAAGTGAGAAGTAGACCAAATACGAGAAGGATCTTAGATGGACTATTATTTATTCTGTGATCATTCATCGACCATGATATGAGAAAAGCATTATACGCGGATAAGTGGACCAAATGCGAATAAGACCTTAGATACCTATTGGCACAAGAGTGGGCCAGTTTGCGTTGCTCGCAGACGGCAATCACACGCAAACCCGGCCCTGTCCACGGTGACACATCATGCGGTCACCGACCATAATAGCACTAGTGGACCAAGGGCCAAGTTTGCAAGATTGCCCCCCCCCCCCCCTTAACAAAATTTGCCCACCGCCCTCAACCAAATCCTGACTCCGCGCCTGTCTGTGTGGGTGGGTATCGGCTGACTTGGTTCTGCATGCGTCTAAACGATGGTGAGTTCCATCGAGCTACTGCTCAAGACGTTGGATGCTATAATAATTCATCATACGTTTCAATTTTAAGAAGAAACCCATCACAATTTCACATATAGATTTATCATTAACAAAGAGATTAACTAGTTTTTAATTTGTTTCATTAATCGATTTACTACGAAATTACACACGGTGCTACAACGGTAAATGAAAGAAAATTATTTTTCAATCAAAATTAATAATTGCTCAGAAGCGGTACAAAATCAATCTCACGCTAAATTAAAATCTCTTTAAGAAAACTCTTCCAATTATTTTGACTTGCCGACTTCGCGCAGTGTCCGGAGGTGTCGCATTATGTGGTGATATAGTATTTACTATTTTCAGACATGTCTTCCAAATTGTCTCTAGTCTCTATCGTGCTGGCACTTATTTCTGCAACTACGCAACTAAGTTTAGTGCCTAAAAACGAAGCAGGACGTTTGCACCACGGACTCGACTTCAAAAAAGTAGTGGAACATCTCACTCAGCATTCAGGTCCCCACCATGATCAACACACAAGCGGCGCGGCCACCAATTTGTTAAACATTCAAAATGTTCATTTGTACTTGAATCGCGGAAATGAAAGGTCTGCCGTGCGATCTGATAATCAGCAAAAATTGTGCCAAGTTGGCCGGTGTGGATGCTCCGGTTACAGGTGTGACGCTGACAGAGACGGTAATGATGAAAGAGAACAAGACCGATGCTCCGGTGATAGATGCGATGAATCGTTGCAGGACGGTGAGGATAGATGTGGATGCCGTCACAAAGGTGATGTTAGAGAAGGGGACAGATGCGGTTGCGGAAGGAGTGATGTAAGGGAGGGTGACGACAGATGCGGATGCCGTCACAAAGGTGATGTTAGAGACGGGGACAGATGCGGTTGCGGAAGGAGTGATGTAAGGGAGGGTGACGATAGATGCGGATGCCGCCATAAAGGTGACGTTAGAGATGGAGACAGATGTGGATGCGAAAGGAGTGATGTAAGGGAGGGTGACGACAGATGCGGATGCCGCCATAAAGGTGACGTTAGAGATGGAGACAGATGTGGATGTGGAAGGAGTGATGTAAGGGAGGGTGACGACAGATGCGGATGCCGCCATAAAAGTGATGTAAGAGATGGGGACAGATGTGGATGCGCAAGGAGTGACGATAGGGAAGACGATGATGAAGACAAAACTCTTCGTTGTGCTAACGACAGATGTGGTAAAGGAGATACCAGATCAGAGAGCGACTTGAAATCAGAGCTCGAACGTTACGGCAAGAAATATAAAATCAACAACGAACTGGATGCAATAGTACTCGACCTTAGCAAACTCAATGGGCTCTTGGATAAACTAAATGACCGGAAAGGCAGAAAAATAGAAAAGCAAAAGTTTGCCCATTCAGTCCCAGATCTCGATCTGGATTACTACTTCAGCTTAGATGACGACGACGAAAGAAGTGAGAGATCTGACGACGTCGCTTACGTGATCGATGTAGACCAAAACGACGATGTGAATCAAGAAGATGCACTGTTTGGCATACCGAAAACGAAAGACTCTTCAATACCTAAATTTGCCAGCGAACTTTATGAAGCCAATCAAATAAACGAACTGAACAAGGCTTGGAATTATGTCAACAACAAAAGAGGTGACAAGGATCTGTCTTCCCTATCCAGAAAACAACGATACCTTCTTCAAAAACTTAAATCACAGAATCAGTACACTCAAGGTGACGAAATTGATTTGTGGAGTCAAGTCAAGAGAGTTTTAGATTTGGAGCAGGATAAAAGCAGAGTGCTGATGAAAAAAATGATTCAAGGAGTGCAACCCTCCGTGGGTTACAAATTCAGGGAAAGAGATTTGAGAACTAAAAAGAGGTTGTTTCCTTTAACAGCCAAGCAGAAACTGAAACTCATGAAACACCGGAGTAGAATTTCGCTGCCGTTATCGGCTCAGTCGCTGCCGCTGTCACTGCAGGCGCAAGAGCCTCGACGAGTGGTCCGCGAGACCGAGCAGTACGGGGTGCCGTTCGAACTACAAATAGAAGGGTTAGGCCAAGTCAATCCCGAATGAGTGATTTTGTGAAACATTATAAAAACTTGAATAAAAATCTGTCTTTGTTTTTATGAGACTCATCCTAATCCCAACACAACACACATGTGTCACACACCCACCTTTCTTTGTTATTATAGTTGAATATAATATGTATTTACTTACCTCCACTGACCTGTGGTATAATAGAGGGCAGTGCTTACCTCGGTCACAGTAGTAAGGCTGTGCCTCGATAAATAAAAAGTATTAGAATCCAATAGAGTAAGCATATAACGCATCAGTAAAATATTAATTTCCGAACGGAATTGATTTTGACGTTTTCATTTGCAGTTTTCTGACATTGAGGAGTTTTGCGCGGGAAGCGAGAAAATAGGACGGGCTTTATTTCTTAATTTTCTAATTTGGTTTTTCGGGGCTTTTATTATGTTAGTGTGGTGGAATTAGTGCAATAATGTGCCATTAATGATGAACAATGAAGTAAAAGTGAGAAATAAAGTAAGGCGCTCCGTACGATTCAGATTGCTATTCCCGCGTTAAACTCCCATGAGCATTGAAATGTGTATGAACCACCTGCGCATTTTAATGAGTTAGGTTAGGTCAGCAAGACATAGAATTACTGAGACATAATTATTAGAAAAAAACGTAAGAATAAGTACTACTAAAGACATATTTTCTAGACTGAAGAAAGAAAACCTACTAATGACGAGGCAGTATGGTCCCAGACCTTAGCCTGTTCCTTTAGGAACGAATATATAAAATAAAAAAATTCTGACATTGACAGTTGACAGATTATCAATATTCGTTTTCGTTCGTGAATCGTTTTACAAATTTCACATTTTATGTAAAAATAAATTAATCAGGATTCAGGACCGTTTAAAACTATGAAGTTAGTTTAATATAATTGAACACAATTTAATAATACACGTTCTGAAAATCCTTACAAGCCAATTTAGTTGGCTACTTCAGAAAAATGGCAAACGAAACACCAGAAAGTGATTTTTCTATCGAATGTTTTCAAAATTACTCTGCCCCTGAAGTATTCGTGCAAGGCCTAGCTGGTATGGTCGACCAAACGGACGTGGAAACGATAATAAGGGCTCAGAAGAACATGTAAGTGTCCATACTTAATTCCATGCTAAAATTTTAAATGCGAAAGTAAGTTTGTCTCCCTCCATACCATTCCCATTAATCCTTTACGCCTAAATCACTGAAAAATGCGTTCTCTATGAAACGCGATTTATGTGATATAAAAGGCAATTCCAAGCAAACAAAGTCAGATTTCGAGAGATAGTGCCTAATGAGAGCTTCATAAAATGCCATCAAATTACCACCAAAAAGCATTTCTATCCTTTTAAAAGATGTTAAAAATTTTTAGGCTGCAACGTTTCGAGAAAACTACAGAAATGTTGACTAACTGCAATCAATTGTCAGCTAGCAGACTTCGAGCTGCATCTGTCGAGTTCAAGAAACACACTCAACTGCTGATGGATATGAGGAAAGACTTAGAGTTTATATTTAAGAAGATAAGAGCAATAAAAACTAAACTAAGGTATCTTATTAATTTTTTACAAGAATATCACAATTTTAGCTATTCTTTTTCTGATATTAGGTGAATTAATTTAGATTTAAGCATACTTATGCCATTGATTACTTATTGCATCCTTATATTTAATAAAAGATATACACTACATTATACTAAATGAATAACTAGGTTTCAACTTGCTAACGGGCAGTTTTTATCCAAGAGACTATTATATGATTATAATCATAGAAATAGTAATAATGTTTACATGGAAATAGATTGTGTTATGTTTATTGTAAACTGTTGTATGATTTAATTTGCAGTATACAATACCCAGAAGCTTACAAGGCAGCAGTAGCAGCATCAGCAGCAAGCAGAAAACCAATTGATGAGGAAGAAGAAGATGATTTCAAACCTTCAGACACCAGAATAGAATCTAAAATGGTAGCAACTGCCTCAACAGAGACTTTGAAACCAACAACCAGTGAAGAAAAACCAATTAAAACCAAAGGTTTACTGAAAACTGGTCAAAGCAGTAATTCCAAAGAAACCGGTGCTACCAGCACTGAAAATAAGAAGGAAAATAGTAGAAAAGTGAAAAGAAATAGTAGTTCATCTGAAACGGAAAGCGCTAGTTCGGGTGATGATAGCAGTACTGATACAGGATGAAAAAGATTATAGATTTCTTATTGGACATCACTTTACCCCAGTTTATATGTGATACTATTATTGACTAAGTTATAGTAATGCTTCAGCAAAAGGTTTCAGTTAAAACATAAAATTACAGGCTTCTTTTCCTGCTTTAGCATTACGCATTATTTGCAAAGTACAGATGAACCAATGAAATTGTTACCCATTTTGCCAATAATTTGTTTGAAAGTATTAATGTTATAAAGGAATGACAAGAAGTTTGAATTTTGATTTTATTGAATTTTAATATCTGTTGGAAAATAAACTTATGATGGGGACTTATGATGGTATAGTCTTTTATGGATTTCTTCATCATCATTTAAAGGCAGTTGACATGCAAAAAGTTAATGTAAAGAATGAATACTGCTTATTTAGCTGTTCTATTAACAGTTACCTAAAAACTATTCTTGGTATCATAAACTCATTATAATATAATGATAATTATATCATTCATAAACATATAACTATTCATTTCTTACCACAAACTTATGTATGTATAAATGAACATGTTGATGGTGTATGTAACAATTTATATAATTATTTCATAAGAAAGTATCATTAAAACGAACAAGCAGTATTTACAAATAAAAATCAATATTCTTTTAACTGTTTTATTATTTAGAATTCCTACAATATTTTTAAAGTATTATTATTACACAAATTGTAGCATTGACAACACACCAAGACTATTATTTACAAGCAACAAATAAACAATTGATCTGATCACTGATTATTTTAAACAAATGCTCAAGTAATTGCAATGCATGCATTATGACTTTAGTAAATTAGTACATAAAATAAAGGTCAGGGAGAAGTGAGAATCAGATTGTGTAATAATAAGCTTTTGTAAAAATTTCATTTTTGTGACAAGTTTTTTTGCTGACCTTACTTTAATATTGTATTGTCATCCATACTAAACCTGTATGCAAAATTTCAGCTCAATCAGACACTGGCAAGTGGGTCAAATTTAGGTTGCAAGATTTGACCAGAACGGACATACATGCATACATACATACACTGCAAGTTAAATATAAGCTTGTAACAACTGGTTTCAATATAGGTAAGTTGTATAACAACTTTATTTAATAACTAGTTGCTCCTTGCAGTTGAATGTTGGGTCTTTTTCACTCTGGAATAATGTAGCTTTCTCTTTCCTATACAATACTTTGTTCAATTCAATATAGCATAGCATGGGTACTGATAGGTTATTCATGCAAAGCAAAAATTGCTGTATGCTATTGGAATAAAACTCGTCAGCATAAGACATTATTTATGAAGCTTATGCTAGAAAATTAAGACTATTCCTTGCTAAGGGTGATATTCCATTTATCAAAGATCTTTGTTCAATATTGCATTTGATCAAAGGAATACAACCCTTATTACCATAGTGCTAAGGGTGGTATTCTACTCATCAAAAATTGTATCAAACTTGGATCCAAGAAATTCGATTCACCCTTGATTCACCCTTAGTACTATGGTAATAAAAGTGGTATTCCTTTGATCAAATGCAATATTGGACAAAGATCTTTGATAAATGGAATACCCCCCTTAGAAACAACATTTTGCTTTGCACGAAAATGAGCTGTCATATCATAGCCTATGATGAAGCATGGCATGGGTCCTATCCTATGATTCATAGGACCCATGCCATGCTTCATTGAACAAAATATAGTGAAAGAATTTTCAAAATCATTCCCAGTTCATCATACCTACTTTCAGAGATTACTTCCTACAAACATCACCTCTGTACTATTAATTTAGAAGTTTTGGATTGAACTGTTTTCAATAAAAAAGTTAGATAGATAGAAACATTTATTGTTGCCACACATAAAAGTTACATTAAATGCAAAACTTACAACAATAATTAAAATGGGAGCACAAGAACCGTTTACACATTTGCTCTTAATATTAATTTCTACCCTAAGGGAGGGTTCCTATTATGTCGTAACGACAGATAATCATGCAGTTTTTAGTATCGTGGCTTATATATTTAAAAGGTGTTCATATAAGTCCACAATATTACAAACAGTTTAGCATTGTCTACAAAATTTTTTGCAGTGACAACAGATTGTCATGAGTGGAAATGGACAGTCGTAAAACGATAAAAAATCGGCAAATCAAGTGTCACGATCCAATGAGAACAGCTAGATACGATAGTCGCTAAACAATAAAAAAAATTTATGACAAACAGTCGCTAGGCTATAATGGGAACAGCTAGAGGCGAAATTCGTCCAACAATAAATTAACCTACCTAACAACATAGTGGGAATGTTGCAAAATCAATCCAAAAGAATGGCATTTTTCCCATTTTTTATTAAAATTGATTGAAGATACTTGTCTTTTATTATACACAACAAGAAAATACACTTATTATCAATTTATCTTAATTATTTTGAATGGCATTTTCTCTTTATTTAGTTTTTAGAAGTTTCAATAATAATAGGTCTTTACCTATGAAATTGCCGTTTTGTATGGAGATTTCTGTAATTATTTTTTTTCCATACTAACGTTTTTGTTATTATTTAACGACTAATATTATGTAAATTTACAAAATTTTACACACGTATTTATGGACATTTTAACTACTAAATGACACATTCGTTAAGAGAAAAAAAATTTTTTTCACTAAGTTACAACTAATAAAGTACGAAATTCTGGAAACAAAAATAGTCGTAACTTTCGGAATACGTTTTTTCTATGTAAATAATCAAATATCGTGGTTATTAAATTATCAAAAGTTGCTCGATACGGTCTTAATGTAACGCAATATTAAAGAAATTATATATTTCTAATATTATAAAAGTTGTTAAGTTATATGTACAAAAGAAAAAAACGGCAATTTCATATGTAAAGACCTATTAATTCTTTTAATCAAATACTAATCCTACCCTGTACCAACAGCATGTTTTTTAGTATACCTTCTAGCATTTTCTTGAAACTTTTCTGTTTCATATTTGTATTCACTAGCAACGTCCATCATGAGTGGATCATCCGGGTTAGGGTTAGCAAGGAGTGTCTGTAGCGACACCAACAGAGATTCCAGCGTTATAGTTGGGAGCCAGTTGCCTTTCGGTGGCATTTTCAACATGTCCATGCATATCCTGCCTCCTGAAAAATACATAAAAATTACAATGGAAAAGTCTGAACTAAGGTTTTGTTATTTTTGCCAACATAAAAGTTTGCTGCAAATATTTTACATGCAAAAAAGCACTGCAGTATTCATTGCAGGAAAAAAACACATCTAATTACATTTTGCTAACTTGGTCAGAGTGCTTTTGATTGAGACCAAAAGCAAAGCATAAACAGTTTGACAACTTTTACAATTTAATTTAAGTTTTACTTGATTTATCACTACATTAGTATAAAACAAAGTTGCTTTCTCTGTCCCTATGTCCCTTTGTATGCTTAAATCTTTGAAACTACGCAACGGATTTTGATGCGTTTTTTTTTAATAGATAGAGTGATTCAAGAGGAAGGTTTATATGTACTTTTTATCCCGATATTCCCACGGGAACGGGAACCACGCGGGTGAAACCGCGGGCGGCCGCTAGTAAATCAATAAATTAAAATCTTCCAACCATTACTCATTTCAAATCTAGTAACTATGTGTAGGTACCTTTGTCTATATTCGGATGATAAACTTGAGTGATAAATTTCACCAAAGGAGGTTCGAAGGGGTACTTCTCAGGGATGTTCACAGTTAATTTAAAGGTGCCCATTTCGTAAGGAGAGCCCTTTGGGCCGCGTAAGGTGACCAACAAGACACCGTAACAATCTTCCTTCTCAGGCCGACATGTAATGCCCCATGGCGGATTAGACTCGAAGTTTTTCACCTCGCGGGCGAGCCGCGCCCTACGGGCGCTAGTACTCATTATTGTTGACGCAGTTATAAAGCTCTTTAATTTATTTTCACAGATTTACTTCGAAATAAAACAGGCGGCGGGCGGGGCGGCAAAGACGAGACGGCAAACAAACGCACAACAAACGCCAATCAATATATAAACCAAATATAAACAGTTTTTTTATTTTATTAATGTCATGTCAATGTCAGACATGATCATGTGTCAGTCAGTCAATGTCACTGTCAGTCAGTGTTGCCATGTGGAGGTGTAAAATCTGTATTTTCAATCAAATAATCCGTACAAAATCCGTAGGACGATTGTGGTTAATCCGTATGAATGGGGAGGAATGCTAACTTTTAATCACGACAGAGGGCGTAGGTAATATTGGGGGGTGTTTTGTTGATTCATAACCATGGAGATAGACTTAATACTGAGGTAACTGGAGAGTGCAGTACTAACACTTTTTTGTGACCACAAATTACACAGTGGCTGTCTTCCGTCTCACCTACACTTTAATAAAATACGTATGGTCATATGAGACAACTGACAGCCACTACATACGAAATGTCAAATTTGCTGGGTCCACTTTTTTATTCAGGGTGAGAACTCCAGTTACCTCAGTATTAAGTCTAGCTCCATGTTCATAACCATGGAACTCCACACTTCGAACAAAAGATTGAAGACAAAATTCCGTGACATTTGAATGTTTTCGAGGCCCCTCCGTCTGTTTCTAACTCATTGTAAATGTCAACGTTGATCGAATGGTGTCAAATTTTAAAATTCGAAATGGTGGATGTTTACTAGGTTGACCAAGAGTGTCCCCATTTTTGGGACGTCCCTTTTCAGCTGACCGTGTCCCTTAATTTAAAAAAAAAACCTATGCGGGACAGTACATTCATAAATACAACTAATTAATAAAGGCTATCTAAACCTCTGTGCCATTCAGTCATCAACAACATTGTCCCTTTTAGTGTAGGCAATGAACAGATTCTTTGTATGGAGACCCATACACTAATTCCTCAGTCGATGAAACTTTGCTGAGTTATAAAATAGCATGAGCCATAAACTTTTAAATGATTATCCAAAAAAAAACTCGCACGGAAGTTAGGTATTTATACATAAATATACAAATCTGTTTATATATTGAACCGAGTAATTTCTCAGTCCAAATTTATTTTACCAAATGAGTTATTTATACTAGTATGTGATACTTGATGAAAATCCAAAACTTTTTTCAAACATGAGTATGCTTGGCAAAATGGTATAATTCCGTTAAAAAGTTCGACAGAGAAATTTTTCAGTCAAAGTCACCCCATTTTGTTTTATTAAAATTTGGTGTTTCTGCTGGGATATTTTTTTGGATATTTCATATTATTGTTTTTATACGTTACATGAATATGTCTGGTTAAGAAAGTTTAGACGGAGCATTTTTCATAAAAAAGATATCAATGAAATAAGACTTTCATTAAAAAATACCTAATCTTCTATTATTATTATTTTTTGGAAATTTATACCATACTTTTAATTTATTGATACTTTATCATGATGTAAAGTTTTTTCTGACTGAGGAATTACTGTGGGCGTCAACTAGCTTCATTGACTACCTACACTATTTATGCTATTCCGGCATCCAATGCGCACGTAGAGAGAATTTTTTCCTTGTGTTACTAAACCTGGTTCAAAAATAGAATGCTTGTCTGATGACTGTAAAGGCTTAGTTCCAAAATAAAGCTATCCTTGATAATATAAATAAAAAAACCGGACAAGTGCAAGTCAGGCTCGCCGACCGAGGGTTCCGTACCTACATCTCTACATATAATAAAGCTATAGAAACCATTAGCCGACTGTCACTACTTGTTTGACCGCAAAATCAAGCTGGGGGGCTACCGGCTAAAAAATATGGGTATGGGATTGGGCTTAAACTGTCATTTGAATTCCTTATTTTGATAGATTTTTGCTGCTTTGTTCTGTTGAACGTTACTAGCTAGCTATCGTTATATTCGTTATACCCGACGTCACAAATCAAGAAACTAATAGTGGCTATTTTTTTATCAAATTGACTTAAAGTTCCAAAAAAACGTATAAAGTTCATACCCATAAAGTTACGCGGTAGCCCCCCCCCTGGTACATAATATTCCGTAAACAAAAGCGATCAGTGTCATTTCGCTTCATTTTACACTTAAATTCTCATATTATTTAAATTAAAGCTGCTATTTTAAAATTTCATAGATTATGTTACTCATTTCGCTCTTATAAGCTAGTCGGCTACAATACAAAATATGTATATGGATGGACATGGGCTTCCTTGGACATTTGAAGCCCATATTATGCACATTTATGGACAAAATATGGGCTTCAAATGTCAAATGAAGCTCATATCAATATTCAAATTTTTTAGCCGGTAGTCCCCTGGAAGTGACTCTGTGATTTCGTGATCAAAACAAACAAATGGTTACTTACATGAAAACATATTTTAATAAAGTATTTTTATTAAATTCGTAAAATTTATTATATCAAAAATACAGTCATAAAAATTCTCTTTTGAACTCTTATAAATAATTAAATAATAAACTTACATAATAGAATAAACTATGTAGTAAGTAAGTATAAAATATTAAACATACTTTTCCGTAAAGTTTATATCTAAAAATATTTATTCAAAATACTTATTTGCGACATCACACACAATCTTTCTGTAAATATAAGTAGAAATTAGTAATTATCATAAAGAAAAGACTAATATTAGCACCAAAGGCTAGTAAAAGCATTTATTAGTACCTACCTACTCTAAAAAAAAATGCTGATAAGTACCTATAGAAAATGCAGAGAAAGGAATGTGTTTCAGAATTTAAATGAAATGATTGTATAAAAATAGTACTTATTATAACTTATTACTTATGTGTTTCCTTTTACATACGCTTGATAAATAAGATTTTAGTAAAAATTACATTTTTATTACAAATTTTTTTGCTGGCTGTACTTTAATATTGTACTGTCATCTGAACCAAACCTGTAGGTATATTTACAAAATTTCAGCTCCATCGGACACTGGGAAGTGGGTCAAATTAAGCTTGCCATTTGTCCCCCACTAACTAGTTAAGGCGCTACTCGGAAAAAGTATGGACTTCTTAATTTAAAACTATAGGACGGTTACCGTTGTTACAAATCTGGTAATAAGATATATATTTCTTCATACCTTTATCTAGATTCGAATATTTTGCCTCGACACTTTTTCTTTTCGAAAAGACCTTTCAAAAATACGAAAATTCAAGATTGTTCTTAAATGGGGTTACTGACACTATTGGAAATTGGTTTAATTAGTGGACAGGACACCAATAATATCTAGGATCGTATAGATGCATTTTTTAAAACCGCTGTAGTTTTTTAATACGAAGTGATTTTGTGTTTTTTTTTGCCTAATCTGCAAAATCGGTCTCGCTCCCGCGCGCTTCGTTTTCTCATTGCTATCTCGCTTCAGCATAATTTTTTCGAGTATCGCCTTAATTAATAAAAAGCAAGACACAGTTCCCGCAAATACAGCTTGATTAGGATTTTACTTAACCAAGTTTTTTAAAAACTAATCTATAATTTTGTTTTTGATTAACCTAGGTAATCGAAATGGGCGGGGCGTGGCATCTGCCGTGTCTGTCATACTGCCATACGGCTTGTGTGAGAACCGAAATAATTTCGATTCTGAAAGAGCGAAACCAAAATGCTAATGAGCTTCTGATAATGTATGGAGTTTCATGCGAACCGTTTGAGAGTTTTAACCACCCCCCCTAGACAAGTGACTTTCTATTATCCACATCGCCAGTAGAATAGAAAGAAAATGTATAAATGTTAGCTGTCGCCAGGATCGCATAGTCCCATTACTAGGTACTTAGGAGCCCGAAACACCGGAATCAGGCGTCTGTCCCTCGATGTACATACCTCGCCCGCACTTCCATAGAAATTAGGTCCGCAAAAGAGCTAGAATATATGCGATAGAAAGAGATGCAACGAGTGGCCGTTCGTAATTTGCACCGTACAAGCTGAATTCCACTTTATTGCGTTATAGCTAGAGTTGATATTTATTTAAACGGCTTAGCGGAGTGCAGTATCTGTTACGTAGTAACTATTTAGTAATCTGTGCCTTAACGGTCGTCGAATCGTAGGGGAGCATGCCACAACGATCCCCCGATTACGAAAAACCGACTTCTTTTTAACCGACTTCTAAATCAAAAAGGAGGAGGTTCTCTATTCGTCTGTATGTATGTATGTTTTTTTTTTTTTTTGTGTATGTCCACCGATTACTCGAAGACGGCTGAACCGATTGAAATGGTTCAAACGGTATTACATCAGGTTGGTTTCCAAGTTGGTCCCATTTTTTGAAATTTTGAAATAGGTTCAGTAGTTTTCAGGAAATCTTGAAAATACTGTTGTTTTCGTTACCACTTTATGTGAATTTAATACGTATCTTTAGGCATAACTCCTTTGTATAAACAATATAAAAACCGATTTAGACGATTCTTGTTTTGTTAAAAAGGGGATACCTCAAGGTATTTTAACCGACTTCAAAAAAGGAGGTTTTCAGTTTGATCACATATCTATTTACCAGAAAACACGTAAATTGCCTGCACGATGCACTAAAAAGAGTGAAATAAAAATTATTTTTATAAAAAAATAAAACCGCCTTCAAAAAAACCACATTAAAAAAGTAAGAAATAATTCCTCACCAAATAAATAACGTAAGTACTTTGAAGTCGGGCGGGTTTTAACAAAAACAACAAAAAATTGTACATGTTTCACGCCCGACTTCAAAGTACTTACGTTATTTATTTGGTGAGGAATTATTTCTTACTTTTTTAATGTGGTTTTTTTGAAGGCGGTTTTATTTTTTTATAAAAATAATTTTTAATGTATGGGATTGACATTAGCGATCGAAATGTCACGTGACCGCTAATGTCAATCCCATACATTCTGGCGATTTCGATAGTAGAAAGCCACTTGTCTAGGGGGCAGGTTTCCGAGCCCTGCACCAGACAGAGGTTTTAAGGAGCATGTCGTGCTGTTTACCTATACCGCCACCTAGCGGCGACATGTGGCGGCGTTGAGTATGCGTACCGGCTACCAGTAAGCCTAGCATGATCACCCAAAACGTGATATATATGGCATGATATAGCGTTTTATCAAAACCCATTGTCTTTTGACAGTTGTTTTATATATTTATCTACTTACATCTATCATTACAGGATTAACTCAATACAATAGAGTAACTCATCATCATCATCATCATCATGTCCTCCACACCGTGTCCGGTGACGGCGACTCCTACGTGCTCAACTGGTCCTTATGATAGGCACGAATATGACTGGCAAAACCAAACTTGGACTTAAAGGTCCGGTCACAAGACGCACAAAACAGCTGGCCTGAAGCATTGCAAGTGTAATTGTAAATAAGCTTTGGTCGAGTCTTGCGAACTTGATAGAAAATAATAAATAATAAACTTAATAGAGTAACTATTAATTTAATCAACTTAATATTGCAGTTTTAGGTAGGTTAGCACCATCTCTTGACCAATATACTCTTCATAAACTTCTAAATAGTTTCAGATTTTTCTCTATGCAAACTAGGGAGATAAACCCCCCCCCCCCCCCCCCCTTATCTTTACTTTCTATCAATAATAACATTTTTTTTTCATTTTTTACCAAAAGTCGAAAACTATGCGGTCTAAGAAAAAAAGAAAAAATGAAATTAGAATGTAATAAATGTAATAATCATGCAAGTAGCGCTCTTCCATATGATAGTTGATACCCCATATGCCCTAGTAGCTCTACTTCGACATTTCAGTCCCTGTTCCAAAACAGATATAAATATTTTTATTTCTCTCTTATTTGCAAAATACTTGGGCAAATTTCATCTAAAACTATTCCAAATTTCAAGTTGATAGCATTAGTAGTTCTCGAGATATCCAGCTGTAACAGAGGGGACAGACTGAGTCGCACCATAAGGGTTCATTAGTTTTTAATATTTTGTTTCGGAACCCTAAAAAGCACATCCCAAAACTATAATTTTTATATTTCGATGAAAATAGTGAGATACACCCGGCTAGAAACCAATTGTACTCTTAAAAGTACCTTACTCTTCAGCGCTTATCTTAATCACCTCTTCAAAAACCTGATCTATATTAGGTCTTACAGTATAATCGTATATCAAACATTTCTTCGCCAACTCGTAGATCTGAAGTGCTTTAGTCCATGTCACCTCCGGAGCCAAGACCTGGAAAAAATTTATATGAAAATGTTTATTTCAACAAAAACAGGATGTACATTTACGTGCAATAATATAGCACTTTGTCACATTAAAGCATTCCGAAAGAAAACTATCAGTGTCACAGTAGTCATTCAATATTGTAATATAACTAGGTCTTATGTTGTTTACATATTATTGCTTGTGACTGTACAATGTGTAAGTACAGGCGAACCAATTGAATCATAAACCATTTTCCTAATAATTTGTTTGAAAGCGTCAAAACGATAAAGTTCAGTGTCAATGTCATCAAGCTTGAATTTAGTACTTAGACCATATTGAATTTTAACATCTGTTGAAAAAAAATATGGTTGGTCACAATTAAATTGGTTTGACTCTGTAAGTACAAAAGAAGTGAACAGAATAGTTTACAGCAACATTATATTTTTTCGTAGTTCCTAGTTTACCGGTGTCTTCAACACTTAGAATTATTCTGTGTCATTGATGCCAGTACTATTCAGGCGCGGATACAAGGGGGGGGGGGGGGGGAGGCAATTGCCCCCATTGTTCCCCCCCTGACACACAATTTTTCTTACAAAACTTTTGCATTCATCATTTTACCACGTGAAATAAGCTAAAATTGCCCCCCCCCCCCTCCTGAACCAAATTTGCCCCCTCTGTACCAAATTTGCCCCCCCCCCCCCCCCTCAACCAAATCCTGGATCCGCGCCTGGTACGATTAACAAGAGATTAAAGAGAGGACATCTTAATCTAAGTATGTTACTAAGTTGTAAGTGCTCATTTGATTTAAGACTTGGTTAACACTTGGTTTTGCAAATGTGTGAAATAGAAAAAAAATAAAAAAGCCGACCCACCCTCCAAGTAGCTCCGCCGGGAATCGAACCCGAGACCTTTCACTGTTCACATTCGCCCGGAATGCACTGACCGCTGAGCTACGGAGTCGAAGTCGACTTCCGGCGGAGCTACTTGAAGGATGGGTCGCCATTTTTCTATTAAGTATGTCATCCTACTAATCCTTACTTATATATATATTATATATTTATATATATATTATAAATGCGTCTCTGTCTGTCTGTGTGTTACACAATCACACCTAAACTACTGAACCGATTTGAATGAATTTTGCTACAGAGATAGTCTAGAGCCTGAGAATGGACATAGGCTACTTTTTATTCCTGAAAAATATCACCTTCCCGCGGGATAACGTCGTGTAGTACACGCGGGCGAAGCCGCGGGCGGAAGGCTAGTATTATAATTATTGTGAAAGTTAAGATGTTTGGATGTTTAATACTGAATCGCGCCAAAATGGCTGAACGGATTTGGCTGAAATTTGGGACACAGATACTTTGTAGCCTGGAGAGGAACATAGGCTACTTTTTATCCCGGAAAAATGTTCACATTTCCGCGGGATAACGTTGCATTATGAACAAGTACCTAAGTTATGAATGCAAAAAAGTAAAAGTAATTTTATAATACCAACCTGAGTGATATCTCCTTTAGCCGTTTCAGCGATATAGTCTTGTATGTTTAAAATTTCATTGTTCCTCCTCACTAAGCACTGCTGGCTGGTCAGTAACTCCAATAACACTATGCCCAAGCTGTAAATGTCCACTTTCTGTGTTAGGCCTCCTCTCAACCGCTCCGGAGACATGTACGGAGTGGTCCCCATGACTGTGGAGCTTATTGTTGTGTTCGTGAATTGTTTGGCTAGCCCGAAGTCGCACAGCTGAAAAGATATAAGTATTTTTATATTGTTTGGTGCTAGCGTTGAGTTTTTTTATGACTTTTAAGGAAATAAAGGAAACAAATTAAAAGAAATGTTTTAATACAGTCATATAAGTACAAAAACCAAAAAAAAGCAATAAGTGTGGTGTTAAGGTCAAATTATTTAACTTTGATGATAATACATTACTGGTCTGATGGCGTATTTTTACTTTTAGGAATAAATTACGAAATATGACTATCGATTCTCTAGCTTTTTACTTTACTTTTATTACTTTTTTATCTGCAATTTTTAGTAACTGTGCATTTTATCAAAATACCTTTAAAAATGCATACAATATAAACAAAATATAATGGGAAACACTCACCTTAGGCTGAAAATCTTTGGTAAGCAAAATATTGGGACTTTTCACATCTCCGTGAATGTAAATCATGGCATCACCATTAACACCTTCCAGTTTTATATCCGCAGCAGAATCTCTATTATGTATATACCTCAAGCCTCTCACAGTCCCAACTATGATATTGATCCTTTCTCTCTCCATAAGCCGTTTAGCTCTGCTTTCAGAGGCTAAATTCAGTTCTAAAGACCCCCCTTCAACATACTGACAAACTATACACAAAGACGGGAACGATGTTATATCTTTTTGTATGCTATACCCGACTATTGGTACTATATTCTCGTGGCGCAACTGAGCAAGGCATTTTACTTCAGCATTAAAAGTCTGACTGACAAGTTCCGGCTTTTCGTATAGTAAACCTATATTTTTTATCTTCTTAACAGCTAGGAGACCATGTTCGGGATGGAAACCAGCGTAGACATCTCCGAAAGCACCACTTCCTATTTTCCCCGTAGGACCATGAGGTCCATAGATGAAAATATCAGAGAATTCTGTAGTTATCTCCTTAAGTTTGTTGTAGTCGAATTGTATCAATGTCTTATTCTCCAAAATGGTTGTGTCTATACGGAAAGTAGGCGGGGCGGGGTACACAACTGACTTTATAGCATCCTTTTTATCGTTCAGTAAGACAGACTTCTTGGCATCCTTTTTATCATTCAGCAAGACATCAAAGTTAGGGAAACCGTCTGCACTCTTATCGGTCGCTTCGGAGTATCTTGAAGAATACTCCTGAGTGTTTGTCTGAACTGAGGCGGTAGTTTTAGCTCCAATTGACTTTAGGACCGCGGGTATGTTGAAGAAACCTGAAGATTTCATTTGAGCGGTGGACTCAGTGGCCGAGTTATGCTTCTTTTCATTCCTCTTTAGATCTGATTTCAAATACTGGTTTACGTCGGTGTCAATTTTGGCCGCTGGACCCGTGCTGGGTCGAGGAGGTGGCGGTTCTGTAAATAATGAAAATCCAACTTTAAGTAAATCAATTTTAGTGTCAGCCGGCCTAGCATGAGCGGCTTTTGTCACGCGATATGATATAGCACGTCATACTGTCTTGCTTACCCCACTAAGGTGTAAGCAAGACAGCATTACGTGCTATATCATATCGCGTGATATAATGATAGTCATGCTAGGCAGGCAGGAGGGGCAATGGGGGCAATTGACTAAGATTGCCCCCCTCGAAACAAATCCCCCCCCCCATCCGATCCAAATCTGCCCCCCCTCAACCAAATACTGGATCCGCGCCTGCTTAAGGTGGCTGGCATAATGATTTTTTTTTATAAAGGATTTTTTCTGTAGTTAATTGCTAGTCGTGTTTTACAAAATTATTAATTCTAGGTACATTCTTATATGGGTAACTTTGCCGTAAACGCGGTTACGGATGGTTACGGTCGGTAACGGACGGTAACGCGACAAAATTGTAAAGCCTAGTTCATTTACTATAAAAAAAGATTAAACAAAACTGCAAAATAAAAATATCAACTTATTTAACGTATTTTTAATGTGTTTATTATCTCTTAGAATAGTTTTTAAGTACTAAATCAACAAAATGAGTGCCATTTCCTCTAGTATAAAATGAACCATTTCTTAAAATTAAAATGAACTTAATGGTTTCCTCTCACACCTGACTGTGCAACAACTAACAATACTTTTACGTAGGTATTAATCAAATTAAGAAACATTGAAATTTTGTGTTTATTATAAAAAAAAAATTATATTAAATCAACAAAAATAGTGCCATTTCTAAAAATCTAGATAAAATGTACATTTCTTGAAATATAAAATTAACAAAACGGTTCCCTCTCAGCCGGTCAAGCATGAGCGGCTTATAAAACGCGATATGATATGGTACGGCATGCCGTCTTGCTTACACAGACAGGGTAAGCAAGACAACTAGCTGTACCATATCATATCGCGCGTTATAAGCCGCTCATGCTAGGCCGGCTGAACTAAGTAGCTGTGCAACAACCCACAATAATTCTGTAACATTATATTAGACTAGCTTTCCGCCCGCGGCTTCGCCCGCGTGTTCTACACGACATTATCCTGATGGAATGTAATTTTTTCCGGGATAAACTATGTCATTCTCTCCCAATCTACCCCCGTACCAAAAATCACATTGATCCGTTACTCCGTTTGGACATGAAAGACGGACAAACAAATAATACCTACTTATTGATTTTGCCGTGGGAATATGATACTATCCTGTGGTAAAAAGTAAAAGTAGCCTACTATAATCCTTGCCAGGGTCTCAAATTATTTACTTAACCAATTTCTGTCCCCAAATTAGCCTGCGCTTAAAGTGATTTTTCCATATAATGAGATTTCCCGCGGTAAAAAGTAAAATATATCCTTTCCAGGGCCTTAAACTGTCTCTATTCTAAATATCATCCTTTCCATGAACTCAAACTATCGCCTTAAATATCAATTCCATTCTACAGCTTTGCCCGAGCTAAAACTTATTTTACCATGGGAATGAGCCTTATTCCCGCGGTTACAATTTGCCTATGTCCTTCCTAGCATCAGGACATCGGTGTCCCGGTGCTCCTATCAGTAGGAGTAATTAGTAGGAGCACCCGAAAGCACTGTCTCAAACTATCTCTATTCCAAATTTCATCAAAATTGGTTCAGCCGGTTTGACGTGAGCATATACAATTTCGCATTTATAATAATAGTGGGGATAGTAGAAATAGGAATATGAATGGCCAGCCGCGACTACGTCCGCGAGTACTACTTACATCGAAAAATTTTGTGTCAAGAAGTAGGTATCTAGGCATAGATGCAAATGCAGCCAGAAACCACAGAATAATATTTGTAGCAGAAGGCTCACTTCCGAAACACAAACAATGAATTATCAATCTTTTCCACGCGACAATTAGGTCTAAAATAATTTGCACCCGCACGCCTGCCTAACTAATTTGCCGTTCATTACAAGCGAAATTGAACCGTAGCTGTACGTAATACGGTTCTATTACTCGGAAACGCTTAAGCCAAATTGGTTTTGGGTGGTCTTAGTTGCCGCACTAGGGTCGACTCGACTGCAATGTTACGACGAAGTAAGTAAAAGGAATAACAAATAGCGCAAATGAATTTTAAATACAGAAAGCTTAGAATTTTTATTTTTACTTCTTTGCATTCACAGTTCAATTTTTGTTACTTACTTACTGAAAAAATTGAAAATGAAGTAGGTAGGTATTAGAAAAAGTCGACCGTCTCACAACTAGCTCCGATGGGACTCGAACCCACGACCTTTCACTGTCCGGGCAAATGCTCTAACCACTGAGCTACGGAGTCGCTAAAAAGTCGACCCGTCTCATAACTAGCCCCGATGGGACTCGAACCCACGACCTTTCACTGTCCGCGCGAATGGCCTGGCAACGAACGAATTGCGCATCCGTCGGTGCGTCTCATTGACTTATTTCATTAGGCGTCTGTTGTGAGCGCGCAATGATTGCGCAATTCGCTCGCGTCGCCGCGGTGTGCCGCCGCGCATTTTCGTGGCCAGGCCAGGCCGTAACGACTCAGTAGCTCAGTGGTTATAAGAGCATTCACAATTCACAATTATTATAATTATTCTAAGACAGAAAGTAGCTATATTTTGTAATTTGGTAGGTACCTACCTATTTTAAAAGTTAGTTACCTACCTTAGTTTAGTGTACATATTGTTGAATTTAGCGTAGTTATTCGATAACGTCTATCGTGAAGTGAGAACAAGCTAAGGTAAGTAAGTAGGTAGTAACAGCGCGGGCGCAGCGCGCGTCCGCGTAGTTCCTATGTGCGCCACGGCACGGTTGCCACGGCGATGAGCGCTAGCGTCGCGCTGCAAAGCGAGAATCACTTTGTCGATTTTTATTTTCGTCGTAATTACCTATGCTAAGGTGGGGCGGGGTCCTTAAATCAAATATTCGGATCATTAACTATTATAGATACTTATAGAATAAGACAGTATAGTCACACAAAAAAACTTCTTTCAGGTTTTCTAAGAAGATTATGAAATTTTAAATCCGGTCTCTTTCTGTCGTTGTTAAGACAACCGAAGGCCGCACAATAATAATGTCTAATATTACGCATTTTGCTATGAGTAAAACCACAAGGTAACACACTTGTGTTTTGGCGCGAAAGTGTGCCGAAAGTAAACTACTTAGGTGACTTCTTTCTCGCGTGGCGTCGCATGCACAACTGAGCGCGCGTGACACCCGTGATTTCTCTACCTCGCGGTAGACAGCGCGTAGTCGATTGAATTGCGGAGTGAGCCCCCCCTGCAGAAACCCTAGCTTATCGTGTCTTCTGAAGCATGATATATATTTTTAACAGCAATCCCATGATAGACCATTGCAAAAGTCACATAACCTCATCGATCGTAGACCGAGCACGCTACCCGTGGTTTAGGCATAAGAAGGTACGATACCTAGACAAACAGGAGCTACTATACTATCGTATGAATAATATTCGGACATTCTCTTCAACCACCAAAATGCAAAAAATCAAGTCAATACTTTCCTAAAAAATGTGTAATACTGATTTTCTTGAGATTATTCCAATGCATAAAGAATTTTTTGCTTTGCACGAAAATGAGCTGTCATGGGACCCATGCTTCATTATAAAAAAGTGAACAAAAAAAAACTGTATCCCACGGGAACTGTACTTTTCCCGAGTTAAAAAAACCGTATGAAATATTCCCGGCCAGAGTTCAATTATCCCGATCGATTTAGCCGTTTAGTTGTGATTGAGCCATAAACATCCAAACTCCTATATCAACATTAGCCCCCCCTTTCTACCCTATTAGGGTTTTTTATTTTGCCTACGCAGATCATTTTTAATCATGACCTATAGTATCCTTCACACCAATTTCCATACTCCCAAGTCCAGAAATGAGGAAGTTGTCATATAAGCCTTAATCCCCCCTTTCTATCCTATTAAGGGTTTTTTTTATAACTTCGCATACGCAGATCATTTTCAATCGTGACCAGTATCCAACATACCAATTTTCATACTTCTAAGTTTAGAAATGAGGAAGTTCCATATAAGCTTAATCCGCCCGTTTTACCCCATTATCGGGGAGTTTTTTTAACTTCGCTTACGGAGATAATTTCAATCGTGATGATTAGTATTCAACATACCAATTTTCATACTTCTAAGTTCAGAAATGAAGAAGTTCCATATAAACTTTATCTCCCCATTTTACCCTATTAAGGGGGAGTTTTTTTTACTTTGCTTACTCAGATCATTTTCGGTCGTAACCAATATCCAACGTACCAATTTTCATGCTTCTAAATCCATAAATGAGGAAGTTCCATATAACTTTAACCCCCCCCCATTTTACCCCTTTAGGGGGGGAGTTTCCTAAAATCCGTTCTTAGCGGACGTCTCCTAGGCATAATCTACCTTCCTGCAAAATAACATCTTCGTTGGTCCAGTAGTTTTCGAGATTTCGTGATGAGTGAGTTATGTCCCCTCGATTTTATATATATATAGATTATATATTTTAAAACATCATAACTCTTCAAAGAAAGCGAGTTTTAAGATTTTTTTATTTCGTATTTATGACAGTATAGTCACATGTAGCGGGGAGGTGCAATATCATGATCATATTTATATTCTCCGATATAAAATAGAAAACCTTGATGTAAACTGAGCTTTAGGTAACGGACGGTTACGGACGCCAATGCTACATGGTTAATCTAACCTCACTTTTAATTCTATTGTATTTTACCTAATTTCTTGCACAAATCCTATGTATCCAACCGTTAGCCACACTTCTTAAAGCAAATTTTGATGAAACATTTACTTTAACAAAAAACAGCTTTTTTCACGAAAATATCAGTTGGACAGGCAGCGAGCATAAATTCGTTCAACACTTTTCTTGAAACAAAATGGTCAAATAAAGCTGTCATCATAAACGTCAACCAGAGCAGTGTTGGCGCTTCTTAAAAATGGTAAATGTTGCCAGTTTTTAAAGTGAAATCTGCCTAAAACGGTAACGGATGAAAATGTAACGGACGCAAAATATTTGGTGACACGTTTTATTTTCAATGATTTTATTATAAAATATAATAAAATTTACTAAATCATAAAATATGTTTCCTATATCTATGTCACCCTATTACGGAAACACAATACTTTGTGTATTCTTGACTTAGTACTCAAATAAATCAACAATATCCAATGCAAGGTATCATGAAGACACTCGAATTTTGTATGGAACCAGAACGCAGTGTTTTAAAAAATGCATCAATTTAAATGTGTAAATACATTGTACTAATTTTATTTATTTTTATTTTTATAGTGAAAATGTTACTTAATTATTATAAATTATTAGTTCATTATAAATCGTCACTATTTTTTTTATTTATTTAATCAAAGTTGCGGACATTGTCAATCATACGAAATCGGCAAAGTTAGTCGGCCTTACACGTATTGGTTTCTGCATTTTGAGATGAGAAGTTTGAGTATGTCATGCTCTCTGTAAACATTTCTGCGGTGGTGTCGTGTGAGGCGGGTCGTTACGTTCCCTAAAATATGGTTGAGCGAAGCGATGGCTGGTTCATGCGTCAAGCTCGTGAACGGGTGCCACCAGTGGGATGGGTCTGCTCCTGGCTTCTTGTCTCAAAATATGCAGATTTTTAATGTTTTATTGTAGTTAGTTTTATTTTATCGTGGCTTGTATGGCACTGTTTAGTATTGACTCTTATGTTCTTAAACTATTCAAAGTTTTATTACCCTTGTTTGGCATTTATATTTATTATTTTATTTGCTACGTTTTTGGTTGGTGTGTATTTTAAAGAAACTACCTTTTGGATGTCTATTTCTTAGTTATTGAAAATTATTTACTGCTTTGATTACCGGGTTTTTTATTTTGTTTTTAAACTTAAGATTAATTTGTGATGGAAAGTGACTTTACATATTATATTATGTTAAAGTCACTTTTCAATTTGACGACTCTGTATGAAATATGACAGGGAGAAAAAAATAGCCATTAGCGAGTTTCTTGCCGGTTCTTCTCGTTACAAGGCCTCCCGCCGTAGGATTTGCGAACCGATAGCGTAGCTTCATTGACGTTCACAAGTGCTGTATCAGCCTAAAATGAATAAATGATTTTTGATTTTGATTTTTTGTTTTTAATGGCTGGATGAGAGTATAGTCGCGGATAACACACTGATCTTACGCGTGGGATGGCGTATGATAGGTATCCCCTCCACCTTCCCATGCCAATCTGGGGCGCTACCGCGTAACTTTATGGGTATGAACTTCATACGTTTTTGGGAACTTTAAGTCAATTTTATAAAGAAAATAGCCGCTATCAGTTACTTGTTTTGTGACGTCGGGTATAACGATAACTAGCTAGCAACGTTCAACAGAACAAAGCAGCAAAAATCTATCAAGATATGGAATTCAAATGACAGTTGAAGCCCATACCCATATCCATATTTCTTAGCCGGTAGACCCCCAGATCCGTTCAGTAGTTTTTGCGTGAAAGAGTAACAAACATCCATCCATAGATACTCACAAACTTTCGCATTTATATTAGTAAGATAGTAAAACTAATTTTAGATTGCGAAGGTCACATTATGGCTTAAGGCGCTACTCGGAAAAAGTATGGACTTTTTTATATAAAACTATAGGATGGTTAGAGTTGTTACAAATCTGGTAATAAGATATGTATTTCTTTATATCTTTTATTTTCGAAAAGACCTCTAAAAAATACGAAATTCAAGATTATTCTTAAATGGGGTTACATATAGGTACTATTGGAAATTGGTTTAATTAGTGGACACCAATAATATTTAGGATCGTATAGAAGCATTTTTTAAAAATCGCTATAGTTTTTTAATACGAAGTGATTTTGTGTTTTTTTTTGCCTAATCTACAAAATCGGTCTCGCTCCCGCGCGCGTCGTTTTCTCATTGCTATCTCGCTTCAGCATAATTTTTCCGGGTATCGCCTTACTATAATTTAAATAACCCTTTTTTGGCTTCGCCGCAGACTGGTAAAAATAATGTAAAACACGATTTGCGGACACGATCCGATTCACTTACTGCACTACACTTTTGCTTTCTATTTTATTAACGCGCACTACACTTTGCCGCATTTAGGTTCACCCTGAAAATCAAAATCATTTATTCATTTTAGGCTGATACAGCACTTGTGAACGGCACTGAAGCTACGCTATCGGTTCGCAATTCTTACGGCGGGAGGCCTTGTAACGAGAAGAACCGGCAAGAAACTTGCCAAGGGCTTTTTTTCTCCCTGTGCTTTGGTTGTTGACGAAGTGCTGCTGGAAGTTGCTGCTGCACTAGACTCTGAATGCGGTTGTCCACCGCGAGGTTCAGCGTTGTTATAATTTAGACGACCTCCATGGCCGAGTGTTGTACACACCGGTTTTCAAGGTGGCACTATCTCTAACTAGAGGTCCCGGGTTCGATTCCCGGTCGGGTAAATAATGAAAACGCGAACTTTTCAATATTTCCACGGGTCTGGGTGTATGTAGTAATACCCGTCGTTGTTTCCAATTTCCAGAATACTAGTGCTTATGGCGATACTCGGAAAAATTATGCTAAAGCGAGATAGCAATGAGAAAACGACGCGCTCGGGAGCGAGACCGATTTTTCCGATTACGCAAAAAAAAACACAAAATCACTTCGTATTCAAAAACTATAGCGATTTTTTAAAAATGCTTCTATACGATCCTAAATATTGTTGGTGTCCACTAATTAAACCAATTTTTAATAGTATATGTATCCCCATTTAAGAATAATCTTGATATTTCTTATTTTTTGAGGTATTTTCGAAAATAAAAAGTGTCGAGCCAAAATCATAAAATCGTGTTTCTGAAACTATACGATTCTAGATAAAGGTATGAAGAAATATATATCTTATTACCAGATTTATAACAACTCTAACCGTCCTATAGTTTTATATCAAAGAGTTCATACTTTTTCCGAGTAGCGCCTTAAGCTACTATACTTTAGTATTGGAACAATGTAGGTATGTGATGGTGTCCAATATTTATTATTATTAGTAGCCTTCCGCCTGCGGCTTTGCCTGCGTGGACTACACGAAGTTATCCCGCGGGAACCTAATATTTTTCCAGGATAAAAAGTAACTTTTGTCACTTTCCAGCTCCCAAACTATCCCCATACCAAAAATAACGTCGATCCGCTGCTCCGTTTTGATGTGTAAGTCGGATAAACGATTTAAGTCAAATGTTTGATAGCTGGTTTGTATGGAAAAGAAAAGTGTGGGTTTTACTTTTCCACGCATTTGTTATGCCGCTCTTGAGTTTTGCGCTTATCAACATTCATTTTTATATACAGGGTCACTTGTTAAACATCAACAACCTCAAAAAAAAAATTTTTCGACATTTCGATCGATCGAGTTTTGTATGAAATGACGTAAATTTATTTTGTGTTTTTTGAAAAGTTGTAGAACAAAATGTTGTTGTTTATGATGTTAGTTATCTAGACCTGCGAGGTTGTTGATGTTTTACAAGTGACCCTGTATAGATTTATTATTATTATAGTGACTCGAGCCATAGTAAAAGTATGCTCCAGCGCTCACAGGATGACTGCTGCGAGCGACATGGTGCGCATATTGAAGTTGTCGTCCTCTTCCACCTTTGCATTGTTGGGTGCAGCGGCACTAGTCTGTGCCACCACTGTTGTACGTCTCTGAGGGTTGCTCATGGTTATGATGGTGGAAATGTGGAGACGACTGCTAGCGGTTGTACCGGCTAGGAGGGACGGATGACCTTAAGCTCAGTCAATCATCATGAGTCGAGATTATACACGATAATTTTATTATCATCTCGGATAATTTCAGGGATTATTCTACTCATGAAAACAAACACCTTTTATTAGGGGACCAAAATTGAAATCTCGAAAAAAAAATCAGCTGTTCCAACGTACAAACGTACAAAAATATTTAATCCTAATGTATGGAACAGCTGTTATTTTTTTCGCGATTTAAGTTTTGTACCCATAATAAGAGTTGCTTGATTTCATGCGAATAATCCCTGAAATTATCTGGGATGATAATAAAATTACCGTGTAAGTATATGTCAAATCTCACGGTCTTCTTAATGACAACACGACCGGATCTCGTATAGAGCGGTGATATTATTAAAGGCGACAGTCGTTTCTCTACGAAACGATTCAGGCTCTGGTGTCGTAGGAATCGGTTCGGGCTCGGGTGTTAAAAGCGGCGGCGGTGTCAGTATCACAGATTCTGGATTCGGCGAACTTACAACGTAAGCTGGTTTAAGACGATCTAGCTAGAGAGATGAAGACATTACGAGAACCGAATTGTAGCGTATAATGTTTAGGATTTCGTTTGATAACTCTGAATGGCCCTTCGTATGGCGCTGTTAACGGCTTCTTGACTTCCTTTCTCACGAAAACGCAATCGGAATTCTTCAGGCTTCTTTTCGCTGATTTAGTTGTATATCATTTAATGCATCCTGATTTTGACATTTTAATCCGTGTCATTTATATTTATAGTCTGTTTGGACAAAAAAAATCAAAGTTATCTCTGCATTATGGTGTTGTACATTATGCATAGATATTTTGAGAGCTTTGTTTGCCTAGATAATTTTGAACACTCTGTCTGCTCATATAAATATGAAACAATGAGTGCCAAGATATTTTGAACACCTTGCGTGCTTACAACAATATGATGATTCGAACTGCTTAGATCAAGTTGAGTTTATGTTTTTCAGATCTTTTTGACTACTCTAGCTAGACGCTTACATCAATTTGACGCTGACTGTACAATCAGTAATTCTTTAGTCCATTGATTTGAGTCAGGGCCGGATTTAAGCACAGGCTACATAGGCTGCAGCCTAGGGGCCCGCACCACAAGGGGGCCCGCGCCACATTTCCAAATATAAAAAAAAACAATTTATAGTTTTAAATATACGGCATTGGCACTGTCCTGGCAGTAAAGACAAGTCAACCAAAGACATGCTTCTTTCGCCAATTATTTAACCAAATCGATTAAGAATCACATTGCAATACATAATACAATACCGCGTAATTTTGGGTAAACGTTTTGGGTTCCTCAATAAATTCGTCACAGAGCGTGTGTGACGAAGAAATGTTAGCAGCAAGACAGTAGAAAATTACTAGAGATGTATGAAGATGCCAGTTTAGGCAACGAGGTTATACAGTTCAAAAGTTTATAAGGGCTTATTACACTTTGCTAAATTCAACATCTAATTAAGCATACATTTCTTGTTTTGATTGCATCACTTGCTACAAATGAGCTCAAAGAAAGCAATGTATGCATATGTAGCAAGCAATTAGATGCTGTATTTAGCCAAGTGTAATAAGCCCTTTAATCCAGTTTGAATCAGACTACGAAAAAAATAATAAAGTTGTGAGCAAAGCAAGATGGATGCACTAACTTTTGTTTTAATATCATGTTTAAGATTGCTTTCAAATAGAAGTTGTTTTAAAAAGCGCGGCTTCGCCCGCGTGTACTACACGACGTTATCCTGAGGGAATGTGATATTTTTCCGGGATAAACAATAGCCTATGTCACTCTCCAGCTCCCAATCTACCCTCGTACTAAAAATCACATTGAATTGACGTAAAAGACGGACAAACAAATAATACCTACTGATTTTCCCGTGGGAATATGATACTTTTCTGTTGTAAAAAGTAAAAGTTGCCTATTATAATCCTTCGTAGGGTCTCAAACTATTTACTTAAATACCAATTTCTGCCCGCGCTTTAAGTATTTTCCCATGGGAATGAGATTTTTCCCCGCGGTGAAAGGTAAGTATGTCCTTCCCAGGGCCTCAAACTGTTTCCATTCTAAATTATAATCCTTCCGTGAACCTCAAACTATCACCTTAAATACCAATCCCATTCCACAGCTTTGTCCGCGCTAAAAGTTATTCTCCCATGGCAATGAGCCTTATTCTCGCGGTAAAAAGTAGCATTTGTCCTTTCTAGGGTCTCAAACTATCTACATTCCAAATTTCATCAAAAGCGTTTCAGCCGTTTTGACGTGAAAACGGAACATACATACATGCAGACAGACAGACAAACAAACAAACATAATATATAATATTAACTAGGTATGGTACCTATCTCTCATGATCACGAACAGTTCAGCAGAAAGATCATTCTCTAAACCGAAATTGATAAAAAATTGCCTTCGGACGTCCATGACATGACGGAAGACCAGCGACTTCATTGAAATGAAATGTAGACGAAAATCGATTCATAGAAATTAGGTATTTACTAGTTATATGATAATCCCAATATCATTATAGTTTGTAATAAATAATCTACTAATCTTCTAAGTTTTTTTACCGACTTCCAAAAAAAAGAACTGTACTCGATTCGACTGTATATTTGTTTGTTTTTTTAATATGATACTTACTTATGATTTATTTCTCGCCCAATTGACAACATTTCAAAATTTAAAGGTATTTGTTTTTATGGATATAATGAAAGTTTATAGTTTTTGAGATAATAATTAATTGAAAATAGTATATTCTAGAAGGACGTAAGTACAATTTAAATTATACTAAGCTTCCTCATTTGTCATTGAAAATAATCGATAATAAGTCGATAAATAAGTCAAGCATGCATCACTATTAAAATGACAGCAATTTTGACATATTTTGTTTGTTTACTTTGTTTTCTTTTCTTCTTATGGATTGATTCCAATCCAGGCAAATGCATACACGCTAGGTAGGCCTAGGTAATTTTACACATTTTTTAAAATATTTTAATAAATAGGCGACCATAAAAATAAAAAAAAAATGTTTTTCATGTTTAATTAGTTCGAATCTCGAAATGGTTTTCGAATTTTACTGCCTTGCAAAAAATGAAATGTTGTCAATTGTATAGACGGGGGGCCCGCACCACAGACTGAGCCTAGGGGTCCAAAGTTCTTAAATCCGGCCCTGATTTGAGTTGTTACAAAGTGTAACAATGTTTTCAGCAAAGTAGTGTTTCGGCATCAGCAGTTAGACATAAGATAGCCAGTTCCGCAATGGTTAAGGCGATACTCGGAAAAAATGTGCTGAAGCGAGATAGCAATGAGAAAACGACGCGCGCGGGAGCGAGACCGATTTTGCAGATTAGGCAAAAAAAACACAAAATCACTTCGTATTAAAAAACTACAGCGATTTAAAAAAAATGCTTCTATACGATCCTCAATATTATTGGTGTCCACTAATTAAACCAATTTCCAATAGTGTTAGTAACCCCATTTAAGAATAATCTTCACTTTTCGTATTTTTTAGAGGTCTTTTCGAAAATAAAAAGTGTCGAGGCAAAATTATAAAATCGCGTTTTTGAATCTATACGATTCTAGATAAAGGTATGAAGAAATATATATCTTATTACCAGATTTTTAACAACTGTAACCGTCCTATAGTTTTAAATCAAAAAGTCCATATTTTTCCGAGTAGCGCCTTAAGGAGTCCTGGAGTACTATGCTTCCAGCTTCAGCCTTATCTTCCCTTAACGTCAAGTGTGAGAGCCCGAATCGGTCTTCGAGCAATGTGTTTTGCCAGTGATGACATACGGCACTGAAACGTGGTCTCTGACAGTTAGCCTCTTAAACAAGCTCAGACTGACCCAACGAGCTATGGAGAGAGCTATGCTCGGTATCTCCCTGCGTGATAAGGTTCGCAACGAAGAGATCCGCAGAAGAACAAAGGCTACCAACATACCTCTCAGAGTAGCGAAGTTGAAGTGGCGATGGGCAGGCCACATCGCCCACAGAACTGACAACCGTTGGAGAAGAAAGGTTCAGGGGGGTAATTGTCTAACTCAACATCAATCGCAATCGCGTTCAGTTTAAAAGATATTGCATGGCCATTGCTGCTTTTGTCAACTAAAATTTTGTCAACTTTCTTCAACTACAAGTGATGGATGCATGATGGATGTCAAACTGAAAGCGATTGCGATTGATGTTGAGTTAGACAATTACCCCCCTGGATTAGCGACCACGAACTGGACGACGCAGCGTAGGACGGCCCCCCACAAGGTGGACCGATTACCTGGTGAAGGTTGCGGGAAGCCGTTGGCTGCAAATAGCCCACAGCCGCTTTGTGGCGCTCAAAGGAGGCCTATGTTCAGTAGTGGACTCAGAATGGCTGATGATGATGAACATCAAGTGTGATGAAGACTAACTACTACCCGGTTGTGAATAGTAAAAATATTAATTTGACAATACCTGGCTGTCATTGGCCATGGGTTCGCAAGTGGTATCTCATTGGAATTAGCCTTCAAGTCCACAAATATTGGTTTGAAATGCAGTGTACAGTCAGCGTCATAGATACGGTGCCATCCAAAGTGGTCAAATAGTTCGGTACACCATACCATGATGGTAATAAAAAAAAACAGCTGTTACATACATTTTGATTAAATATTTTTGCACTTTTGTATCAAACAGCTGATTTTTTCTTCGCAATTTCAGTTTTGGCCCTGTAATAAAAGTTGTTTGTTTTTGTGCACAGAATAATTCCTAAAACTATCCGGGGTGATAAAAAAATTACAGTGTATAAAATGCAAGTTTGCATACCATTTAACATAGCTGCTAGCTCCACAGAGGCCTTGTAAATGCAAGCCTTCTGAATGAGACTCTGCAGCAAAGCAATCGTTGGTCGGTTCCTGCCCGAGGTGCCCCACTCGTCAAACAACACTTCAGCACACGTCTTCCTCATCGCTTTTGCATGTTCTTCAACTGCTCTGGAAGTTATAGAAGGCATTCTAAATTAATATTCTATCTAACTGCCTGCCTGGAGAATAGATTTAATCTTTAGAAATATAATTTTGTAAGTATTTAAAATGTAATAAAGGGAATACTAATAATAAATAGGTAAGTATTCAAAACATGACATACAACAATTTTGAAAGCTTACTTGAAATAAATAATTGTAAGTTTTCAAGTCAAAGGATGATGGGCTTTTTTAAATGACAACTGGACGTAACTACAACTAACAGAAATTTTTAGTACTCCATAGTAAGATACTAGCTTTTCGCCCGCGGCTATGCCCGCGTGGACTACTCAATGTTATCCCGCGGTAATGTGTTATTTTTCCGGGATAAAAAGTAGCCAATGTTCCTCTTCAGGCTACAAAGTATCTGTGTCCCAAATTTCAGCCAAATCCGTTCAGCCGTTATGGCGTGATTGAGCAACAAACATCAAAACTTTCACATTTATAATATTAGTAAGATATAATGCATATTTTAGAGTTAATAATAATAGCATTTATTCATAGAAAATACAATTTTGGAAAATATAACTTGAACTGAAATTCATTTCTATGTGCCTTTAATTCATAATTCAAATCATTTATTTATTTTAGGCTGATACAGCACTTGTGAAGATCAATGAAGCTATGCCATCGGTTTGCAAATCCTACAGCGGGAGGCCTTGTAATTATAATGAGAAGAGCCAAATCTTTACAGTTAAATCTCTGAAAATATTCAATATATTGCTCTTTGAAGCATCAAACTTTCTAATTAGACAAGGAGAGTGCTACAGCTACAGGCATGTGACATCACTTGCCTTGCCTTGCACCAGTCTCGCTCGCCATATAAACTTTTGTTTTTGAAAGAGACGGCTAGTTCACATTTGATTATCTTGAATGTTACATTTCCTAATGTCAATTCTACATTATAACAACCATCAAATAGGTACCTACTCTATTGTCAAATAGTCTACCAGCAAAGTGATTAATATTTGTCCACAAGTTACCTCATTTGTTCAGCATTGTATTTTGGCTCGAACTTCTCTGAGTTCGGGTCTTTGGGTATCAAAGACATCACTTTTCTCCAGTCTCCATTTGTTTCGAGCGTTTCACTTATCCTATATAAAGAGCCTGTTGGCAGTTTACGTAGTTCCTCGTACTTGTACATTTTTACGAAACTAAAAATGAACTGCGGTCATCGAGAAGGTGTTTGTTATGTTATCACTTACTATCACTTAAGTTTTTGTTAGTTCAGCGAAAACTATTGTAAATAATATAATAATACTATTCTATTCAGTTAGGTACTACACGGGCTTAAAATCACTGTGGATATTTCCATGCAGGCAGACGTAAACGTAACGTAAAAATTGGGAAAACCAAACCAACCAACAGGAAAAAATAAAAATAAATCCACAATCACAAAATATGACAGATGAGACGAGATCACAAATTATAGACTAGGACGAGATAACAGCTGACTGACAGCCCTGACAGCTGACAGGCATAGCAATATTTTAGCTACGCATAGCCACTTTTTATCCCATCTGTGTATTTAATTTCAGCAGCAATACTAAGTACATACAATAGCTTTTATTTTATTTTACTTTAGAGGTAAATGGTATTTCTACATTGTACTATTCGCGTTTGTTCCCATACAAGCTTAACATACAATACTTCCTTGCATACAAGTGATTGTTTCTGAACGTATTAAATGTCACAAACGTCAAATGGGCTTACGATGCCAGCGCCCTCTATTTTCAGATTTTTCAGTACAATTTTCGATTTATTGCTGAACGAGTGCATTTTGCGCGATTATTAGTTTTCGTGTTATTATTTAAATATTTGTTGGAACTTTAGTGTCTCAATTAATCAAAAAGTATAACTGAAATAGTGTCATAAATCTCCGTTCACAAGAAATCTCCAAACATCGATTACAGTGGTTATAACGAGTTCTACAACACGTTCACCTATTTCGGTAAGTAAAGCTTATTTTCTGTATCAGCGACTGGAATTTTCGATGCCCTTTGAATCTAGAATGCATCTTACAACACATTTATGCAGCTTGCGGGCGCTATTAAAATTCAGAACGATATGAAATGGGTGCAAATCGATAACGTTACGTATTGCTGCGGTTCCTTAAAATTTTGCTGAAGTTACGTCGTTGTATGTTTCATCGATCCGAGTTCGCACGTGTGGTGTTGTGTTAGTGTCTGGTGGTCGAACGGTGATGTTGATTGTAATTGGAGAGGATGTGGTCGTGGTTTCTCACAATAATCGGCCGATGTTATGATTTCGCTGCGTTTATCTGACGTTCGACTGTGGTTGTGGCAGATACCGAGAAAAGTATTGTTTCTAAACACGTGCTGAAACTAAGGGCTTTTTCTATTTAGTTTTCCTAACAAAATACACAAAAATACCTTCAAAATGATGAGCCCTTTAGACTGATTAATATAAGTACCTATCTAGTGTTCATTGCCTTATAATAATGGTGTTATGGTATCCAATCTAGGGAATTCCCTATTCTTATTTACCTTATACCAGCGTTTACCATGTGGTTGGTCGTGACCCGGCATCGGGCCATGTCAATAAAATGCCGGGTCGTATTGACATAAAAAAATATGAGTACAAAAAAAACATGTAGATAATAGTAGTAGAAAGCAGCCAAACTGCTTTCTACACTAATATAACTAATGAGGAAAGATTAGATCATTTGTTGCCACTTAGGTACACACAATATGTTTTGAACAATAAGTACCCAAATAAAAGTAGGTACATAAGGAGGTTAAAAAAAACTGTTTTGGTTGTGGGAACTAAAAGAGCTAATGATATTGAAACATCTGAAGATCTTCACAAATACTAGCTAAGAACTATCTCAATCACATCAGCTTTCGAACAAAACAAACCATATAAAAAACATGACCATCTCCATAAATGGCCAGATGGATTTTCATCAAACGTGGCTAAGACAAAACATTTTCTATCCAACAGGGCTGTAAATGAATGGAATAAGCTCCCACATGATGTTGTCTCAACCTCCAACACCAACCAATTTAAAAATAGACTTGATGTACACATGAAAAACATAAAGTAAAACCATATTCTACGATGATCAGGATACGGGCAGTATCAGTTGCAACAACTGCTTGCCTGAATAATAATAATAATAATAATCTTTTTGTTGAAACCGAAGGTTTTGTCTGTGCAATTATGGATGAGGTTGTGATGACGAATAACTACCGAAAGTATATCCTAAGGGATGGCACAGTGGATATTTGCCGAGTGTGCCATCGTCCTGGTGAATCCCTTAGGCATATAATTTCCGGTTGTTCTCGTCTCGCAAACGGCGAGTATTTGCATAGACATAACCAAGTGGCCAGGATAATACACCAACAACTTGCTCTGAAACATAGTCTTGTGGCATCCGAGGTGCCGTACTACAGGTATGCACCAGAACAGGTCCTTGAAAATAGCCATGCCACATTGTATTGGGATCGATCTATCATTACAGACAGGACTATTGTAGCTAATAAGCCTGATATTGTATTGATAGATCGACACGAACGCCGCGCAATAATTGTTGATGTCACTGTTCCCCATGACGACAACCTTGTGAAAGCTGAAAAAGATAAAGAAAACAAATATCTTGATTTAGCTCACGAGATTGTTGACATGTGGGATATTGATTCAGCAATTATTGTTCCGATAGTCATATCTGCCCATGGTCTGATAGCCAAGAGCCTCGATAAACACCTTAAGAGGCTTGCGTTAGGTGGATGGATCGGGAGTCAGATGCAGAAGGCAGTACTTCTGGACACGGCCCGTATAGTGAGAAGGTTCCTGTCTCTGGATCCTTAACCATCGGTAGCCGGGACCCTGATCTTGCTACCGTTGGGGAACTGCATTTTTGTATTTTTAAATGTTATATTTTTTAGTGTTATACATTGTAAAAATTTAATGTTTAGAAATATAATTTTGTAAGTATTTAAAATGTAATAAAGGGAATAATAATAAGAACCATCTTGATTAATTTAGCAAACAGCATCAAAATCGGTCAGGTCATTTAAGAGCTATGTTGCCCCAAGACAGACTGATACACACACATGTCAATCTCCTCTTTTGCGTCGTCGCGTCGGGGGTTAAAAAATAAAACATTCTGTGCTAAAACTGCCCTTGAAACAATTATATTATTTAATAGTTACAAATTACACATTTATGTTCCACACTGAATTGAAACTAGCATAGCAAATCCAACCTTGAGATTTTATGATGTACGTGTTAGGCAGGTGGTATTATGTAGGTACACATAAAATATGTTTCAGTTAATCGTAAATGTGTGTACTAAAATTTACACACGCTTTTGTTATTATTGCCTACTAGCTTTCCGCCCGCGGTTTCGCCCGCGTGGACTACACGACGTTATGCCGCGGGAATGTGATATTTTTCCGGGATAAAAAGTGTCTGTCTGTGTCCCAAAGTTCAGCCATATCTGTTCAGCCGTTTTGGCACAGAATATATAATAGTACTAACGTGTTTTGGCGTGATTGAGTAACAAACATCTAAATATCCAAATCTAAACTTTCACATTAATTTATAATATTAGTAGGATAGTAGGATTATTGTCTATTATACCTATACTATATTAGACTAAGCTTCTGTTGGATGGTCTATTCAATTTTAATTATCATCAGCGTTATCATAAGCCACCTAACCCCCCCCCCCCCCCCCCCAAAGTTTTGGGCATAACCCTTCCTAATGGATGGATAAAGAATATATTCTTTATATGGTCCATGCCATGACCCATCACGCGTGCCAATTGGCTTTTGGTTTACAGCCGGGATTTAATGCTATCGTGTCTTCTGAAGAACGGAAAAGCTCGAGATAATAAACTTTTGGCTACCCATCTTGTGGCCGACCATTGCGAAAGTTGATTTAGTAACCTTTTTAATTCGCCAGTGAATTATTGAGAAAGATTGCGCAATGTGGAAGAGCCTTTTTGTCGCGAAAACGAATTTCATACAGGGTAAAATAAGAACTAAAGCTGTATCGGCGGTATGGCGGCGTATGAGATCTAGAAATCCATGAGGATAAATTTACTAATATTACAAAATTGTGAAAGTGTGTTTATTTGTTTGTCCGTATTTAACGTCACAAAGGAGAAATGGATTGACGTGATTTGACTGATTTATCGTTATTTCGGCTTGAATAAGTATCGTTAGAAGACAATCTAAAGGCAGCCATTTATTTTAAACGTCATATCGAAGTTCGATCATTCTAAGGCGGTTCTCACACTTAGCCCGAGAGCCAAACTCTTTCGCTCTATGGAGACTCAACAATAATTCTATATCAGTAATTTCTTAACATAGAAAATTAGATTATCTAGTTTAATAAATAATTAATTAGTAATCCACCAATATTTATGACAGCGACATAAAAAAACAAATACAAAGCTATAAAAATGGGCAAAAATGGTATAAGTATTATTCACTTTACATTTGAATACATTTATTAATTACCTTTAGTAAAAGTATATAATCCCCCTATATATGTCAATGAAAAACAAATGAACTTTAAAAAAACTGTCTACATAAACTCAAATTGGCATTACACCTACTTATATGTTAAAAATGCTATCAGAAGCAACCGACTTCTTCCTAAAGTATTAGTTCCCGATTTATATCTTTATGGATTTCGACTTTGGTGCTTAGATATGGTGAACATTGGTTGCTTCTGATAGCATTTTTAACATATAAGTAGGTGTAATGCCAATTTGAGTTTATGTAGACAGTTTTTTTAAGGTTCATTTGTTTTTCTTTTTTTTTTTTATCCACAACGGGGTAGCACTTAGCCTTCATCACACCTGATGTTAAGTGGTGATAAGGCTGAAGGTGGAAGCGCACTACTCCCGGAATCCTCAACCACTGAGGAACTGGCTATCTTATCTCTAATGCTGAAAACATCATTGTTATGGCGTCAGACTTAGATAAGATGGTGGTAGCTAGCCAGGCGGACTAAGAACAAGTCCTACCACCAACCAAACCGAATACAATATGTACCCCCACTGGGAATCGAACCCGGGACCTCTTGGTCTGAAATCGGTGGTGTGAACCACTAGACCACAGAGGCGGTTAAAATTGACATATATAGGGGGATTATATACTTTTACTAAAGGTAATTAATAAATGTATTCAAAGAACATAAACACATGTTCACGATAAAATTGGTGATAGCATAAGTATTTGCTGTAAAATTGCACCATTTTCGGGGTAGATATACCTTTTTATTGATACCTTCCAATGCGAGATTATGTTGGATTCCAAAATATAGTCTCTTAAAATTATATTTTATGGCCGTTTACAAAAATTTGGCCTGTTATTGAATTTTTTACAAAAATATCGGATAGTTCTTGGGCTAACTGGCGACGCGCCCCGCCCCATGCTGTGCAGTGTGAGCACCGCCTAAGACTAAACTTAATAATTAAATACAGTTTATACCGCATTAGCTCTGTTGTAACAACAACCCATTCAAATTGTACACAATCGTCAACTGTATTAGCGCACGAATGTATGTAAATATCTAACTAAACAATCCACTTCACAGTCGGATCGTGGGGTCATACAATAGGTACAGGATTAATATAAACAAAAGCTATTATGCTTTACTTGTTTACTGAGTCGTATCCCAATTCCCAAGTGTTTGTTGTCTATGTGCAAACGTTCCTATCCTAATTCTAGCCCGCAGAATCCTAGATAATTTTACGATATCTATTCGTGTCGGTTCTTCTCGTTTTTTGCGAACCGATGGCGTAGCTTCTTTGACGTTCACAAGTGCAGATTTATCAGCCTAAAAGGAATAAATGGTTTTGAATTCTAGCCCGCAGAATCCAAGATAATTTTATTTTTTGGATACGGATTCGGAGGCAGTGCACAGTGTAAAACCAGGGAGAAATTCGTTGAACCACTAATTTCTTAAAATTTTTACTGCTTTACTTGTTTACTGAGTCGTATCCCAAGTGTTTGTTGTCTATGTGCAAACGTTCCTATCCTAATTCTAGCCCGCAGAATCCTAGATAATTTTACGATATCTATTCGTGTCGGTTCTTCTCTTTTTTTGCGAACCAATGGCGTAGCTTCTTTGTCGTTCACAAGTGCAGATTTATCAGCCTAAAAGGAATAAATGGTTTTAATTTCGAGCCCGTAGAATCCAAGATAATTTTATTTTTTGGATACGGATTCGGAGGCAGTGCACAGTGTAAAACCAGGGAGAAATTCGTTGAACCACTAATTTCTTAAAATTTTTACTGCTTTACTTGTTTACTGAGTCGTATCCCAAGTGTTTGTTGTCTATGTGCAAACGTTCCTATCCTAATTCTAGCCCGCAGAATCCTAGATAATTTTACGATATCTATTCGTGTCGGTTCTTCTCTTTTTTTGCGAACCGATGGCGTAGCTTCTTTGTCGTTCACAAGTGCAGATTTATCAGCCTAAAAGGAATAAATGGTTTTGAATTCTAGCCCGTAGAATCCAAGATAATTTTATTTTTTGGATACGGATTCGGAGGCAGTGCACAGTGTAAAACCAGGGAGAAATTCGGTGAACCACTAATTTCTTAAAATTTTTACTTTTTTGCATTCACAATGCAGTTTTTATGATTGAAAAATGGAAAATGAAGTATTCAGAAAAAATCGACCCGTCTCACAACCAGCTCCGATGGTTGTGAGACGGGTCGATTTTTTCTAAATATTTCATTTTCCATTTTTCACTTATTTCTTCTTTTCGTGTGGCTGACGTCTCACCGTTCACTTGCAGCAGTCCCTATCCCTCATTGCTTATGCATTGTACTACCCTAGTTTTATACATAACTAGTATTATATTATCTGTGACATAACCAAATAATAGAACGGCGTGCGCGTGAATGGCATGGCGTGGCAGGTGGTATCAGCTCAGTAGCGCCACCAATGGAAATTGATCAATTACGTTTTATTAAAGGCTTAGATTAAAAGTTTTGGTTATTTTGCGCAAATAAAAGGGTAAAATGCATTGTATAAATATACTTTTAAGAACTCAAACTTAAGCAATAAGTCGTGAATATCAATAGTGCCAAAAGTGGCCACATTTAGCAATATCAAGATCCATAACTTAATGCTCATATTTGAGGCCATGAAAAAATACTTAAAAATTGCAATATTCTCTTCTATTTGCGCAAAATAACCGAAACTTTTATTCTAAACCCTTGATAAATCGTAAATTTATGATTTATTTCTATTAGTGGCGCTACTGAGCTGATCAAACCACCTTAACCAAATTTATCCCTTACTGTAAGTACCTACTCAATTCAATATCATGTAAGTATTCATTCTAATCTGTAACAAGCTTTTTTTATTCACAACAGGCTAGTTGTCACAGCCTTCATCACACCTGATGTTAAGTGGTGATAAGGCTGGAGGTGGAAGCGCACTAATCCCGGATTCCTCAATCACTGAGGAACTGGCTATCTTATCTTTAACTGCTGGAACACAATAATGCTAAAAACCTACTTAGATATAATTTGCGCAGTTAACATGAATTACTCATTCCCCATTTCTTAAAAAAAATATTTAAGAGGTAGGTACAAACACATTTTTTCATTGCTATTAAAATTTTCGCTCATTCTCGCTTAAGATATAAATTAATAGTCACAAATTGAATGAGACAAGATTCTAGGATTCATATCAAAATTGGGTCACGCATTTCTAGACGAGGACAGTGTAAAATTAGAGGCACAAATTATTGCCAGATTTATCACGAAGGAACTAAGTCGTCTCACAGTAATATACCTACACGATAAAGCTTTTTACAAACTTGATGAAGAATAATTTTTAAACACACAAACTTCGTCATCATCAATCACTTTAAATCAGCACTGGAGTCTAGTTAGTCATTCACGTTACTCAGCCATAAGGAGTGCCTCAGGACAATCCTTGTGGATGATTGGGCAATGCCATGCATCACGCAGTTCCAATGCCGATTGGTGCGTATAACGTATTACTACAACTGATTGAAACTGAAGCACGGATGAGCTGAGATTATAAAATAAGATATGGTCAATTGGTCACCCACCGCACCTCGTGTCGTGATCGTGACCGACCATTGCGCAGACTCAACGGGCTGCTCATAATATTAAAAAGAACCAATACCAGTTACCAGACCTTCTCAATTTCACTCCACAGACCATGGCCTACTTATTGATTGCTCTGCATGCCCGGATACCTGCACGCGAGAGCACCTCATGTTGGCTGCGGATAACGCCGTATAAGAGTGGCACGGTTTGGACCAACTTGATTTGATTTTAGCGGGCTACAGACGACATGATATCGGTGGCGATCTAAGGTGGAGAGAAATCGGGACATTATCGAGGCAGCCTGTACACACGGGCCTGCCGAGCAGTGCGTGTTCGAACGTGGAGCGGAAAGCATGTGCTGAAGAGCGCTTCAAAATGCCTCCAACTCTTTCGAAACACCAACGTGTTGGTTTAGCATTAGCCCTCACTGTCAAGCTACACACACGCAGTGCGGAGGGGGCGGTGCCCCGATCTTGGAAGTATCAGCTGCATTTTGCTCCTGCCAGCCAATTCAGGAGGCGATATCGGCCACGATTAAGGATGGCCCTACATACGACACGATTTAGAGGCAATCTAGGAGGCATCCCCACCTCTCCACCCTAGATCGCCACCGATATCATTTCGTCTGTAGCTCGTTTTTGTGCTTGCCATTGACACGACGAAGAAGATCACGTCTTCAGCAAATATATTATGTACCTACCTAGTCTAGTCTCCGTCTAGGTCTAGTATATACGGTGTAGAAACTATAGACCTGCAAGTTTGGCTGCGATCCAACTGCACTTCAGCTTACGCAAACATTGATCGGTGACTCAGCAGGGCAGGGGGATCGCTTTGGGAAATACTATACTTGCGGAAGTAACGTTTGATAATGAGATATTAGATTTAATATCCTTACTTCACTATCACTACATAGTATAAAACAAAGTCGCTTTCTCTTTCCCTATGTCCCTTTGTATGCTTAAATCTTTGAAACTACGCAACGGATTTTGATGCGTTTTTTTTTAATAGAGAGAGTGATTCAAGAGGAAGGTTTATATGTACTTTTTATTCCGATATTCCCACGGGAACGGGAACCACGCGGGTGAAACCGCGGGCGGCCGCTAGTATATTATAAATGCATCTCTGTCTGTTTGTGTGTTACACAATCACACCTAAACTACTGAACCGATTTGAATGAATTTTGGTACAGAGATAGTCTAGAGCCTGAGAAAGGACATAGGCTACTTTTTATTCCTGAAAAATATCACCTTCCCGCGGGATAACGTCGTGTAGTACACGCGGGCGAAGCCGCGGGCGGAAGGCTAGTTTACTATATTTTAGTTAATCATCATAGTCAGCAGATATACCTCTATCACAAAGTTAAACATAGGCACAAAATATTAAACCACATAACGGGTGTCCCAAAAGTAGGTATAGGATGATATTTCTCAATAAAACGCGAATGGATTGGAATTTCTTCGTAGTTTTATTTTATTTTAAAGAAGAGACTTGTACAATTTTATCTGAATAGAATATCTGCTAAATGGCCGCCACGGGCATTTTTGCTGTGTGCAAGTTTTTCATGACACTTTCACACATTTCGCTGCTAATTTCACACATTCCGCTACTTATTTCACCAATAACTCGGCGAATATTTTGTATATATTTCTATATTGTCTATGTTTTGTGGATAGTTGGCGTAGACTTTATCTTTCACGTAGCCCCAAAGAAAGAAATCCAGTGGCATCAGATGGCAAGATCTCGGTGGCCATTTGACATCACCTCTTCTTGAAATTACGAGATTTTTCGACCTTTCGACGAGTGTTTGTAATTGATCGTGAATTTTCGTTAAATATTTGTATAACTTCTATGCGCTGTTTCTTTGTGAAACGCTCCACGATTAATTTTACATGTGTCAAGATGACGTATGTCAAATTTCAACCCGCCATCTTGAATATTTCGGAAACAGCGCGAAATTCAAATCCTATACCTACTTTTGAGACACCCTTTACATTAGCACAGCAACACTTACCGAAGTTTAATTTTGTTTGCAATTTAAAGATGGCCCTGATAAGAAATTAGAATCATGCACACGGGTCAGCAGAGCACCGAGTATGAATTACCATATTCATGGTCATTTCACTACCACTATAATTATATCGAGAAAGTAAATTTTACCATTTTTTGTTTAACCCGATATTGCCGAGTAACTGAACAAAACAAAACATGGTAAAAATCCCGCTTCTCGTAATAATTGATATACCTGTCTTTCGTAATTCACACATTGCACATGCTAATTGTTTTGTTTGTGTATGTCTTGTTGGGGATACGTTGACCTCTTATCATCAGATAACTCGACAAAAACTGCAGCACCACGTTATCTGCAGGTAAAAATAAGGCCAGTGCAACAAACTATTTCTGGGTACAAAACATCGATAAACCGCCACTGTCGTAATCGTACCGTTTTACAAAGTAATAATCGCTAGTATCGCCGCTACGTGTTGGCAAACAAACGCTTCCCTAGCTAGGCAGACGTCCCCTTAGCTTAGCGGTAGGGTTGTTGGGAGTCCGATCTACGATTGCGGAAATTTAAAAAAGATGCAGAAACTAAGTGATGTCACTCAGTCACTACGTCCTATGACTGTTGTAGGATGGACTTTGCCCTATTTATGAAAAAAAACTTTTTCAATTCTCATGCTCGTAAAGTTTGTGTTTGGAACGGGAGAATGTGAAAATTCTTACTTGAAAACGAGACCCGATTTTTGAAACAGATTTGCTCCGCCGAAAAAAATAAAACAAGTGCCTAGAGACGTTACATTAATTTAATTCCTAGAGACGTTACATTAATTTAATTCATTCATTCATCTTTTGTTTAAAATCCCGCATGTGCCCCGCTCTGACGAAAAATATAAATGGTCACGTTAGGTATAGGCTACATACATAAAATCGCTTTTTATGCTCTAGTGCATAAAGTGAAATCTTCGTCTAAGTGTCAGGCTCTAAGACAAAGATCGTCAGGTAAATAAACTTGTTATTTCATTCTGTTTCTTCAATTTTGTACATAATCCATGTTGAATTACTAAATTAATAAAACTAGGCAAAATTTATGAGTTTTCTAAGAAATAAGTATTTCAAGAGCATTATGGACTACGATCTATGCTAAGGTCACTGTGCTGCCACTGCCACGTATAAAAAAAAAGAAAAAGAAAGTCTTCCCGCCAATATGGCGAAGTCTTTATTTTAAATATTTTGCAATTTTCCACACTCGAAGTGAAAAGCAGAGTGTATAACTCGTTCATAAAACCCATTTTACACTCGAATTGACTAAGTATCCACCCTTGCCTACGGCTCGGGTGGATATATACGTCTCGGGTAAAATGGTACGTTTTATGCACTTGTTGTACAATCTACTATAGTTTACCTTTATTATTGTTGAATAAAGTGGGATTGTATGCGGTTAAAAAGCTGCAAGTAGTAAAGATATTTCCAGAGTTAAAAGTGGGTCTCTCTAGCTCTACCACTCACTACTCAGTGAGGTGGAGGAAATCGGAGTGTAGCAGTATTGCTATGCTATTAAGGCTTGCTACGGATTTCTGTTTTTTTTTGTGTCATTTTTTTTACTCAGGACTAATTTATTGAAATGCAGGATAATTGGACACGCAATCAATTAGCCTATTTCCCGTGCGAAGAGCTCGATGGCGCAGTGGTTGTGGTATTTAAATCGGAATCAGATCAATGAATAATTTATGTTGTCCGATAAGTATGACCGGTTTTATCCGGATGCTTGGCAGCCCTACTTGCCGCCTAAATTATTTTGGGCTACGGCGTAGTAGGACAGCCGCCGTTTCTAATATTTTAACGTTTGTGATACGTTAAACGACATGTTTGGCCTTCGTCTCGTTGTTGGAATCGGAAGGTTACACAATGTGGTTTACAGTCATTCGGTAGCTCGTTATTGGTTACTTCATTTCATCCTTTTTTTTTATTACAGTGAGGGCAAATACATACTTTACGTATACCAGTGACTTTCTGGCATGCTGGACTCGGTCAGCGCACAGGAAGCCGTACGTCCCGGTTATATACCGGGACTCCTAGGCTGTCTCTCGCCGCCCCCAGCGCCCCCGTCGAGCCTGAGTAGTAGGCTCGGCGGGGGAGCCAGGGGGTTCTTACCTCTCCCCAGAAGGGAGGGATTTCATTTCATCCTGCCTACTGATATTGAACCAAGGGTCGTGACGTGACTGCCCATCGCCACTTCGACTTCGCTACTCTGAGAGCTATGTCGGTAGCCTTTGTTCTTCTGCAGATCTCTTCGTTGCGAACCTTATCACGCAGGGAGATACCGAGCATAGCTCTCTCCATAGCTCGTTGGGTCCCTCTGAGCTTGTTTTAAGCGCCCCACAGATGGTTAGTTCGCCTGTCGGCAACGACCTGATAGAACCTCTAATATCAGTTGATTTATACTGTCAACGTTAATGAAAACTCGGATGAACTGCTCATGTCGGTAAAGCAGTCAAAGGACATGAAAGAGATACAGCGATAGTTTTCGATTACGAATACAGTTTGCCAAACTCATACTAGGAGCCCACAGACGGCCGATCCGTTCTAGGCCGACAGGCGACCTGACCGTTTTTAGGCTCCTTAAGAGGCCATCTCTGTCATAGACCACGTTTCGGTGCCGTTTAGATATTGTCTTCTATTCTAATAAGGTCGTGGCGTGGAGGACACAGAAACGTCTGTCTTACAACTTTGTTTGGCTACAGCTCTTCGCTTCACATCAGTTCCTGTGATGTCGTCTAATATTTATTTTCTATTTAATAACGATCTCGACACTAGCAATCAAGCATGTTTCATCTCAAGATAGATCGCTCACAAGTGTTGACAGCACATGGCAGACCTAAATAAATATGGCGTTTATATTTATAGCACTTATAAATACACCAGAGGTTCAGGGTCGTGTCCGAATGTCTTCTGCATGTCTGCCGTGTAGTTGGATGTAAATAAACTCTTGTGAAGATGTCTTAATGAGAAGTGAGTGAAATGACCCAATGTCCTTACTCCAGTTTTTGTACTGTTCGATTGGGAAGAACTCAACCGCCTCTGTGGTCTAGTGGTTCACACCACCGATTTCAGACCAAGAGGTCCCGGGTTCGATTCCGCCTGGCTAGCTACCACCATCTTATCTAAGTTTGACGCCATAACAATGATGTTTTCAGCATTATTGTGTTTCGGCAGGTAGAGATAAGATAGCCAGGCCAGTTCCTCAGTGATCGAGGATTCCGGGAGTAGTGCGCTTCCACCTTCATCTTCGCCTTATCACCACTTAACATCAGATGTGTGTGATGAAGGCTAAGTGCTATGCTACCCCCGTGTGGATTTAAAAAAAGCTGAGCCGTTGGTCTTGAATGTCAGGATCCAATCCTTATGTGGATTGGACACTTAACTATATTTATGAATTACCAATTTTGCATATTCAGCCAAACTTCAGGGTTATAACCCCAGCAGCGACACGGCATTTTAAAAAACGCCTAATAATTGCCATGACTGTCATAAATACACGAGACGTTTGTTGCCCTACACCCGTAGCTAATTGGTGATACAAAGTATGTGGTCACCAGACCAGATGATCTCATAAATTATGACATATCATGCAAAGATCAAAGGTCTAGAAGGACATTCTTCACCATCTTGCCCAGTAACAAGCTTATCTTCCAGCTAAGAATACATACTATCTTCCAGCTAAAAATAAATAAAAATAAAACATTGTCCGATATTTCAAATCTCTTGTCTAGACGATTTTTTAAACTTTATTTTTGGAACATCTTGCTAAATACGTGCTGAGTCATCGTCACAGTTCGCAGACACGGGGTTAGTTCGTGCTTGGTATCATTAAGTTGCTGTTCTTGTCATCCAATTTAATGCTGGCGGTTTTGCTTCACTTCTTTAATTCAGGATGCAAAGGAAATAATGACTCTTTTCGTTAAGCTAACTAAATTAGTTGATTCTTTTGCATTGGCGGTGAGTATCACATTTTCGGACTAAAGATTGGAGTTCAGAATATCCTACTCATTCGTTTCTGCTGAAAGAAAATGATGTCGTTAAAACCTACATACTTATACAGTATATATTATGTTCAGTACACCCCTGCCTATACCGCGGAGCCGGCATGGCGCAGTGGAAGATTTATCATGAGTAGACTCCGGACAAGAACTAGGTTTCAGCGGGGATGTAAACTGAACAATTGGACTGCGATACACAGCGGATAGAATTTGTGAAGTAAGGTGATTTTACATACGGGTCCGTGTGTCGAATGTCTCCAAGGCAGAAGTGGTGTAAGGGAGCGCGCGCGCCCCTGGGGTCCTTTCTTCGTCTTCTGCAGACCTTACCAACTCGTCACCTCACTCACAACACATACAACACAGCGTTCCCAAGACACTGGTCGCTTCAGCAATAGATACACAAAGACACACACGGGGGAGCCTCTTTTATTATGATTTACAGTCCCGACAAAAAGCGCGTGGTGGACAATTATCTCTCTTTCAAAACTCCGCGACCAGCCCGATGGATGGCGTCAAAACCTTGGTCGTACAAAACGGGATCACATAGATAATTTAAGATGTATTCAAACTCGATATGCCAGGCACATTCAACGCGAGCGATTTTTAACAAATTCAGCAAAATTATTCCGACATCTTCTTACAAGAATTTCAATCAAGTGTCACTGTCAACTTCAAGTGACAGCCAAATGTCAATTTGACGTGACATAAAAGATGCGTTCAGAAACGTCGATCTTTTCCGAACATCCCCCCGCCCCGGACCGTTAAGAACGGTACGTCAATCTACGGGTAATCGGGAGAGCCCACTAACTGCTCTCTTCAAAACCGAATCTCGAACCAAAACCTCAGCAAAACGAGGAACTCCGTCAGTTCCGGGGTAGAGTTTAACAATGCGCCCCCTTCGCCAACATAGGGGCGGCAGGTTAGCATCCTTAATCAACACGAGGTCGCCAGTCTGGGGTGGGGTGGTTTTATCTGTCCACTTCACGCGCTGTTGTAGGATATGCAAATACTCCATCGACCAACGTGCCCAGAAGTTTTGGGACATCTGTCTCAAAAGTTGGTATCGCGACAAACGATGGGATCCTACATCCTGAATCGGATATTCAGGCAACGCCAAAAGGGGCTGTCCGATCAAGAAATGACCTGGGGTCAACGCTTCCAGGTCATTCGGGTCCGAAGACAACGGGCACAAGGGTCGCGAGTTGAGGACGGCCTCAATTTTACAAAATACCGTATCAAGTTCCTCAAACGTGAGAATAGTTTCTCCAATCACGCGACGCAAGTGTGTCTTGGCAGCCTTTACACAAGCTTCAAAAATTCCTCCCCAGGTCGGACAAGCTGGAGGGCTAAACTTCCAGATTATCCCACGCCGGGAGAGGGTGGTTCCAATGTCTATTTTATTATCAACAAAAAACTTAACTACTTCCTTAAGATAATTACACGTTCCCTTATAATTAGTACCACAATCGGAACGTATCAATGACGGCAGTCCTCTACGGGAAACAAATCTGCTCAAGGCGGCGACAAAGGCTTCGGTAGACAATTCCGAGACAATTTCCAAATGGACAGCCTTGGTGGACAAACACACAAACACGCACAAGTACGCCTTATAGGTTTTAGCATTACGCAGTCTCGAAGCCTTTACAGTAAAGGGACCGGCGAAGTCGGTGGCGACTCCGGCAAAAGCTCTACATTCCGTGACGCGATCAGCAGGCAAATCACCCATCTGGGGCTGCATGGTCGCGGCCTTCAATCGATAACAAGGCAGGCAACGGAAAACCACAGTGCGAATGGCTCGACGAGCAGACAAAATCCAAAATTCACGCTGCAAAATGGCCAACAAAGCATTACAGCCAGCATGTTGTGCATTCACATGGCGATCTGTTATTATCAGTTGAGTCAAATGTCCGGCTTTAGGTAACAAAAGGGGGTGACGAGCTCCATACGGCAGGTTCGCATTTCGAAGTCTTCCGCCGACTCGCAAAAGCCCACTCTCGTCCAGGAAGGGATTCAATCGCGATACCGCGCCCTTCAACTTGCGACGGCCTAAACGCAAAATTTCAATCTCGGACTCAAAACTATCAGCTTGTACTCTCCGGACCCAAAACAAGAGCGCGTCCCTACGCTCGTCCGGAGTGAGGACCGACGAATCACGCCTCGCGCGTGGGTTTCTGCAATTGTACACAAAACGTCTGATCCAAGCGGTAACACCAAGCAGCTTCTGTAAGGAGCTGTACCGATCCAACAACAAATCCTTTTCCCCGGCGGGGTTAGTCTCCAGGACGCATGCCCGCATATCAGGAACGGCTACGTTCGACAACGCTGGAGAGGGCGGCCACTCCGACTCAGGCCGCATCAACCACTGGGGGCCCCACCAGAGGGGGTGGTTAATTAGGGTTGGGGCTACACAACCCCGAGACGCACAATCCGCGGGATTCATGGTTCCCGGCACGTGTCTCCAAATCAACTCGATGTCGGAATTACAAATCTGCGACACTCGATTGGCCACAAACACGTCCAAGGTGTGCGCCGGAGCCTTCAACCAACAAAGGACGACCTGACTGTCCGTCCAAGCATAAACCTCTTGTATCTTAATAGATCGACCTAATGTGAGCCATACGTGGTTCAACAAACGCATTAGGAGGGCAGCTCCACACAATTCCAACCTCGGGATCGTATGACGAGTCCGAAGGGGAGCGACTTTGCTTTTCGCTATCACCAGATGCACAGCAACAACTCCGTCAACCGTAACGGTGCGGAGGTACACGGCCGCAGCAAATCCACGTTCGGAGGCATCGGAAAAGCCGTGAAGAGTAACTTTACAATTTTCAGAAGGGAGGAATAGCCTCGGCAAATGCACTTCATTAATCTCGGGGAGGGATGAAACGAAGCTCGACCAATCTCGGAGTAACTCGTCCGAGAGGGGTTCATCCCACGACACACCCGAAGCCCATAACCGTTGCAAGAAACACTTGGCCATAAACAGCACGGGGCAAATCCACCCATTGGGGTCAAAGGTACGTGCGACAGTAGACAATACTAAACGCTTGGTCCAGACTTTCGGTGGTCGTAAATCCACACAATAAGTGAACGTGTCAGAGACCGGTTTGTACTGTACGCCAAGGACGGTCACCACATGGGGATTATCAACATTTTCGAATAGGTGGGGGTCCTGCTGGTGCTCTTCGGGCAAACCTACCAGTACATCAGGCGAGTTGGATATCCATTTCCTCAACTCGTAACCTCCCGACTTCAAAAGGGCGGTGAGTTCGTCTCTCAGGACAATCGCCTCTGAGACAGATGAGGCGCCCGTGCAAATGTCATCCACATAGACGTCACTGGCCAAAATGGCGGAGGCGCGAGGGTATCTCAAGCGCTCCTTCTCGGCCAACTCCAACAAAGAACGAATCGCAACAAACGGGCTCGAAGCCAAACCGTACGTATTCGTATTCAATTCATAAATCAACAAGGGGTCCCTAGGACTCTCTCTCCACAAAATCAATTGGTACCTCCTATCCTCTGGATGGATGACCGTTTGTCTGAACATCATCCGGATGTCAGTCATAAATACAATTTGGTGCCGCCGGAAGTTGGTCAAAATGTCTGAGATCTCCGTGTGCAGCTTGGGACCTACATGCAGACACTGGTTCAAGGACGCTCCAGTAGAGGTGGGAGCCGAACCGTCAAAGACCACCCGAATCTTTCCGGATTTCAAAACGGCGTGGTGCGGCAAAAAGAAGTGCTCAACGGAGCGCCAATCCAAATCGCTCACGGACATGTGCCCTAACTCCTCATACTCCCGCATGAATTCAACATACTTCTGGCGGAAGACCGGATCCTTGCTCATGCGACGCTCCATCGCCACTAGCCTACGTTCCGCTAGCGGTCGGGATTCGCCCAGAGGAGGTCGGCCGGCACGAAAGGGGAGACGGGTGATCAAACGACCAGAGCGGAGGCGACCAGTGTTATTCTGGTAATACAACTCGCATTCATCCGCTACTGGGTCAACCCGCGGGGCTGGTGGAGGTTCCTCAACCTCCCAAAACTTCTGCACCACTTCGGAGAGAGACACATTAAAAACAAGACCGCGATCCTCATCAAGGGAATCCAAAACGCGGCGAGCAGGGCCCATCACAACTGTACCGAGTGTCGTCTGCAGAGCTACCAAGCCATCTGGCTGCAGAACTCGCTTCCCCGTCAACAAAACTCGCCCCAGGACATCGGCTCCAAGGAGAGCATCAATCGGGCCTGGGCGGAAGAAATTTGGATCGGCGAGTGGGGAGTCAGACACCAAAGACAACATACTCGGTCCCAAGTCAACTGAAGGTTGACGGCCAACAACTGTGTCCAACACAATCGCCGAGGTCTTAATGCCTGGCGTGGACTTATTACGTGATGTAAATGTGAAGTCAACATGCCCTAACAACCCGGGGACTTTCACATCGCCAACACCTCTCACGCCTTCCGTGTGGGGGTGCACCTTGAGGCCCAACCGCCTAACTAACCAAGATGACACAACACACCCCTGAGCACCGGAATCCAACAAGGCGCGAACTTCCACAAGGTCGCCATTCAATCCCCTGACAAGCACAGAGGCCGTGGGCAACAAAACGGTCTCTGGAGGGGTGGCTACAATCGACCGTAAACACGTTGATTGCTAGTATGTGGGGTCCCCAGACGTCCCCCCATGGTAAGGGGGTCGCTCATAGCGATCCAGTGGGTCCCAATCTCCCACATACTGCCTACGTCCAATTCGCCCGGCATCAGGCGGGTTATATCTCCCGGCCCCTTGAAGACGGGGCGGGCGCCGCTCCAAACGCGGGTATTCGGCGAGCGGCGGCGAGAATCGGTGCCTATCATCCACCGTGTACGTCGTCCCATAGTCGCGGGGGCACGGTGACCGATTTTCAGAGGGGGGGTCCCGGGGACCCCCGGCTGTGCGAGGCTCAACACGTTGCGGGGGGCTTCTACGACCTCCCGCAACGCTCGCAAAATCGAACCCCCTAGTTGGGGACCGATTTCCCATGGGGGGGTCCGTGGGACCCCCGCCCGTGCGAAGCTCAAAACGTCGCGGGGGGCCTCTACGACCTCCGGCAACGCTCGCATAATTCATCCCCATCCTTGGGGATCGGTTTCCCATGGGGGGGTCCCTGGGACCCCCGCCCGTTTGAGGGTCCAAACGTGGCGGAGAGCGTCTGGGGCCACTCTGGTGGCCACTAGAACTGCTGCGGGATGCAAACACCGCGGGGGGTCCGAGACCCCCACCCATACGAGGTGATCCTGCAGCGACACGCTGCGGCGCTCCGCCGCCCTCTGGGCTGTTCATGCAGAGGAGGGGATGGTGGTTGCCCTTACAAAAGCGGCATGGGTGCGCTTGGGTACATTCGCGCTGCATGTGCAGGCCCAAGCACGAGTAGCACCATGTCCGTTGTCGCGCGATCGCTCGACGGCCTTGGACGCGCTGGTCGAGGAACTTATCACAACGGGTCGTGCTGTGACCCGGTTCCCGACAGTACAAGCAGCGGGCGGTCTCCTGGACGGCGGCATAGCGGCCGGGCGCGCGAGGGGCCATACGCCCCCTACGGGGGGGTCCGGTGGGGGATCTACTCTGTGGCACAGGTCGTTCGGGTCCCATAGGACCGGCCAGAGAGGAATTATCTGCCAGTCTACTTTCTCCTTCCAGGAACGTCAAGAGGTCCGAGAAGGGTGGCAGATAAGTCGCACTATCCCCACCATACTGCTGCTCAAAACGGACCTTAACAGAGTCCGGCAACTTTCCCAGGACAATGTGCAGTAACAAAAACGACCACTGCTCCACTGGGAGTTTTAAGTTTTTTAATGCGTTGTAGGCAACCAACAGCGGATTCAACAAAGCCACTCTCAAGTGCATCACGCTGGCAACGCGGGGTAAATTCAAAATGGCGGCCACATGGTTGTCCGCCAGACGTCGTACGTTCTGGTACCGACGGGCAATCAAATCCCTAGCAATAGGGTAGTTTTCATCCGAGGGGGCCAAATGTTGAACTGATTCAAGGGCCTCCCCTTCCAACACGGATAACAAATAAGCTAACTTCTGGCCCTGGGTCAAATCGTCCCGGGCATGTACAAGACTATCAAAAATATTAATAAAGCCCTCCCAGTCCTCTAGACGACCAGCAAAGCGCCTTAAGTCTAAGGGGGCCAATCTAGCAAAGAGAGGGGGCATACTTTTAGATGTGACCGGGGACGGGCTCGGTTCATTCTCTCTTGCCACTTGCAAAGGCCGAGCCACCTGGGTAATTCTGTCCGCAAAATCATAACACTGGTCCACATCCAAATCGACTTCTTGTCGCATTTCCACATCGGCCTCAACAGTCCTTTCCAAAAATAAGGCATACTGTTCATCAACAACAGCCAAACGTATGGGCAGATCTACGTATCTGTTCAACAAGGCCTCCGTTCTATCCGGTCGATCCAACAACGCAACCGCAGACGCTAACCACCGTAACTCAGAACGTATTTTGGCTTTAGCAGAGGAGGCCGTCATTGTAACGTCACAAATTTATCAACAAAAACAACAAATTCAAAATATTCACTATAACACAAAATCTCCAATATTTGGAGGTTATTACTAACCACAAAATTCCAATATTACAACAACAAAGTATTTATAATGACACAAACTCTTAAATATCTGGAGGTTATCAGAAAACAACAAAACTCACTGACTATTGAAATTCACTCAAAATCACTGACTATTGAAATTCACTTGGATATCAACACAACATACTGTTACACAACAACAAGTTAATTTTAATTATTTCAAAGCACAAGTTTCAATGAGTTTCAATGTGTAAACAATGTCCCAAATCATTTAAGTTTCACTAAGTATTGAGTGCAAACTTATTAGCTAACCTTTTATTAGCTATTATTTTAGCAACAAACTTGTCAATATTCACAACTCAAATTTGCTGACAAAACTAAATAATAATTATTATGAACAAAGAAAGGCATCTGTTTACATTTTGGAACCTCAATACATGACAATTAATTACAAGACATGGAACCAATAACAAAGGAATGCCCTTTACTTTTCAAATGCAAGTTAATTACCATTTACAAGTACAAATTAATCTAGTCCGGACCAGATGGTCATCAAACGGCACTGATTAATAGACAAAATTTTGGCGTGGGCCTCTCAGGCCTTCAAGCTACGCTCTTGCTACCAAGAAATGTTCAGTACACCCCTGCCTATACCGCGGAGCCGGCATGGCGCAGTGGAAGATTTATCATGAGTAGACTCCGGACAAGAACTAGGTTTCAGCGGGGATGTAAACTGAACAATTGGACTGCGATACACAGCGGATAGAATTTGTGAAGTAAGGTGATTTTACATACGGGTCCGTGTGTCGAATGTCTCCAAGGCAGAAGTGGTGTAAGGGAGCGCGCGCGCCCCTGGGGTCCTTTCTTCGTCTTCTGCAGACCTTACCAACTCGTCACCTCACTCACAACACATACAACACAGCGTTCCCAAGACACTGGTCGCTTCAGCAATAGATACACAAAGACACACACGGGGGAGCCTCTTTTATTATGATTTACAGTCCCGACAAAAAGCGCGTGGTGGACAATTATCTCTCTTTCAAAACTCCGCGACCAGCCCGATGGATGGCGTCAAAACCTTGGTCGTACAAAACGGGATCACATAGATAATTTAAGATGTATTCAAACTCGATATGCCAGGCACATTCAACGCGAGCGATTTTTAACAAATTCAGCAAAATTATTCCGACATCTTCTTACAAGAAGTTCAATCAAGTGTCACTGTCAACTTCAAGTGACAGCCAAATGTCAATTTGACGTGACATAAAAGATGCGTTCAGAAACGTCGATCTTTTCCGAACATATTAATTAATTTCTAAGTCCCCAACGAAATGTGCCATATTAAGTAAGCTCTTAATAATGAAGAGCTCGAAGGAGCCAAAGGAGATAGCTGGCCAAAAATGCATTATCTTTAACTCCGACGTGTTTCAGAATGGCATAAGAGTTGTTTCCACTTGTATTTGATTCTTTAAATGCGGTGGTGAATGTGAAACTGTCTTTAACGTTGGTTCCAATTGCATTTCAATTTGTAAAGTACAACGGTAAATGGCTTACGATGAATAACTTAGCTTTATCATAATTTGTGTACATGATGGCAAACTATTGTTTTGATAAACAATAGTACAGCAGTTAGAGCTTCAACAAAACAAGACAAGCCTGAAAGAACTTGCACCGGATCTACGTCAATGTATTATTTATCAGAACGATTACGTTATAAGTTCTGCATAACAAGCAAATCGATATATTGCACGTTATTGCACCATTGTTGGAAACGACCCAAGTGCACAAGCCTCCTCTTCAGAACAAACACTTCCTTGTAATCTCTTTAACGCTTGTCATTGTCAAGTAAAATGTACTCCAACCAACTAATGATGTTTCTTTCGCGCAATTATATAGGTCAATACTTGATCCAGGAAAAAAGTTTCTTAGAATGAAACCCACAATGAGCTTTTAGAACAATTACAAAGCAATGTTGTGTGTTTTCTTTCCGATTTTTTTTATGAACGAGGGAGTCTTATGCTGTCTTCGATATTTTCGCACAAATCAAGGGACAAAATGCCTTATTGATTACTTGGGAAAGCTCTCGCGCTTTAAATATATTTTTATATATTGAATACTGCTCTGAACTTTGTTTGACATCTGTGGCTCTATCTAGAGATTCTAGTGGAATATAACTTAGTACTTCATCTATGCCATGCAAAAGTCGAAAACGTTTACGATTGAACTTGACATGAAAACCCCGCGCTTGGGATTCTTCTGATACTGATTTTGAATTTCTTCTAAATTTATGAATGAGAAATGGTGGACAGAACAGAGAGGCGAATGATAGATGCAAGTTCACGTTGGCACATTTTCAAAAGGCTGTCTCTTAAACATAATTGATTATTTTTCACGAATCACTACAACGAATCTCAAAAACAATTATGGGAAATACACATGAAAATTCACAAAGAAAATTAAATCGATAACATCTTTATTATGAGAAACATTTTCAATATCAGGTGACGTCTGGAATACGTAATGAAAACGCAAGTTATTTAAACATCACCGTTGTTAAGTACCTAACTTGAACACCTGCCCATATTATAGTAGATATAATAACCTAGTAATAATATCAATTACTTGAATCCGATGTTTGAGAAAATTTCAGTACTGAAGTTATACTAACAATTATCTGTTTGGTTGGAAATAAATGGTCTTCTGTAGTGTTGCCAAACTATCAATAGAACTTCTATCGATAGAGGGCTCATACTATTAAGACTATCGACATCGATCGTGTATTGAGTTTTCTTTTAAAATTAACTTAACATTATTATACTTACAAACAAGTTAATTGGTTGTAAACCACAAAAGTATTTTTTTATTTGTTACTTAATCTCACTCACGTAAGCAGCTGAATGGATTTGGCTATTGTACATTAAAAAAATACAGATTGTTAAGTTAATGATAACTTAATTAATGGCTAATTAAAAAATATGGTAAATGACAGATTTATAGATCCAAATTATGAATAATCGAATGAGTAAATCTTACCCTCCGGCTTATAACAACCAATATTCAAAATAACTTAGTGCCTAATTGCCTAATTTTTAATAAGACCACGTCCCAAAATGTCTGAAATGCGCAAGATCTGATTTTCTCAATGATTGCGACTTGACAATTTAAATACAGGCGAGAAGATAAGAGAAACTTGTTTGTGCTAGGACGTTAAGATTTTCTAGCTGAATATTTACGGTTAAAATATGTATTGAAGTGACTTTTATTTATATGACTAACTCTGTTGTACTCGTATTTAATGCAAATAAAATTATTACGAATTTTCTATTATCGATAACAGATCCAACCATCTCTATAATGACTTGCGATTCTCCAACAAGTTGATAGCGCAGCGCAGGGGGCTTGTAGTAGCCAAACGAATGATTATTATATCATGGCAAGGTCAGGCTGTCTAATATATTATTTTAACCAGCACTGACAATTACATATAGGGGTTAAGGATATTATTTTTTTGTTTTATCTAAGGCAAACATATGAGTACCTAGTAGTTTTATAGAAAAAAAACGGCCTTGAGTTTCTTTAAAACAACTCTCAATCATAAGATGTAGAAATCCAAAAGTAGGTAGGTACCTACCTGGAATATCAGTTTGGCAAGCTTCCATCCTACTTTGTAAATATGTAAATTAGGTTAATACCTAATTTGTAGGTATATAAAATAAATTGTTATCGTGCTATTTTCACCGGGAATGTCCAGAGTCCAGACAGACAAAACCCTGTTTCTTTCATTACGAGACGTTCGTTGGCGGAATTTCCGTGTAAATCGGAAGAAGCCATTACAAAAACAACAAAAATAGTTTCTATCTCTCAGTTACCTGTTACTGCCCTGAACCAGAGAATCATTTTCGGAAAAGTCTTGCTTTAGATTAGAGAAAGATTAAACTGTGGGCAAAGAAATCCTACTTAGCTCCTTTTCGCGAAAAAAAAATCTTGAAAGTGGTGAAATAATAAATTCATTCAAGGTTAGGGATGGGCACATAATATAAGAAAGAGTTGTTCAAAATAAGGCTGGCTAGCTACCACCATCCTAGCTAAGTCTGACGCCTTATCATAGATGTTTTCAGCATTGTTGTGTTTCGGCAATTAGAGATAAGATAGCCAGTTCCTCAGTGTTGAGGATTCCGGGAGTAGTGCGCTTTCACCTTAAGCCTCATCTTTACTTAACACCAGGTGTCATGAAGGCCAAGTGGGTAGCACTTGACCGTTGTGGATAAAAAACAAAGAACATAATTATACAATTTTCTTGAATATAATATATTTTTTTAATGTCATAGCGTTTCATTGTATTATCGTTTTATTAATTGTTGTCAACTTCTATTAAACGGCTTTTATTGCAATACAATAATTATAATGCACTTGTTCAAACGCAAACAGATGTCTTTACAATGATTGTATTGTGTGCGTCAGTCAAGGTAGTTCAACGTTCAAAATGACTTTGACATTCAATTAAATAAATAAAATAAAAAAGTCATTTATTGTTCTCACACAGAGTAAATACTTAAAGGAGATTTATATCCTAAAGTTAAACATATACCTACTTAGGTCCGGTTGCTCGAAGCTTGGTTAGGTACGTTAACTTTAGGCTTAAATTATGGTCAAAGTAAAATTAACCGGCGGTCAAATTTAAAAAGCGTTGTTGAAGCAGTGGTTACTTTAACAAGCATTCAAATTACAGATTTAAGGCGAGGATTCCCGACCGAAATAGGCACGCTAACGCTTGCTCGGCTGCTCTCGATACACTTCACGCGGACGCAGCGGCAGCCGGCAGTGAACTGTGAACTCGTGAGCGCCCCGCGAATCGAAAATCACTTAAAATTCAATTAAAAATTAACTAATAAAAATATTTAAAATTATGACGGCCGGAATCCCTCGGCTACTCAAAGACAATCATTTTCGTATATTTTTCATTAACTAAAACCAAGTATACTGCAAGTAATACGATAATTGGATTACGATTAGACGGATGTTTGGGATTTTATTTGACCGGAAGCACTAGATAAATAACTGTAAAATAACATATATTTTTTCCAAGTTTTAAGTACTTGTGATTTGCGAGTAATCCATCCTATTTTGGGGAATCGGTGCCTTAACGGCGGTCAAAATAATCGACAGGGTGGGGCTCTGGTTTGAATTTTGACATTAGTAATTAAGGCGATACTCGGAAAAAATGTGCTGAAGCGAGATAGCAATGAGAAAACGACGCGCGCGGGAGAGTGACCGATTTTGCAGATTAGGCAAAAAAAACACAAAATCACTTCGTATTAAAAAACTACAGCGATTAAAAAAAAATGGTTCTATACGATCCTCAATATTATTGGTGTCCACTAATTAAACCAATTTCCAATAGTGTAAGTAACCCCATTTAAGAATAATCTTCACTTTTCGTATTTTTTAGAGGTCTTTTCGAAAATAAAAAGTGTCGAGGCAAAATCATAAAATCGTGTTTTTGAAACTATACGATTGTAGATAAAGGTATGAAGAAATATATATCTTATTACCAGATTTTTAACAACTGTAACCGTCCTATAGTTTTAAATCAAAAAGTCCATATTTTTCCGAGTAGCGCCTTAAGGGAAGGTTAATGAAATAGTTACAGTCAACACGGGTTGAGGCAGCGTAGTAGGACCGATCATTGTAGAGATCCTTAGGTGAGGCCTATACCCAGCAGTGGGGGTCGTTCGGCTGACATGATGATGATGATAATGATGACTGATATTTATTAATATTCAATGAGCGATTTTCTGAGAGGCCATTTAAAAAAAAAAGCTTCCAATTGCTTCACTAGATGGCGTTATAAGTATGTACATGTCTATGGTATATTTTGGTATGAAACAAATTTAAATTAATTACTTTTTAAAAACCCAAAGGAAACTAATAATATATTAAATAAGTACTACTGTGAGGAACAGAAACGAAATAGGTAAATTTAAAGATTTAGGTAAATAAATAACATCTGTCTGACGTTCCGTTTTACGTAAAAAAGTCGCGTCAAGGTAAAATTTATAACGTTCCGTTCCTTCTAACCAGGGACTAAAATATCGATAAAAAAATATATCGATATAAAAAAATATCGATAAAATTTATCGATATTTCTATTATCGATAATTATATCGAAAAAAATATCGATAATTAATAATCGATAAGGCCTTGCTGCGTCATACCATGTATGCATGTTGCCAACTTTACGTCCGTCTGGATATTGTCTGGTGTGGTGTGGTGTGTGTGGCTCACACACTCACACGCCCGCCACACACATGGGGCGCGCCGTTGCTGTTATTTATCTTTTACTTAAATATTCTTTTAGCGCATTATCGTTATGATTAATAATTATATATTGTTTTATAGTGATTGACATGCGTTAGAAAATGAATCCTTATAACTGAATAAAAAAATTACCGGATAGTCAACCATTTTTTAAATTTTTTGATGTCGTTTTTTTATTTAACTTAGTGCTACTTATGGCGGCGCATCAGATATTGAAGATGACCATGAATTATGACGTGCCAGATTCTTTGGTGGTAGATTTTTATTGATGATATCTACCATATTCCATTCAATCATCCTTAGAACGTATGAATCTGGAACCCATCATTCTTTGGTTGGGAGATTAAAATTAAAATATGTTTTATTTTAATTAATAATGTCTCGGAAGTATTCATTTAAACATCGTGTCCTAAACGATTAATAATTGTCCTATTACACCAAAAAATGTAAGTATTTAAATTAAAATTTTAAAACATAAGAACCTACAAAACTTTATTTTAAAATTTCGCTTTTTATTAACCGGTAAAAACGCTCTTCGCCATGTTCTGACGTCATAAAATTTGTAACCAACCACTTGACAGTGTCAAGTGGTTGTTTACTTACCTTAGGGTAGTTCCACTTAACAAAGATCTTTCTCCAATATGCATTTGATTAAAGAAATTTGAAGACTTTGACGTTCAGTGGAATACACCCTTACTTATATTTAGAAAAAGTGAAAGTGACGTTTATTTGTTTGCAAATTTAGAAATCCAATACGTCTCAACATAGTGTAGGCAATGAACAGATTCTTTGTATGGAGACCCATACACTAATTCCTCAGTCGATGAAACTTTGCTGAGTTATAAAATAGCATGAGCCATAAACTTTCAAATGATTATCCAAAAAAAAACTCACACGGAAGTTAGGTATTTATACATAAATATACAAATCTGTTTATATATTGAACCGAGTAATTTCTCAGTCCAAAGGAGATCAGTCACGCTTCATACATGTTTGGACCAAAAAAGTTAAAGTATCGGCCAACGAAAAAAAATTGCATATTACTATTGTAAACAGTGTAGCAATCATTTTTTGTTATGGCGTCAACAGTGTACGATTAGCGGCCAAGCAGTTATTCAAGTTTGAAAATAACATTTTTTTTCTCTTTATTTTCAAACTTGAATACAGCTTGGCCAAAGTGCGGCCAACGAAAAAAAATTGCACATTACTATTGTAAACAGTGTAACGATCATTTTTTGTTATGGCGACAACAGTGTACGATTAGCGGCCAAGCAGTTATTCAAGTTTGAAAATGTACTTTTTTTTTGTTTTTATTTTCAAACTTAAATAAAGCTTGGCCAAAGTGCGGCCAACGAAAAAAAATTACACATTACTATTGTAAACAGTGTAACGATCATTTTTTGTCATGACGTCAACAGTGTACGATTAGCGGCCAAGCAGTTATTCAAGTTTGAAAATAACATTTTTTTTCTCTTTATTTTCAAACTTGAATACAGCTTGGCCAAAGTGTGGCCAAGGAAAAAAAATTGCACATTACTATTGTAAACAGTGTAACGATCATTTTTTGTTAGGGCGACAACAGTGTACGATTAGCGGCCAAGCAGTTATTCAAGTTTTAAAATGTAATTTTTTTTTGTCTTTATTTTCAGACTTAAATACAGCTTGGCCAAAGTGCGGCCAACAAAAAAAAATTGCACATTACTATTGTAAAAAGTGTAACGATCATTTCTTGTTATGGCGTCAACAGTGTACGATTAGCGGCCAAGCAGTTATTCAAGTTTGAAAATAGCATTTTTTTTTCTTTATTTTCAAACTTGAATACAGCTTGGCCAAAGTGCGGCCAACGAAAAAAAAATGCATATTACTATTGTAAACAGTGTAACGATCATTTTTTGTAATGGCGACAACAGTGTACGATTAGCGGCCAAGCAGTTATTCAAGTTTGAAAATGTAATTGTTTTTTCTCTGTATTTTCAAACTTGAATACAGCTTGGCCAAAGTGCGGCCAATGACAAAACATTGCATATTACTATTGTAAACAGTGTAACGATCATTTTTTGTAATGGCGACAACAGTGTACGATTAGCGGCCAAGCAGTTATTCAAGTTTGAAAATGTAATTGTTTTTTTTCTTTATTTTCAAACTTGAATACAGCTTGGCCAAAGTGCGGCCAACGAAAAAAATTGCACATTACTATTGTAAACAGTGTAACGATAATTTTTTGTAATGGCGACAACAGTGTACGATTAGCGGCCAAGCAGTTATTCAAGTTTGAAAATGTAATTGTTTTTTCTCTTTATTTTCAAACTTGAATACAGCTTGGCCAAAGTGCGGCCAACGACAAAAAATTGCATATTACTATTGTAAACAGTGTAACGATCATTTTTTGTTATGACGTCCACAGTGTACGATTAGCGGCCAAGCAGTTATTCAAGTTTGAAAATGACATTATTTTTGGTATGAATACGATCGCAAAACGGATTGACTCATCACGTAAAATGTAATCAATTATCAGAATATCAGTTATTACATTGAGATCAGTTCCTCGTCAGCATTATAACTGACCCACGAACGTCCCACCTGCTGGGTACGTGAATCGACTAAACAATAATGCAATACTTTTAGCTAAATAGTAACTTTAACTAAGGTCTAGTACACTACAGAGCCAGAATAAGGAAATATGTCTCCCTAAAATAGATATTGACTACAACACAAAATGACTCTGGCCAAGCTGTATTCAAGTTTGAAAATAAAGAGAAAAAAATGTCATTTTCAAACTTGAATAACTGCTTGGCCACTAACCGTACACTGTTGACATCATAACAAAAAATGATCGTTACACTGTTTGCAATAGTAATATGCAAGTTTTTTTGTTGGCCGCACTTTGGCCAATCTGTATTCAAGTTTGAAAATGAAGAAAAAAATGTCATTTTCAAACTTGAGTAACTGCTTGGCCGCTAACCGTCCACTGTTAACGCCATAACAAAAAAATATCGTTACACTGTTTACAATAGTAATATGCATTTTTTTTTCGTTGGCCGCACTTTGGCCAAGCTGTATTCAAGTTTGAAAATAAAGAGAAAAAAATGTCATTTTAAAACTTGAATAACTGCTTGGCCACTTATCGTACACTGTTGACGTCATAACAAAAAACGATCGTTACACTATTTACAATAGTAATCTGCAATTTTTTTTTGTTGGCTGCACTTTGGCCAAGCTATATTCAAGTTTGAAAATGAAGAAAAAATGTCATTTTCAAACTTGAGTATCTGCTTGGCCGCTAACCGTCCACTGTTAACGCCATAACAAAAAAATATCGTTACACTGTTTACAATAGTAATATGCATTTTTTTTTCGTTGGCCGCACTTTGGCCAAGCTGTATTCAAGTTTGAAAATAAAGAGAAAAAAATGTCATTTTAAAACTTGAATAACTGCTTGGCCACTTATCGTACACTGTTGACGTCATAACAAAAAACGATCGTTACACTATTTACAATAGTAATCTGCAATTTTTTTTTGTTGGCTGCACTTTGGCCAAGCTATATTCAAGTTTGAAAATGAAGAAAAAATGTCATATTCAAACTTGAATAACTGCTTGGCCGCTAATCGTACACTGTTGACGTCATAACAAAAAATGATCGTTACACTGTTTACAATAGTAATTTGCAATTTATTTTTGTTGGCCGGCACTTTTACTTTTTTGGTCCAATTTGACTGATCTCCTTTATTTTACCAGATGAGTTATTTATACTAGTAAGTATGTGATACTTGATGAAAATCCAAAACTTTTTCAAACATGAGTATGCTTGGCAAAATGGTACAATTCCGTTAAAAGTTCGACAGAGACATTTTTCAGTTCAAGTCACCCCATTTTTAACCGACTTCTAAATCAAAAAGGAGGAGGTTCTCTATTCGTCTGTATGTATGTTTTTTTTTTGTGTATGTCCACCGATTACTCCAAGACGGCTGAACCGATTGAAATGGTTCAAACGTTATTACATCAGGTTGGTTTCCAAGTTGGTCCCATTTTTTGAAATTTTGAAATCGGTTCAGTAGTTTTCAGGAAATCTTGAAAATACTGTTGTTTTCGTTACCACTTTATGTGAATTTAATACGTATCTTTAGGCATAACTCCTTTGTTTATAAAACGATTTAGATGATTCTTGTTTTGTTAAAAAGGGGATAACTCAAGGTATTTTAACCGACTTCAAAAAAGGAGGTTTTCAGTTTGATCACATACCTATTTACCAGAAAACACGTAAATTGCCTGCACGATGCACTAAAAAGAGTGAAATTAAAATTATTTTTATAAAAAAGTAAACCGCCTTCAAAAAAACCACATCAAAAAAGTAAGAAATAATTCCTCACCAAATAAATAACGTAAGTACTTTGAAGTCGGGCGGGTTTTAACAAAAACAACAAAAAATTGTACATGTTTCACGCCCGACTTCAAAGTACTTACGTTATTTATTTGGTGAGGAATTATTTCTTACTTTTTTGATGTGGTTTTTTTGAAGGCGGTTTTATTTTTGTTTTATTAAAATTTGGTGTTTCTGCTGGGATATTTTTTTGAGTATTTCATATTATTGTTTTATACGTTACATGAATAAGTATGTCCGGTTAAGAAAATTTTGACGGAGCATTTTTCCTAAAAAAGGTATCAATGAAATAAGACTTTCATTAAAAAATACCTAATCTTCTATTATTATTATTTTTTGGAAATTTATACCATACTTTTAATTTTTTAATACTTTATCATGATGTAAAGTTTTTTCTGACTGAGGAATTACTGTGGGGGTCAACTAGCTTCATTGACTACACTAACATGGATGATGTGTTTTCATGAGTTCAAATAAAAAATAAAAAAATATATTTTTAAAATTATTTTTACTTATCAATCTTGTACTTTTATTTCATTATATCGCTTTATTACGTTTTCCTAAGCCAAATATTTTTTTCATTTTTTTTCGGTGATGTGATGGAAATTTTCATTCGATGTATCAAATTAAGTATGAGTCAAGTAGCCTATTAATAAATTATTTTTTGTTTTAAGTATTAATGATGACATTGAAGTATTCATTTGAGTTGTAATAGCATTTATTTATTAGAATTTTTTTAATTGGTTAGAAAACAAAGAATTTTTATTTTCATTAATTGAAGGAGGTAATCTATATATATAAAAATGAATCCCTATTTCCCTTGGTCACGGCATCACGCGTGAACGGCTGGACCGATTTGGCTAATTTTGGTCTTGAATTGTTCGTGGAAGTCCAAGAAAGGTTTTTGCGGTGAGAAAATAGGGGAAGGAGGGGTAAGTAGGGGTAGAGTAGAAGTAGGGTAGGGGTAGAGTAGGGGTAGGGTAGGGGTAGGGGTAGGGTAGGGGTAGGGTAGGGTAAGGGTAGGGTAGGGGTAGGGTAGGGGTAGGGTAGGGGTAGGGATGGGGTAGGGGTAGGGTAGGGTAGGGGTAGGGTAGGGGTAGGGTAGTGGTAGGGTAGGGTAGGGTAGGGTAGGGTAGGGTAGGGTAGGGTAGGGGTGGGGTAGGGTAGGGTGGAGTTGGGGGTAGGGCCACGGGAACGAAGTCGCGCTGGGTCAGCTAGTTTAGTATAAATTTTAATAGATGAATGTTATGTACTATTAGATGTTAGTTTTAATCTGCAACTTGGCAACATTAACTTATTTTTGTATCGTGATGGATATTTCGATGGAATATCTTGTCGTTTTGTGTAAAATTTGCTATGTTTGCGTACAAAGGAGAATGCCGGATTCCGGGCCATGATGCGTCTTAACTATTTTATACTACAAAAAAGGAAAGGTAATAAAAAATGCTTTCATATGAAACAAGAAATAATTAAAATAAATGTGGCGTTAAAAAGTTATAGAGAAAAATAGTTTCACTGAATTTACCTATTTTGTATTTTTTCTTAACATTCCTCCATTATCAGAAAGGCAAAGGGATCTAAGTCCGTACAGCCAATATATTAGGAAACATGTTTTATTTTCATTGTTTGACGAAAAAATGCAGATAAATAACATTACCTATTAAAAAAAACACTAAAAATATGTAACAATAGAAGCTGAAACTTGATAAAATCCTACTAATATTATAAATGTGAAAGTTTAGATGTTTGGATGTTTGGATGTTTGGATGTTTGTTACTCAATCACGCCAAAACGGCTGAACGGATTTGGCTGAAATTTAGGACACAGATACTTTGAAGCCTGGAGAGGAACATAGGCTAAAATATCACATTCCCGCGGGATAACGTCATGTAGTTCACGCGGGCGAAGCCGCGGGCGGAAAGCTAGTCATGTTATAAACTTGAAAATGCTGTTCAAGTTGTCAAAGCCCTAAGTGCCCTAAAGGAGCCCACAGACGGTCAGTTCTAAACCTTTTACGAAACTGTGAGTGTGTGCCGATTGCGGCCAACTGACAGGCCGTTGCCGACAGGCGAACTGACCATTTGTGGGGCGCTTAAGTAAGGTAAGTAACCCGCTTGATACACATGCCTAGCATGCCAGTTACTAAGTAGTGCTAATGTGACAGTGACGTGCGAGTAAAGAAGCTGGGATGCGAGTCTGTCCTGTCTACCCGATTTCCCTGCAAGGGAAAAAATCAACACTGAGGGCAATAGTTGGTTACTGCTGCAATTGCCTTGTAGGCAAACGAACAGTAGGATGTTGCGCACACGTCATGACGATACTTTGGTATCTCAGTTGGGGACGATTTAACGATGTAAATCCAGCTTCATTTCTCGACGATATTTTTGATGAAAATATTTAAAATAAAAGAAAAAGAAAAACCCATTGTTTAATTTCCAATACACCTTTAAGCTGCGAACGCACCGACTGTAGCTTGCTAAGCGCTTAGCGCCTAGATATGTATCGAAGTAAAAAAAAAACGTTTACGAATGTTCGCAACCGGCTGCACTGCGCGCTTGGCGCCTCGCTAGGCTAGTCTAGTCGCCCTATTATTTACATATTTAATTATCTAAGTGCTTGGCGCTAAGCAATCCACCTGTCGGTGCGTACGTGCGTACGAGGCCTAATAATACTTACAAATCTCGTCACGTAAAAAGAGCGCTAAACAACAAGCAAATGATGGAGGAATCCATATTGATTTCAAAAGACAAGGTACCTATATTTTTGCGACAAAAGAGGAAAATAACAAAACGTCATTTAGGTAAGTAATACGAAAATGTCAAAAAATTATAACCTCAAAACGGCTCCTTCAGATTGAGATTTCTCTTTTCTCCCGTATTACATTTTAATGATATTTTTCCCACAAAATCTCGAGAAAATTACTATAGATTAACGGTAATTTCATCAAAGCGCAAACATGGCCTAGCTTGTATGGAAAAATCGGCATTCTCCTTTGCAAACTTCGTAAATATACAAACACGGCAGGGGCAATTTCTAGAAACTGTGTCTATGTGAACTTGATGACAGATAAATATATAAGTACTCAAATATTTTTTGATTGTAAAAACATACTTATTATACATAGAAAACACCCAGACCAAGACAAATAGACATGTTCATGCACACAAATATTTGTCTTGTTCGGAAATCGAACCCGAGACCTCTGGCGCGGAAGGCAGGTAGTTTGCTCCTGCGCCAAATCGGTCGTCAGGTATCGTCAGGTAAATATAAATACTTATTTTAAAATAAACAAATACAAAAGTCACTTTACCGTGCGTACGGAGTCGCGGGCAACAGCTAGTATTGATATAAAAACATATATTCAAACAAAGCTTCAAATAAATTCAACAAAATGCTATCAAAAAGAAGTCGTAATGCATTCGTATCGTAATTTGTTATCGTATTGGGTCATTAATTACGATGTATTCGTCATTCGTATTGGTATCGTAATAGCCACAAATAGGCTAAATCACTAAAATACGCAAAGAACGCATTTTAGTTGGTATCTATTTGCCGCTTGCCAAAACGCAAAACAAAATCAAACGCTTGTCGTCTTGCCGTTGTTGTCGCTCCGACGATAATCCCCCGATCCGATCCTCTCGCCCTGCTAAGTTTGGCAACGTCGCGCGTCGCACTCGCACGTTTCGTACATTATCGATATTAAAATATCGATAAAATTATCGATATTTTAATCGCTATTTCGTATCGATATCTAACTATCGAAATTTTATGCTTATATCGATATTTTTCAAATATCGATATAAGTCCCTGCTTCTAACTGCATAGGTGGGACAGCGCCATCTAGTGACTGAGCTTTCAGAAAATCGCCCATTATCATACAAGCCTCAAACTTTCGATACTACATTGGCCTCCCGACAAAACGAAATCTGTGTTGCCAATAAATTAATATTCTTTAGTTGTTTCAAAATGACAGAGAAGCTTTAAAAATATAGCAAAATGCAAACACAAACACTTGTCATTATGATTGTCAGTGACGACATTTTGCGGCCACAGGCACAGAATAAATAATAGTGCTAAGGCACAGAAGACTCACTCTGCATGCTCATTCAAATAATAATAAATCTTTCTGCGTGGAAATAAAGTCCAATTCCGGTTGCTTTGTCATCGCTTGCCTATTGTTATAATAACCTAGAGTTCGCGCATGCAAGCAAAACTGTACCCAATATCTACGCGCGAGCGTTTCTATTTCTATGAATGTCTCAAACAGCTCGTTCGCTGGTTAGGGTCGCGAGCGACTTGCGAGTTCGGTTTTGTTGTTTCTTTTGTTATTTCTTTTATTTAGACACCCGTAAACACAACAGTATCTTATATACGGATTATAAGAACGTTTAGTAGTCATTGTTCGGTGCACAAAAATCACAGAAATGATCGATCGTTCTACGCGCGAACGTGGAGCGTACGAGCCGAGCGGCATTCTTCTGCCATACGCCTGCCCGACAGGCGCACCGGCCGAACGTACCTAAACTGCGGAGTGACACCCCCCTGCCACAGGCCAATAAAGATGAGGAATTCTACCATTTCTACCACTCGTTGCAGAATTCATAGGTGTGATTATTCAAAAATACCGATGCTGTGCTTCGCTTACCATGGGCCTTGTGATTCATAATTCTGTGACGTGTTTCACATAATATCAGTTTGATAAGACCTGTAATGACTTCGACTTTTGTTTGTCACCGTATCCATGGTGTTTGAATGACTCTACAGCTTTCTACCACCGAAATTAGTGAGTACGTGAGTCACCATCGATTGAATGCCTTTAATCCTCTGTTATTATGTAGGTATTGTAATTCATGGCATTAGGACTCTATTTGTACGATGTTTGAGTCATCTGGAAGTCTGCATATTTATAACTTGTGTTGTATCATGAAAAGTATTACTAAGCAAGCACCAATTTCACGTAAAAATAAGTGACGTACGGTACGAACGACGGACGTCTGGAGTTTATAAGGTTAAGTTTTGAGGGCAGACAATTAATTACTAGCTGCTGTATTCTTAATTCTTCAATATCTAATCGTGGCAAGCAAGCCAATTAAAACTGCACTTCAAAAATAACCTCACTTTATTAACCCTTAATTACTCGCGTGGGGTACATTTTTACCTCAGAGGCTATTTAAACATACATACTTATTATCCTCATTAATTTTTTGCTTCTACCGTCACATTTTTCAAGTAGTTTCCTAATATGCGCTCACTTTTGATAATTAGTGCCGGGCTCTGCGCCAATTGGTGTGGTCGTGCCAGGAGAGTGTGTTTGAAAAAGATTGTGTGTACCATTTGGCACAATAGTGTATGCAATGCAAATTTTAACCGCCTCTGTGTCTAGTGGTTCACACCACCGATTTCAGACCAAGAGGTCCCGGGTTCGATTCCCAGTGGGGGTACATATTGTATTCGGTTTGGTTGGTGGCAGGACTTGTTCTTAGTCCGCCTGGCTAGCTACCACCATCTTATCTAAGTCTGACGCCATAACAATGATGTTTTCAGCATTATTGTGTTCCGGCAGTTAGAGATAAGATAGCCAGTTCCTCAGTGATAGAGGATTCCGGGAGTAGTGCGCTTCCACCTTCAGCCTTATCACCACTTAACATCAGGTGTGATGAAGGCTAAGTGCTAACCCGTTGTGGATAAAAAAAAATGAGAATCAAATCATTGTTTGCCGAAATTGTCATGCTTAAAATAATGCAAACTAAAAACCCCTTATTACAAAACGTGGACTAAAATAGTCGTGGTTTAAAACTGGTACTAAACTGGTGCTGTCACTTTCATTTTCCAAATGAAAGACAGAATTAGCATGAATTTTAAACCAGGTCTAACTTTAGTCCACGTTTTGTAATAAGGGGGCAAGTGTTTATTTTTTCTCTAAGTTAATTAATTTAAACAAAGTTAATATTTTTTGTTAAAGATAAATTGTTCGTTTCATCATGTTACCTAATTAAAAGTTTGATTTTGTACGTACTTTTGGTCTTATCTTATTGAATAAAATGAACATTGGGGTAAAATTTTACCCCCCGCGAGCAGTAGTGTTAGTATTTTAACGCGAGTAACCAAGGGTTAATGACTTTTTATAATGAACGAATAAAGATATCTATCCAATTAATACAGAGTTTATTATACTTTGCTTTATAGTGATCCGATTGTCTCTTTGCTTTATAGTGATCCGATTGTCTCTTTGCTTTATAGTGATTCGATTGTCTACATTGACCGCATAGTTGCTGATAAGTACCCCCTCGGACTAGCCAGAGGTTAAGAGGGCTTAAAATATATTATCTTATCGGTGCCAATTAAAATTAATGAACTAGTACTTACTGTTCATTGATAGAAGAAGTTTCGGTTTATTAATTAAAATATGAAATTCCCATATTATGACTGCGCCTTTTGTTTATTTTATAAAACATTTTACAGTGGGTTTTTACCAGTTGCCATGCATACCTAATGTGCGAGTGCGAGGGGTTAGCTGCTGAGATTTGCATTAGTAACAGGTGTCCCAAAAATAGGTAAAGGATGTTTTTTTTCCAATAAAACGCGAATGGATTAGAATTTCTTCCTAGTTTTATTTTACTTTAAAGAAGATACTTGTACAATGTTATCAGAATAGAATATCTGCTATATGGCAGCCACGACCATCTTTGCAGTTTGCAAGTTTTTCATGACACTTTCACACATTTCGCTGCTTGTTCACCAATAATTCGGCGACTATTTTGTTTCAAGTCGTTTATGTTTTGTGGATCGCTGGCTTAGACTTTATCTTTGATGTAGCCCCAAAGAAAGAAATCCAGTGGCGTCAGATCGCACGATCTCGATGGCCAATTGACACCACTCTTCTTGAAATTACGCGATTTTTATATCTTTTGACGTGTGAATTTTCGTAAAATATTTGTAAGTATTATTTCTATGCCCTTCTTTATTGTGAAACGCTCCACGATTCATTTTACATGAGTCAAGATGACGTATATCAAATTTCAACCCGCCATCTTGAATATTTCGAAAATAGCGCGAAATTCAAATCCTTTACGTACTTTTGAGACACCCTTTATAAATGCGATCGTGAGACCTACTATGCGAGCTGGAAATACAATAGGACCTATGTATATTTCTAGCTCGCATAAGTAGCCTACGCCAAAACAAATGTACTTGATAAAAAATATTATCAGTGGTTTTCGTGGTCTTGCGTCACAATCACGATACAAGTTCGATAAATATGAGTCCTTGGTGACAAAAACAGTAAGTATTATATTTTATCTACACTACACACGTGTTATAAAATTCGAATTATGATCTCACCTGAACATAATATTGACATACTTTATTTATATTATGCCATAGATAACTTTTGTTGATGATTTCTGAAAAAGTTTACTATTTAGAGACATTGTTCCATTTCCTGTAATCTGTACATAAACTAATAAATAATTTCAGATGTTCTTTAAGTAAACTTTGGACATAAGGCGGGAACGGTAATTTTTTAGATTGTTCATCAAAAGTAGAAAACTATGCGGGCTAAAAAAAATAAAAAATGTTTGAGAATGTGCAAGCGACGCTCTTTCATATCATATCCCATAGGTATGCCCTAGTAGCCTCACTTCAAATTTTCAAGAACCCATTTCAGTCCCTATTGAAAAAAAAACCTTCCTGATCAGAAGGTCTAAGTAGCTAAATGTCCAAAAGCCGAAACGTCTAATTAGCAGTAAGTCTCATTAGCAATATGTCTATGTAGCAAAACGTCAAAATATCAACAATCTAAAAATTCGTGCTCCAAAAAAGGGCTATTCGCGCCATTTACAACCTCCGATCGAGAGATTCTTTAAGAGATCTATTTAAAGAAATAAACATTTTAACTGTTGTAGGACATTACATCTATGAAAATTTAATTAATGTGAAAAAGTATTATAATACATTTGTAAAGCAGAGCGATATTCATCGCTTTAACACAAGAAATAAAGATAAACTTGTCGTTCCCAAGTTTAGGCTAGAAAAATCCAGAGCCTCATTTCTTTGGAAAAGCATAGCCTTTTTTAATAAAGTTCCACAGCATATAATTGAACTACCATTGCATAAATTTAAATGTTACATTAAAGAGTCGCTGATGAGCAAAGGATACTATAAAGTAGACGATTATTTGAATGACCGCAATGCATGGTCATGATGTAACACATAACATAATCACTGTTTAATATGATGTATTTTTATACTAAGCAATTGTTGTATTAGTAACGATATGTTTTTTTTTGTAAATGTCGTTACCTAACTAAGAAACGCTGGCAAGTTTCTTGCGCCCATTCTTCTTGTCAGTTAAAAAAGTCTTGAATGGGTGGTAGGAAAATATTGACGATTCATAAGTACATATTTATTATGTCTAAGTGAATAAAGAATATTTTTATCTTTATCTTATCTTATCAGATGGTCTGTATAGCAGAACATCTATTTAGCAAATCGTCACATTATCAAAATGTCTGGGTACTCAGGCACAAAATTCAACACACAAAATACATAGGGAGGGAAACGGACACGGAATTATAATATGTACTTGTACATACCTACAGATTCTTTGGTCTATGTAGCTTAAATCATATCTTTTTGATGGTGACTGACAATTTATTGTCAAGAATGCTATTTGATTAGCATTACATAAAGCTCTTAGAAAAAGCGCTTTCTCAAGATCGCAAATACAAGAACATGTTAGTTGAAGGAATAAAAGAAGGAAGATCGATTTAATGTTTAATGCCAAATACAAAAGAGCTGCAAAAGTTTAAGGGCCAAAAAGATAGTCCCTTTGATTTTTTGATAAACCTTGGTTATATCAAAAGAATAATTAATCTGGTGGTATTGCTGATCGAAGGTCTCAAGTAGGCTTATTAGGAGACGGGATCACTAGGTCTTTTAACCGCCTCTGTGGTCTTGTGGTTCACACCACACCGATTCCAGACCATAAGGTCTTCCAGTGGGGGTCATATTGTATTCGGTTTGGTTGGTGGTAGGACTTGTCCTTAGTCCGCGTGGCTAGCTACCACCATCTTATCTAAGTCTGACGCCATAACAATTATGTTTTCAGGCGCTACTCGGAAAAAGTACGGACTTTTTGATTTAAAACTATAGGACGGTTACAGTTGTTACAAATCTGGTAATAAGATATATATTTCTTCATACCTTTATCTAGAATCGTATAGTTTCAGAAACACGATTTTATGACTCTGGCTCGACACTTTTTATTTTCGAAAATACCTCTAAAAAATAAGAAATATCAAGATTATTCTTAAATGGGGATACATATACTATTGAAAATTGGTTTAATTAGTGGACACCAATAATATTTAGGATCGTATAGAAGCATGTTTTTAAACTAGCTATAGTTTTTGAATACGAAGTGATTTTGTGTTGTTTTTGCGTAATCGGCAAAATCTGTCTCGCTCCCGCGCGCGTCGTTTTCTCATTGTTATCTCGCTTTAGCATAATTTTTCCGAGTATCGCCTTCAGCATTATTGTATTCCGGCAGTTAGAGATAAGATAGCCAGTTCCTCAGTGATTGAGGATTCCGGATTAGTGCGCTTCCACCTTCAGCCTTACCACCACTTAACGTCAGGTGTGAGTGATGAATGCGATGTGCTTTCCCGTTGTGGATAAATAAAAAAAGGTACCCAATGCGCCATCCCATCGTTATGGAAGCATACACGAGTTGGCTGTGTAGTTGAAAATGTTTATAAAGATGTTGCCTTAAACGGAGTAAAAGGTTACGAATGTTTCGATCTTAGCACACGGCGTATTTTAAATAGTGTAGTCAATGAAGCTAGTTGACCCCCACAGTAATTCCTCAGTCAGAAAAAACTTTACATCATGATAAAGTATCAATAAATTAAAAGTATGGTATCAATTTCCAAAAAATTGATAATAGAAGATTAGGTATTTTATAATGAAAGTCTTATTTCATTGATATCTTTTTTAGGAAAAATGCTCCGTCTAAACTCTCTTTACCGGACATATTCATGTAACGTATAAAAACAATAATATGAAATATCCAAAAAAATATCCCAGCAGAAACACCAAATTTTAATAAAACAAAATGGGGTGACTTGGACTGTAAAATGTCTCTGTCGAAGTTTTTAACGGAATTATACCATTTTGCCAAGCATACTCATGTTTGAAAAAAGTTTTGGATTTTATACATACTTACTAGTATAAATAACTAAATTGGTAAAATAAATTTGGACTGAGAAATTACTCGGTTCAATATATAAACAGATTTGCATATTTATGTATAAATACCTAACTTCCGTGTGAGTTTTTGGATAATCATTTAAAAGTTTATGGCTCATGCTATTTTATAATTATAACTCAGCAAAGTTTCATCGACTGAGGAATTAGTGTATGGGTCTCCATACAAAGAATCTGTTCATTGCCTACACTAAAACGCGTAGAGGACGCGCAGATGACTCGCGTATACGCGCTTCAAACAAGATTCGAACGCAACCATCTTGTAACCTAAGCACACGGGGCGATCGGGAAACGCGCGTCTACTGCGCGTATATATGCGCGTTTCAGGAACGCGCGTTTCGGCGCCGTAGATGCCAATTGGTGCGTTTGTATCAATTCAAACGCACGTATATGAGCTTCAAACGCGCTTCACGCGCGCGTGTTTGAATCGGTACAAACGCAACAACATGGGGAGGAAAACTAACTTTTTATCATGACAGAGGGCGTAGGTGATATTGGGGGGTGTTTTGTTGATTGGTTGTTATTGTGTCGTTGTGACACGCTGCGTAGGGCCAATAGACTAAAGACCCTGTCATCATCATCAATCATAAAACAGCCATGGAGCTAGACTACATACTGAGGTAACTGGAGAATACAGTACTAACACTTTTTTGTGACCACAACAACACTGTGGCTGTCTCCTGTCTCACCTACACTAAATACTACTTTTTAAATGGTCGATCATCCCGTGGGACAGTATTTATGGTACCTAACTAAGGATGGGTCCTCACTCACCCATAGGTGATTCCAACGCCTGCTCAGAGGTTTGTTTGTTTGTTCATTTCATTCATATTGTCAATGTCAATGTCAACTTTTTTCTTTTTTTATTATTAACTAGCGGCCGCCCGCGGTTTCACCCGCGTGGTTCCCGTTCCCGTGGGACTATCGGGATAAAAAGTACATATAAACCTTCCTCTTGAATCACTCTATCTATTAAAAAAAAACGCATCAAAATCCGTTGCGTAGTTTCAAAGATTTAAGCATACAAAGGGACATAGGGACAGAGAAAGCGACTTTGTTTTATACTATGTAGTGATTTTGTCTATGCTTAACTGTTTTTATCAGCCCTGGCCCCTAAGGCATAAGTTATGAATATAAATAAGTGTAAATGTGCTTGTACAAATTGTTTTTTTTTTATTTCATTTGGTATTGGTATTCAGAAAACGTTACTCGCACAGGCCCTGCCAGAATAACAGCGTTGTTGTGGGATGAGATGACCTCTCACCCTGCAGCAACATTATGCTGAGGCAGGGTCCTGATTGGCCCATCACAGCCACTGTTTTAAACTGTGTTTTGTGTAATTTTGTGTTGTTTTGAGTTTTAACAGTGTTTTTTTATATATTTTTTTATTTGTGTAATCTGTAATGTACTTATTTTTATTTTTTTTTGGTTTTGTAATTTGTGAAAGTTTGTGATGTGTCAATAAATGTCTTTCTTTCTTTCTTTCTTTCTTTCTTTCTTTCTTTCTACACTTTGAAAAAATACGTATGGTATGAGACAACTGACAGCCACTACATACTAAATGTCAAATTTGCTGGGCACACTTTTTTATTCAGGGTGAAAACTCCAGTTACCTCAGTATTAAGTCTAGCCCCATGATAACAGCTGTCAAAATCAATGAATATCCCACAGATAAGGTAGAAAGTGGACCCCCCATTCACAAAAACGCCATCTACAAAAAGCTTTGCCTGTTTCTCCCCGTTGGCATCTACGGCTCCGAAACGCACGTTCGTTCCAACGCGCGACGCCTGCGCGTTGGTAATACACCGAGTGTTTAGGCTCTTCTATGTTCGAAGGTTCTAAATGACAGGAATTATTTGCTTGGCCGTTTTTAACACTGCGCCATCGCATCGTTATGGAAGCATACACGAGTTGGCTAAGTAAATGAAAATGTTTATAAAGATGAATTGCAAATATTTCATCGTTAATTAACCAATAATATTATTGCAGGATCTATTGTTCTTAATTCTAAAACATCCATGGAGACGGTTGATTAAGTGTTACATGTTACATAATTTTTTATACTAATCCATACTCAATACAACTTAGCCTACTCATTTTATAAATACGAAAGTTTGTGAGTATGGATGTTTGTTACTCTTTCACGCTAAAACTACTGAACGGATCTGGATGAAATTTGCAATAGTGATAGATTGTAGGCTGGAATAACATATAGGATACTTTTTATCCCAATATTCCCACGGGAACGGGAACCACGCGGGTGAAACCGCGAGGATCCGCTAGTCTTCTTAATATTAGAAAGAGAAAAAATTTGTATTTTTTGTTTTCTTGTTTGTAACGAATAAACTCAAAAACTACTGGACCGATTTTGAAAATTCTTTCACCATTAGAAAGCTATATTCTTCCCGAGTGACATAGGCTATATTTGATCCCGATATTCCTACGGGAACTGGTACCACGCGGGTAAAACCACGAGGAGCCTCTAGTATTATAAATGCGAGGAATATGTTTTGTACATAGCGTTGGTTTTATAAAAACTTATGATTTTAAAATAACTTTACAGTACTTAAGTGATTTTTATTTCAAAAGAAATTAAAATATCTAAGTATACTTACTTACAAATTGTTTATCTTTTAGACTGAAAAAAAAATAAAAGTGAAGTCAACAGACACGTGACTTTTTTAAATAAATGTTTATAAAATTTAAGTCTAAGGTACAAAATAAAGTACTTGCTTAAGTTTTTTTTTAATTAGTATTCTTACTTACTCTACTGTTGAGACTGGGTTGTCTTGTTTGTATTGTACTTATTTTTAATACTTACCGTATATAATTCTTAGGATTGCACAATTATTGCATAATATTATACAATTCAGAAAAGCTAAACGTTTCATGTACTTTCCATACATACCAAGATAATAATTCAGAAAAAATAAGATTTTGTCATAATTATGTACTTATTTACTTACTAGCTTTCCGCTCGCGGCTTCGCCCGCGTGAACTATACGACGTTATCCCGCGGGAGTGTGATATTTTTCCGGGATAAAAAGTAGCCTATGTTATGTTCCTCTCCAGACTATAAGGTATCTATGTCCCAAATTTCAGCCAAATCCAATCAGCCGTTTTGGCGTGATTGAGTAACAAACATCCAAACATCTAAACATCCAAACATCCAAACATCCAAACTTTCACATTTATAATATTAGTAGGATTTTGTAGGAACTGATGTTCACTTTAATTATCAACAAATAGGTATGCCATAGTAAAAGTTGCAGTGGCGTTAAATTAACAATTAAGGCGATACTCGAAAAAATTATGCTGAAGCGAGATAGCAATGAGAAAACGACGCGCGCGGGAGCGAGACTGATTTTGCAGATTAGGCAAAAAAAACACAAAATCACTTAGTATTAAAAATGTAGGGCGATTTTTAAAAAAATGCTTCTATACGATCCTAAATAATAGGTCTTTACATATGAAATTGCCTTTTTTTTCTTTTGTACATATAACTTAACAACTTTTATAATATTAGAAATATATAATTTCTTTAATATTGCGTTACATTAAGACCGTATCGAGCAACTTTTGATAATTTAATAACCACGATATTTGATTATTTACATAGAAAAAACTTATTCCGAAAGTTACGACTATTTTTGTTTCCAGAATTTCGTACTTTATTAGTTGTAACTTAGTGAAAAAAATTTTTTTTCACTTAACGAATGTGTCATTTAGTAGTTAAAATGTCCATAAATACGTGTGTAAAATTTTGTAAATTTTCATAATATTAGTCGTTAAATAATAACAAAAATGTTAGTATGGAAAAAAAACAATTACAGAAATCTCCATACAAAACGGCAATTTCATAGGTAAAGACCTATTATTATTGGTGTCCACTAATTAAACCAATTTCCAATAGTGTAAGTAACCACATTTAAGAATAATATTGCATACTTATTCGTATTTTTAGAGGTCTTTTCGAAAAGAAAAAGTGTCGAGGCAAAATCATAAAATCGTGTATTTGAATTGAAACTATACGAATCTTGATAAAAGTATGAAGAAATATATATCTTTTTACCAGATTTGTAACACCTGTAACCGTCCTATAGTTTTAAATCAAAAAGTCCATACTTTTTCCGACTAGCGCCTTAATTTTATATAAATAGGTAGTCAAACTTTTTTATTGTTACTAGAAGTATCAAACTTACAAAGTTTAATTATCCGAAGATGTGAAAAAAATAGATTGAATGCGCTTGCGTACTAAATTCAAAGTATTGTAAGTATGTCTATTTTGAATCGTCCTACTCTCAGAATAGGAATAGAATATTGTGCTGGAATGTTGGAATATATACTTAGGAACAGAACGAAATATTAATAGATCTTTAGCAAAGAATATATCTTTAGTAAAGACCTATTAATATTTCGTCCCGATCCTAAGTTCTTTACCTATGAAACTGCCGTTTTTTTCTCACATGTTCATTGATCTCTAATTTTTTAATTATTATCAATAGGTATATCAAAATTAATAGTCTGTTTCGAAAATAGAATAATTAAACATGCGTCAATTTTTTTTATTTATTTTTTTATTTTATTTTATAAATGCTTCAAAGTTGGTTTTCGTCAATCTGACTGCTTCAAACAGATTTTTTTCTAAATCTAAGTCAGTTTTTTAAATGATATTATTATAGGGGCATTCCAAAGTGACGGGTGGGACATTGGGACTCATTTTTGCTCCTAAAAGTAGTAATTTATCGTTTATTATTAACAAAATGACTATAAAAACTGACCACATATGTACCCAGATAGTTTATGAAAATATAACTTCCAAAATTGAAAAATATATTAATTACTTTATGCCTAAAATTTGCATTTTTTTAAAGTGACGGGTGGGACAGCAAAGTCACCCACCTATCTGAGTAGAGAGTTTTACCATTAAAATCAAGACAAACTAGAAACATTTTCTTAAGAGATTTTTTTGTATAAGTTGCCTCTAGAATGCCTTCAATACAATTTAGAACTCAAGTTGTATTATTATTGTAATCATCATCATCATCATCATCATCATGATGATGATGATGATATATTGTAATCAGAATTTATAAAATATATTTAAAGTTGTGACGGGTGGGACAGCATTTTGTGACGGGTGGGACGAGTCACAATTGTATGTGAATAAAATACATAATAAGCATATTTATTACATACTTTTAATTAAAATATGTTTAAAACAATGAAATTAATGAATATTTCAAACAATTAAATGGAAATACAGACTATTTTTCTGTAAAATCAACAGCATTAGAAAATTCTTTCTTTCAGAAGAAAACTGTACAAAAAAAGAACAAAAATACTTTTTTTTCTAGGTTTTCTTTTCAGGATTTTTTTCTTTTTCTCCCCAAATAGCTTTTCCTTCTTCGTCTTGACTTAAAACATCTTTTCTTTTTTTTCTGCCTCCGCAGCATTTCTTACACTTTCTTTTACTAAAAACTCTTCCCATTTTTATTATTTTGTTTTAATTTTACTCTAGACTTTCTCTTTCTTTCTGCAGGATTCATGTTCATGCACTAAAAAGCAAAGAAACCAAAACTAGATAAGCCTTTAAACCAAACTGATAAATGATATGCAATAAAAAATATGAAAAGGCATTTTAATATCTACGCAAAACATAATGAATAAAAAATGTACACTGTATAAAACAAAATAATAAAAAACACCATTTGTAAATAAACAAATACCTAAATCAACTTAAAAAAGCTCGAATCCATGCACTTGAACTTTTGTCCCACCCGTCACTGTGACGGTCGGGACATACCTTTCAGTATCAATATTTCGATGCACTTTTATTTTTAATGTGTAATAATAATGCAAATTTATAAACTAAGGTATAATTGTTACTTTGACAAAGCCGGTAAACAAGCAGTTCTATATTTATAGGATAGGATAAGCAAACACATGTTTAACAGTGACGGTCGGGACATCCCTAATGCATTTCTTTATGCATTGATAACTTTTCATCACGAATAGTAACTTACAATTACTTACGACTGATGTAAACGCCAGGAATTGTATTTTTTTCTTTCCTAACAATGTTTTACCAGCACACATGAAAAGCGCGCAAAAACGTTTTGCAAACATGAAGAAGAAATATCATACCATAGACAGCCCCGATACCACTGCATTCAAGGACACGAAAAAAAAAATCTGGTAGAAAAGTAAAAAACTGTTGCTGTTTTATGATAAATTAGTTCATTGGCTTTATTGTACTGAACAATACAATAGCAAATTATAGATTTTATTTTTTTTGGCTCAGGTCAGGTGACATCTTCACTGGAATGCCCCTATAGGCAATAGTTAGCTTAATGTTGTCTGATCATATCCCTAAAGTTTCTTTGAATTCGGAGTTTACATGTGCAACAAATCCCCAAATATCTTTGTATGATAATAAAATTCCAACTTCCTACAATTTCCCCATAGAAAACGGCAATTTCATAGGTTAGCTACACACCTATTATAAATTGGATGATAAACAAGGACAGTAAAAATGCTCAATAAGTTTAAGAAATTAAATTCGCCTTATCTTACAAATAGCTATGAAATTAAACATTTTTGAGATGTTAATATTCATTTCATTCAAAAAGTTTGCTGCAATGTATCTTCTTAGTTTTAATGCCCGTTTGCACTAAACTCGGGTTGAGCTTGTCATAGATAAGATACATCTTAGCTTAGGAACAGCATAAAACAGCCGAGCTAAAATTTTTGTTTGCACTGACAGACTACGTCGTAACTTATTCATCGCCTTGCTAAAAGAATGAATGAATGAATTCAAATATTAATTGTTTATGGATTTTAAAACTGGCGAGGTAAAGTAGGTCACTGGATATTTTTTGGTTGAAACTTCTCATTGATTTCTTCGTGAGTTAAAAAGAGACAAAAGCTAAGGCGTTGTCTATTTTATTTGGTAGGAGTAATTCACCGAGAAAAGAAAAAGTCAACTGAGCTCAACTGTCAAGAAAAACATAAATACAGTGCGACAACCTTTTCTGTTCCGGTGGCCAAAACTAGAACTAACGAGTTTTGTTTTTAATGTCATTTTGCTAATACTTTCATGTTTTGCTGCTAAACATAAGCGCCGCTGTCATGGGAACAGAAAAGATTGTCGATCTGTAATGTTTTTTTTTAAATAAATGATGAATGACGTATGTCACATGTGTTGTGTCTCTATCTAGCAAACAAGAATACAAAAGCCACAAGCTTTTCTGTTCCGGTGACAGCCGTGACAGAGGAGTCACTTGCAATATGAAATTTGCTGTCAAAATGGACTGTCCTATATGAAAACTGTTTTAGTACCAAAGATAATCACCGGAACAGAAAAGCTTGTCGCACTACTCTTTGCTCACAATGCCACAGACAATAATCACTGATATAGGTATTTCTTAAGCCTTAGGCGCTCGATATTGGGCCCGTAAGTTAAGAATAGCCTAAAGTGCATTTAAGAATGTCCTAAGGTTAGTGCAAAGCAATTTTTTGTTAAGAATGTCTTAAGTTAGCTAGGAAAAGACTTAGGCGATTCTTAAGTTTAGTGCAAACGGGTGTAAGTGTCTTATGTATGCCAAGTAGGTAAGAGTTTTGTATTTGACTACCTATATGATTGACGAAATCTGTCCGTATATGCTTGCTACACTCCATTTAGTTCTTAAGTTCGTTGAAGTTCAATATTTGAAATTTAAAATTTTGAAAATTAGTTAGGTCCATTATACGATTTAGCTTTGTTTGTTATCAGAAATATTCAACCAAGACAAATCTTCCCCACACACAATGGCAAAATATGATTGTGACAACTGAAAATACGCTCAACTCGATGAAAAACATGAAAATATTTCTCGTAAACTTTTCATTGAGTAATCGGAGCATTTTTCGTGAAAATAATAAGCTGTAATGTTATGAAACGGAGTATACTGTTTTTCTTTGAACTGTGTCGGTCGGATGTAAATAAGTCTGTCTGTCTGTATCAATAGCGATTGTCGGAAGTCGACATGTTCAGTTTGCTTTCAGCCGGCGTACGGTTCGCACGTGTGCTCTGCGGAATACGCTCGACATAAATTAAATTAATTACGCGAAGTTTTAAAGTTTGGTGAAATAACTGTATTGTGTGGAGTTTTCTTAAGTTTGTGAATTGTTACGGCTGTGTATTGTGGTGATCAGGTATGTATTAATTTTATGCAAAATTAAGAAAAGTATTTAAAAGAATTTTGGGGTTTTTTCTTAGTGTTGTGTTATGAATAATACCGGTTACTTTCTCTATATCCGGTAATGGAAATGACGATAAAAAGTAGATTCCAGAAATTTATACAAATAAGCAATAAACGTCTCAAATACTAAAAGAAATGTAGTTTTTTAAAGCTTTTGAATTTAAATCTATTATTCTATTAAATGATATTGAAACATTTATACTTAAATCAGAAATTTTTGTGACGTGACCCTCTTAAACTAGCTATTTAAAAAAACCATTATTTAACTGTTACTTAATTTGATAAATTAAATAATTAATTCGTAGATAAATTTTAATGGCGGGAGGTTGTTTGAAGCATAATAGTATCAATTTTCTCAAAGAGATTAGATCTAATCAACTAATTATGTTTATGCATAAATAAGCACTAGAAAGTTTTTATTCAGTAATTTTATGCAGTTTGTAATTGGAAGAAAAATCTCTGACCTTAGGACTTCAATCGTTTAAGATATGTAGATTATTTCACATACCTATCACTCATTTTTACAACTGATCACTTTATCAGTGGTTTGATAATAATATGTAATGCTATCAGATAACTACTTAATTAATTATACCACTATATTATTTAAGTAATATATTTTTCAACACACTTGCTCATAAAGTGAGCCTTATTACATCGATCTTAGGGCCATAAACCGAACTATAAAACACGCGTGCATAATAATATTACAGTACTAGTTGCTTAATAAAATTATCCCTACAAAGTTAAGTTAGTACCTAACTGCAAATTATATGCGAGTAAACAGAGACTTTTCAATTTAACCGGATAATACAGTATCCCTACAAAGTTAAGTTAGTACCTAACTGCAAGTTATATGCGAGTAAACAGAGCATTTTCAATTTTACCGGGTAATACGTACAGTTCTTTTTTTGTAACAACAAAGAGGTTTTATACGGTTGAAAATCCATTTACGTTTTTAGAATAAATAAATATGTCCCTAATTAAGTCAAAAAAACATAATTAAGTAAGTATATTATTATCAAATTATTTATAATTCACAATAATTTGTTATAAAACATTTGCGTTTTATCACTATTATTATAATTATTTTGAAGTAGGCTGTATGGCTGTATGTATGTAATCAATGACCTTACATTTGGCGCGTGCAAAAAAAAACTTGCGCGCTTTTTCCCTTAGCTAATTAGGTTAATTAATTTATGAATGAATGCAATAAATGTTTGTTTTTCCTCGCAAGTGTGTTGAAAAAGTGCGTATGAAACTCGTGAGCAACTTACTCACTAGACACTCGGCTGATTTACGCCCTCGCCTGCGGCTCGGGCTGCAACCCACAGCCTCGTGTATAATGAGCAACGTTAGCTCACTTGTATCATAATTCATAATATACTAATAATGTATAGATCCTACTAATAATATTATAAATGTGAAAGTTTAGATGTTTGATTTTAAATATAACATTCCCGCGGGATAAAGTCGTGTAGTCCACGCGGACGAAGCCGCGGGCGGAAAGCTAGTTGCAAATAAATATAAGTATCATTCAATTCATAAAGTATATCATATATCATACAATTCAATCATTCAGCCGAAAATGAAGTTAGAAAAAATCGTCCCGTCTCACAACAAGCTCTTACATAGGTATTTCGTATTGAGAAGCCCGTGGAGCAGCGGTTAGTGCTCTCGGTCTGCGATCATAAAGGTTAAGCAACTTTAGCAATGGTCGGTCGCGGGATGGGTGACCAAAAATTGATTATCTCGAGTTCCTCCGTGCTTCGGAAGGCACGTATAAGCCGTTGGTCCCGGCTGCGTTTTAAGTCGGTTAATACTCAACAATCTGGGGCCCTGCCGGCTAACTTTCCGAAATTCGGCAAATCTGCCGGGCTTCTACAGAAACAGATAAATCGAAGTATGGAATTTCGTTATTCTATTTGCCGAAGTTATTTGGAAGATATCGATGTTCCAGCCAGCATGACCAACAAAACGCAATATGATTTAGCGTTTTATCGACACTCAAACGTCAAAACCCATTTCTTCTGACAGTTAAACCACAACTGCCTATATTGTGGTTAAACGTTATAAAGCGCTTTATCATATCGCGTTTTGTTGGTCTGGTCACGCTGGTGAGGTGACATCATGAATCGGGGTTCGCCATTTTGGCCTAATTGGGGCTTGATTTATCTGTATTCATTTGAAGCCCGGCAGACTTGCCGAAGTTCGGAGCGTTAGCCGGTACATTGCTGGGGCACAGGCATAGGCCTTTGGGCCATGACATGACCCACCACGCGGACCCAATCCGGCACCTACCGGCTAACGCTCCGAACTTTGGCAAATAGTAATTTACGAAATTCCGTACTTCGATTTATCTGTTTTAAGTTGACGCCCAGCAGATTTGCCGATGTTCGGAAAGTTAGCCGGTAGGGCCTCTGGAAGGGTCCGCGTGGTGGGTCATCTAGTCATGTGACATGACTCATGTGTCATGTCATGGCCCAAAGCCTGTGCCCCAGCCGTGGGGACATTGGGTAGCAAACGATCTCCTCTCCATACAAACGTAAAATAGCACTCCATACAGCCCTGTTCTTATGCACCAAAAGTCACCGCCCGCCGCTGTGAATTTTATTTAAATTGTAATTCTAATACAGAATTTTAATGAAACTTTACATGGAATGTTAGGGCCCATAGTCTAGTATTTTTAAACGATATCATTACATTCCCTCTTAGTCACTGCTATTATAGAAGTAGATAGCAAAACTGCTAAAAGTGGCCGTTTTTGACACATTTGCTATCTACTTCTACGAATGACTATGAGGGAATGTAGCGATACCTTCTAAAAATACTAGACTATGGGCCCTAAAAGTCCTCGTAAAGTTTTATAAAAATCCTTTTCATTAGCAACTTATTAAATAAAAACCTCTGAGGGCGCCACTTTCGGTCCGCCTTAAATGGCTGATGATAATGATGATAGTTTTGTTAAAGTTTTAAAGGAAAAGCCGCCGAGGTTAAAGGTCCCGTGTCACTCCGCCCACCAAGTAATATTCCGTAACGCCGTGACACTTTTTGTTTTGTAAACAACTTTAAATGGACCTGAAACGTTTGATAAGGCGGTCTTAAAATAAAGTCCGCTTATTTTTAATTTTAATATCACATGTGAATGTCTCCAAGCAGATTGTTAACTGCAAATGCATCTGAATCGCTCAGAAAACTGTTTTTTTTTTAATAATTTCTAATCTCATCCCCTATTATCAAAGTAAAGTAAGTATCGTTTTTCAAAATTTTCTAAAATCCAGTAAATTTTCTAAGTCCGTTAATAAATGTCTTTTCTTTCTTTCTTTCTTTAAATTAAGATTCATTGTTATCTTAACTGAATTTACTTGCTAGCTGAACTAATTTGGAGAATTCTAAGCAAGTAATAACAATGGTAAGAAATAATAAGTGAATGATCGATAGGAAAAAGATGAAGATCACAGAACCGTTTTAAATCATCATTGATGGTGCACATGTCTTTCTCGTAGATAAACAAAAGAGGCCCAGTACGAAATGATATTAACTCTTCAGCCTTAAATAATTCCCCTTCTTGGCAAGGTCGTGGCATATTTGATGGCTTATTTATGTATACAGGGCGTCCCACAAACAGACTATGCCACATGGAGGGAAAGTACGCTGAAAGGAGACTTAATTTTTATTTCAAAAGGAAAACGAACTGCATTCAATTAATTTTAAGTAATCGCATGTCTTAACTGGGAATCGAACCCGCTGAATGTAAAAAAAATGTTTTCTTTTATTTTATTGTACCGGTCGAAAGGCTCGATTATAAGCATTTATTTCTTCTAAGTAACATAGCATCTAAAACAAAAGGAAGACTACGTAATTTAACATTGGATGTTGAATAACAAGTTTGCAGCGTTGTGGGATAGCCTTTTCTGTGGCAGTCATGCTCAAAACAAGTTTTCTTTAAAATCTTGTAAAATCATCAGTATTTAAAGTTCTTTCCCTCCATGTGGCATAGCTGTGGGACGCCCTGTATATCATGGTGCTCGATAAGAATGGGCGATATTGTATTGATAACATTTCAGCCATTTTTTCCTCTCCCCACTCTGCTTAAGTTTCCGCTCATAACAGAAGTGGCCTGTTTGATTGCCCAACCCACATAGTGATCGATATAATAGTCGCTGATAGCACAGTCATATGACGTCACGCTGATACAATAGTGCAGCCTCATGCTAGGCAAGCTGAATTAATAATGAACTATTACAGCAATCGATATTGTTGGTTTATCAATTTTTTACACTGACTACGATACGGGTCGTATTACAAGGTCCGTTTATCCTTAGCTGCGCCCAGTGGCTTTTCCCGCGTAATTCCCGCTTCCGTGGGAAGGGAACGTCGAACAGTACCCCTAGTGTAAGTTTTTATGTCAAGCAAACGCAAACTATCGCGAGTACGTATTTATGTCAATTTGTATGAAAACTGCATAAGCGCGCTACTCGCCGCTAGAGGCGCTGATACAGTTTTCATACAAATTGACATAAATACGGACTCACGATAGTTTGCGTTTTTTGACATAAAAACTTACACTAGGGGTACAGAGTAGGTAAGTAGTAGAGTAGAACAGTCTGTGAACATGAGTTATGTTATGATTGACTAATTAATAATATACACTATGTTTATGTTTTTTTTTTATAATTATTGACATCAATTGTGATATTGTTGTTTTATTATTTTATTACTATTATTTTAATTCCTTTGACATAATTATGATATTACCCTTTATTATTTTATCTTTGGATTGTTATTAATTTGTTAAATTCAATCATATTAATGCTTTTTATATCTTGCATGTCGGTTATCCGGCGAAATGTGCTGTACTACTAATTGGAATTTGTACACCTTTATGTAACCATATTTCATGCAATAAATATCTTTATCTTTATCTTTTTAACAGAACATCCAGGATCCTTTAAGGCGCTACACGGAAAAAGTATGGACTTTTTTATTTAAAACTAGCGGCCGCCCGCGGTTTCACCCGCGTGGTTCCCGTTCCCGTGGGAATATCGGGATAAAAAGTACATATAAACCTTCCTCTTGAATCACTCTATCTATTAAAAAAAAACGCATCAAAATCCGTTGCGTAGTTTCAAAGATTTAAGCATACAAAGGGACATAGGGAAAGAGAAAGCGACTTTGTTTTATACTATGTAGTGATAGTGATAGTGACTATAGGACGGTTACAGTTGTTACAAATCTGGTAATAAGATATATATTTCTTCATACCTTTATCTAGAATCGTATAGTTTCAAAAACACGATTTTATGATTTTGCCTCGACCCTTTTTCTTTTAGAAAACACCTCTAAAAAATACGAAAATTCAAGATTATTCGTAAATGGGGTTACTTACACTATTGGAAATTGGTTTAATTAGTGGACACCGATAATATTTAGGATCTTAAAGAAGCATTTTTTTTAAATCGCTGTAGTTTTTTAATACGGAGTGATTTTGTGTTTTTTTAGCCAAATCTGCAAAATCGGTCTCGCTCCCGCGCGCGTCGTTTTTTCATTGCTATCTCGCTTGAGCATAATTTTTCCGAGTATCGCCTTAAATATTACGAAAAGCGGGATGTTTACCATGTTTTGATTTGTTGTCAAGTCCCCGATATTTCGGCGCAGTTAGCGGCGACGCTATGATCAAAACATGGTGAAAATCCCGCTCCATCCTTTATTTTCGAAATAACTAGCGGGTCCCCACGGTTGTTCACACGCGGTTCCCATACCGGGATGAAATAAAGCCTACTAGCCTTCCGCCCGCGTTTCCCCGCGTGGACTGTACACGACGTTATCCCGCGGGAATGTGATATTTTCCGGAATAAAAAGTTGCTTATGTCACACTTTTATTTTTTTTTATAGTGAGGGGAATGCATTTACGCATACCCCGTCCGCGTGCGGTGTGCGGACGGTGGTTATGTGGGACTCACCATGCCAGTTCCTGATCCTCCATCCAGTGTCAGATACTCGATGGGGGATCAGGGAGGGGGAATACCCACTAAACCCCTCACTTCTTGCTCTCTCCGCCGTCGAGTAGGTCATAATGTGGAGGGCCCGAGGTGGCAAGCTCCTCCTACGACTTGACGGTTGGCTCGATCTTCCGGGCCCCTACGCGGCGGGAGGTGGCCGAGCATGCTTATGTCACTCTCCACTCCAGCTCCCAAACTTTAACCATACCAAAAATCACGTCCATCCATCCGTTGCTCCGTTTTTACGTGTAATAATGCAGCTTTGTCTGGTGACTCTTGTGAAAGGCTTTTTTATCAGTTCTGGAGTTTTTCAGTTTGTTTATTACTAGCGAATCCACCCGTTCCCGTGAGAATATCGGGATAAAATATAGCCTACGTCACTCGGGAAGAATGTAAGTAGCTTTTTAATGGTCAAATATTTTTTTAAATCGGTCCAATAGTTTCGGAGCCTATTCGATGCAAAAAAAACAAACAAACAATCAAACCCCTACTCTTTATAACATTAGTATAGACAAACATCATGACAAACAAACAAAAGAAACAGCATATCTTTCCTCTTTATCAACGAGTATAGATATAGATGTGTATCAGAAATAGTAAGTATTATAATAAGATTGTTTTTGAAAAATTTTAAGAAAAATAAGTTTTTAGTAAAAATTTCATTTTTATGACAAGCTTTTTTGCTGACTGTACTTTAATATTGTATTGTCATCTAAACCAAAATTGCTTACAAAATTTCAGCTCAATCGGACACTGGGAAGTGGGTCAAGTTAAGCTTTCAAGATTTGACCAGAACGGACTGCAAGTTAAATAAAAGCTTTTAAAAAAGGAGGGAAGTTTGATAGTATTTCTAGCTTCTCAGCGACTGTTCTAACATCTGTTAAAAGTCAAAAATTTCCCCGAAAATTAACATACGTGTCCAGAATTTCCAGAACAACAAACATGAGTAATGGCTGAAGGTCTGATTCTGATCGCTTGTCATTTGTGAAGTGGGCAGGCCTGGAGCAGTGCCAGGGCGCTAGTGTTTCTGAATGAGTTTAACTGAACGATTTAATTATCTCCGACCGACTATATGAAGCTAGCTAGACATTAAGGCGAGGATTCCCGACCGAAATAGGCACGCTAACGCTTGCTGGGCCGCGCGCGATACACTTCACGCGGACGCAGCGGCAGCGGGTACGGCAGTGAACAGTGAACTCGCGAGCGCACCGCGAATCGAAAATCACTTAAAATTCAATTAAAATTTAAATAAAAATAAATTTAAGCTTTTGACAGCCGGAATCCCTCGGCTATTCAAAGACAATTATTCTCGTACTTATATTTTTCATTAGCTAAAACCAAGTATACTGCAAGTAATAGTATATTTGGATTACGATTAGACGGATGTTTGGGATTTTATTTGACAGAGTTAAATATCACCAATCGAAAAAAAAAACGGCCGGAAGCCCTAGATAAATAACTTTAAAATAACATATATTTTTTCCAAATTTTGAGTACTTGTGGTTTGCGAGTAAACCATAATTTAAAATACCCTATTTTCGGGAATCGGCGCATTAAAGAAAGGAGATTTAGTTAACTCGGGTTGGGTTGGGTATACCACCTTTGTTGTGTTGAATACCAATAACACAAGTATTTTGGATATTTTGTTACAGCTTAACTAGGTATGAGACGTTGTCTAACATTTATTGAAATAATGGAGCTAAAGCTGGGAACCAAACCTTGTCTTCATCTGTGTGCAAGTTGTTACAGAGATCGTCCTCAATGTTTTAAATATCATAAAAACCACCTTTGTTGTGTTGAATACCAATAACACAATTATTTAGGATATTTTGTTACAGCTTAACTAAGTATGAGACGTTGTCTAACATTTATTGAAATAATGGAGCTGAAGCTGGGAACCAAACCTTGTCTTCATCTGTGTGCAAGTTGTTACAGAGATCGTCCTCAATGTTTCAAATATCATAAAAACTATCAAAGACTTGCTCGCATTTCTGTAAAATGATAAACAAAAATATGACAACGCCTAACAACACCAACCAGAAAATGTGGCGTTTGAAGAAATGCGGGCAATTTCCTGAAAAATGTAGAGCAAAAGATACGGATTATAAGTTCAATTGGTGCACGGGTCATCGCGCCAGACAGCACATGTCAGAAAGAGAGCGCATGTGGCTAGTGAAATTGAGACTAATTGCTGCTAATGAGGTTTCAGTCCTCTTTTTGTAAATGACTCGTTTTGAATATCTGTAGATACTGAAATAATTAAGGTAGAGTGCTTGCCAGATGACTCTGCGCGACTGGGGCATTTTTGGCGCTAGTTTCAGTATATTTTAATTGTAAAGTTATGGTAAAAGATTAGTATTCGACTGTGGCCGCGCGCAGACTTATCTGAGTCGCACTCTACAAAGAATGTCGATAAGCTCTGAAACATAGACACCAACTGTGCTGGTAAACAAACAGTCGAGACGAGGGTTAACTCGAAGCTACAAAGATTCCCGTCTTCATTTCTTGACTTGAAGAGCCCAAGTTCAGCGATCATATTTTTTCGAAAAGCTTGATTAGAAGTACTTAGACGATTTTTTTTCGATTCTGGCAGAATAATTTAAGATACCTACTTGTCGCCGATTTAAGATAATGCCCACGACTTCGTCCAGGGGGCCGATTCTGCTAACGTTAAGTCATAATCGTGTCTCAATCGTGTTTCAATTGTAGTTCAATCGTAGTGCTTTTTTACACCCTAGTTACAAGCGTTATTATGACAGTATTATGTGATGTGAATTTAGTGTGTGGTGTGATGTGACCATCAGTAGGATTGTGAAAAAAGTACACATTTCTCGTAACTATAGTGTGTAAAATAGCACTACAACTGAACTACAATTGAAACACGATTGAGACACGATTATGACTTAACGTTAGCAGAATCGGCCCCCAGTCCTCGTGTAGATTGATCGTCAGCTTTGTTTTTGTCCTTTCTGAGACTATGTTTAACAATAACAGTACCTGAATTCTCCTAGGTCTTAAAGTGTGCGAAATTTGGCAGTAAAAAATTCAAAATGCACCCACATTTTTTTTTATATTTTGTGATAGGTATGAAATGAAACGCGTTGTAGCCAAGTCATGATGTTTTGTTTTATTTAAGTAATGTAATTGCTGGCGAATAATTTTGTTTTCGTCTCAGAAGATAAGATACAAATCAGGAACCTTGGCCATTACACATCAAAATTTAAACAAGATAACAAAGATGAAGGACGCTTGAAAAATAGTATTTCAGAAAAGTTTTGAACAATTTTTTTTTCTGGTGTTCTTTTTCTTTAAAAGTCAACATTAATCTAACTATTGCCTATAATCACATAAAAAAAAATTGCCATAGATTAAAAAAAACCTGTTCGAAGCAGTCCAATTTGACGACAACGACGGCATTTATAAAAATTTTAGACGCGTGTTTAAGTATTCTATTTTAGATGTTTAACACTTAATGACATACTCTATTTTCGGAACTGACTTTTAATTTGATATAAGTATTGATAATCATTAAAAAATTAGAGATCAATGAACATGTGACACAAAAACGGCAATTCTATAGGTTCTAATTCTAAAGACCTATTATCTGACTAGCCTTCCGTGGACTACACGACGATATCCCGCGGGAATGTGATATTTTTTCGGTATAAAAAGTAGACTATGACATGCTATGACGCTCTCTAGCTTCCATACAAACAAACACACTTTCGGCTTTCATTTAATTAGTTTCATCATCATCATCAGCCATTTAATGTCCCCACTGCTGGGGCACTGGCCTTCCTTATGGATGGATAAGGAGAATGAGCCATGACCCACCACGCGGGCTCAGTGCGGATTGGTGGGTATTAACGACTGCAAGTGCAGCCGGGACCAACGGCTTAACGTGCCTTCCGAAGCACGGAGGAGCTCGAGATGAAAAGTTTTTGGTCACCCATCCCGTGACCGACCATTGCGAACGTTGCTTAACTTCAACGATCGCAGGCCAAGCGCGCTATCCACTGCGCCACGGGCTCCTTAATTAGTTTAGATTTGTATAAAAAATTGTAAGCCCAAAGTTACCTCTAAGTACCGAACATCCAAGATAATAATAGGTAATAACTAAAAATTCTTGCAAAGAAAAAACGTAATTATATCATGTCGCGGAATAATCGGAGTCTTATCGAATTGTTTCTAATCTATGTTTTGTCTATTATTATGAGTATTGATAACAATTTATCAGGGTAAGATTCACGTGTAGCCCACGCTTGGACCATCGCTGAAACTTAGGGGCCATTTTCATTATCTCTCCATAGTTTAAAATTAAAAAAGCACGATAGCCACAATCGAATAAAAACTCGATAAAGAAACTCACATACATAATACTTGTCTCTATATAAAACAGATAAGTATGCATATTCGTAAAAGACAATATAGAGCAATTTAATATAAACAAGTCTCTAAGTATAAGGCCTTTCGTGAAAGACCGATTCATAAACTTAAGTGTTCAAATATAAACTCAGTCTGGCACACAGAAATGCCTATAGAATGGCCGTTATAAGCTCTTCAATGCTCTTCCTTATCATATACGGCAGCTAGATGGACAAATATTTAAAAGAAAACTACATGAATATCTCATCGAAAATTGCTTTTACTCATTAACAGAATATCTTAATAATAATATCTAATGGGGATCCCTTTTCTGGTTTTTTAAATACATTTATAGATAAGTACTCAATGTTAAAATAATTACTAATGCCTTACAGGCGCTACATTATATTTGCAAGCAAAACTTAAATTTAAATAAATTTTTCAACACACTTGCTCATAAAGTGAGCCTTATCACATCGATTTTAGGGCCATAAACCGAACTATAACCCACGCGTGCATAATAATATTACAGTACTAGTTGCGTAATAGAATTATACCTACAAAGTTAAGTAAGTACCTAACTGCAAATTATATGCGAGTAAACAGAGACTTTTCAATTTAACCGGGTAATACAGTATCACTACAAAGTTAAGTTAGTACCTAACTGCAAGTTATATGCGAGTCAAGAGAGCATTTTCAATTTCAGCGGGTAATAGATACAGTTCTTTTTTTGTAACAACAAAGAGGTTGTATACGGCTGAAAATCCATTTACGTTTTTAAAATAAATAAATGTGTCCCTAATTAAGACAAAAAACATAATTAAGTATATTATTATCAAATTATTTATAATTCACAATAATTTGTTATAAAACATTTGCATTTTATCACTATTATTATACTTAATTATTTTGAAGTAGGCTGTATGGCTGTATGTAATCAATCACCTCACATTTGGCGCGTGCAAAAAAAAAAAAAACTTGCGCGCTTTTTCCCTTAATTAATATTAGGTTAATACAATATGTATGCAATAAATGTTTGTTTTTCCTCGCAAGTGTGTTGAAAAAGTGCGTATGAAACTCGTGAGCAACTTACTCACTAGACACTCGGCTGATTTACGCCCTCGCCTGCGGCTCGGGCTGCAACCCACAGCCTCGTGTATAATGAGCAACCTAAGCTCACTTGTATCATAATATACTATTGACGAACTTTTTTCTTATCGAACACCATTTCTTGTACTCAAAATTATTGCAAATAAATACAGGGTGTTAGGGGCACCGTTGCAAAAACTTTAACCATGGCTTCAAACCATCATGCTGAACAACGTACAGCAAGATTTTCTTGTCGGAAATGAAAAATAAAATTGACTTTTCATACAAATTTAGCAACTCATCGGGATATTTTGTATGGAGAGTCGAAATATTTTTTATCTACACTCATGTTATAATTTTCGAATTATGAACTCATGCCTGAACGTATACTGATACACTTTATGCCATAGTCCACTTTAAAAAATAATGCTGTATCCGGGTGTTTCATAATGACCATTATGCAACACCCGGATACAGCTGTCACTCATTATGAAACACTTATATTTCTTAAATTTACAGTCTCCATGGCAACCGTAGGATTTACCGGCCCTGACTTCCAACTTTTTCAAGCTCTTTAGCCGGCAACAATCAGAAACGTTTTTAAAATTAGAATTTTGAATTTAGAAGGAATAGACCGTATAGACTCCTATGAGTGGGGTTTGGCACCAATTCACATTTTATAATTAATATTGATTTGCTTTATTTTTTAAATATATAATAAATGTAATGAGTGTAGATAAAGTAGTGTATGAGACTGCACATAACTCGGTATTATGCGACAGTCACTTAAACTACTATTTCATTTCCGACATAAATTATTGCTGTGCGTTGTTCAGCATGATGGCCTGAAGCCATGGTTAAAGTTATGCAACGGTGCACCTAACACCCTGTATATCATTCATTCATTCATTCATACACTCCTTTTGTACGCATACATCTTTCAAACTACACAACGGAACTTAATGCGTTTTTCAGCAATAAATATTTTCAGTTAAAATATGTCATGCATTAAACCCGAAGTGTTGCTATTCTAACTTTTGGGTGCTAAATTAGTTTTGTAGAGCTGCATTGTAGCGGTTCAGCTACAACTTCTGCAATGGTTGTATCGGGATGGGTGACCAAATAATGAATTATCTCCTGCTCATCCGTGAAGATATGTTAAACCGTTGGTCCCAACTGTATTTGCTTGCAGTCGTTTACACCCACCAGTCTGCTTTGGGCCCGTTTCTTGGGTCCTTTTCTATCCTCCTGCTTATCCATCGAAAGTGACGTATTTTCCCCAGGCAGTGGAATATGAAATTACTGATGTTGAAACAAGTTGAAACATTTGAAGCCCATATTTTGTCCTTATATGGGCATAATATGGGCTTAAAATTTCAAATGAAGCCCATGTCCATACCCATATTTTTAGCCGGTAGCCCCCCTCTGAACCGAATTGACCCCACAATCTCTTAAAACGAGGCAGTTTTTCTACCACTTAGTTGACTGTGATGTGAGTACTGTGACCACTGCGCTGCGCATTTCAGGGTGTCAAATTCAATATCCTTAATATTTTACTTCCTTTTCAAATAGAAACAACATGGCTTCTATTATATCTATAGTATTATATATTGTTACAGATAATATGATACGAGCAATAGATTAGTTATCTGCTTTATCTCGTATTCTATTTACGTAAACTAGTAAGTAAAGTTTGACTCACCTATATGCGAAACATTAGGTCATAATGACTAGCAGTTTTTCGAATTAGTTAATACTAGCCTTCCGCCCGCGTTTCTCCCACGTGTAGGTACTACACGATGGTATCCCGCGGAAATGTGATGTGTTTCCGGGATAAAAAACAAACTTTTCCCATACCAAAAATTGAGCCATAAAACACGTCAATCCGTTGCTCCGTTTTGACCTGAAAGACGGACAAACAAACCCACAAACACACTTTCGCTTTAATAATATTAGTATGGATATCGCGCTTCTTAATTTTTGCGATATAATGTAGCCAATGACCTTATCCTAGATCTATTACATATTCAATCTCTATTATAAAATTGATCAAAATTAATTTTCAGTGATTTAGGCTTGATCTTGCATGCAACAGCCAGGCAGGCAGAGTGACTTTCGCATCTACTAATTTAAACTTTTTTAACCGACTTCAAAAAAGAAGGAAGTTATCAGTTTGATTAATCTGTATGCATGTGATTTAGTTGGAATAGGATAATATTTTTGTTATAGAATAGAAGAAATTTGAATAGAAGAATATATACACTTGCCTATGTTAAGGTTTTTAGAGGGTGCAAAACGTAATCGCCGTTTGTATTTAGACCGTACACCAGCCCCCCCTTTTTTTTTTTTTTTATAGTGAGGGCAAATACAGTCTTTTCGTATACCGCTAACGGCATGTTGGACTCAGTCAGACAAGGCCTGTCTCTCGCCGCGCCCAGCCCTCCCGCCAAGCCTAAATAGGCTTCGCGTCAGGGCTGGGTGGTTCTAACCCCTGCCCCGCCCCCTGACAGGCTCGAAAGCTCGACAGGAGGCGGGGCAGGAGGAGAGAGCCTCCTCTCAATCTCCCCATAAGGTTACCCACTCCGGGTGGGCTGACCAGATGGGGCGGTCGAGAGCAGGCACCACTACCACACCAGCCCCCCTAGCATGACCAACAAAATTCGATATGATATGATAAGTTATCCGGTTTAATTGTCAAAAGACTATGGTTTTGACGTTTGAATGCATGAAGCTCGACTTAATACTGAGGTAACTGGAGTTCTTACCCTGAATAAAAAAGTGAACACCAGCAAATTTGAAATTTAGTATGTAGTGGCTGTCAGTTGTCTCATATGACCATACGTATTTTTTTAAAGTGTAGGTGAGACGGAAGACAGCCACTGTGTAATTTGTGGTCACAAAAAATTGTTCGTACTGCACTCTCCAGTTACCTCAGTATTAAGTCGAGCTTCATGTTTGGATGCCTATAAGTCGCTCTATCATGCGATACATATCACGTTTTGGGTGGTCATGCTAGGCTTACTTACAGATCGTAATGAAGGCGCTACTCGGAAAAAGTATAAACTTTTTGATTTAAAACTATAGGACGGTTATAGTTGTTACAAATCTGGTATTAAGATATATATTTCTTCATACCTTTATCTACATTCGTATAGTTTCAAAAACACGATTTTATGATTTTGTCTCGACACTTTTTCTTTTCGAAAAGACCTCTAAAAAATACGAAAATTCAAGATTATTCTTAAATGGGGATACTTACACTATTGGAAATTGGTTTAATTGGTGGACACCAATAATATTTAGGATCGTATAGAAGCATTTTTTTAGAAATCGCTGTAGTTTTTTAATACGAAGTGATTTTGTGTTTTTTTTTGCCTAATCTGCAAAATCGGTCTCGCTCCCGCGCGCGTCGTTTTCTCATTGCTATCTCGCTTCAGCACAATTTTTCCGAGTATCGCCTGAAGCATCAAAACGTCGTTGTCGCCTAACAACAAGGCTATTGTATGTTTGTCTGGGTGTGTCACCATCGATCAAAGCCGACCTACATTTGTCGAGACGATCTATTTTCAGACATTTACTAATGACTACACAAACAAATACTAGGCCTATTCTTACATTTAAAATAATTTTAAAACAAAAATGTGTGTAATTTTTCCTTTTTATATTTTTACGCCACCACAGTCGTTATTTTTTTATTTAGTTTATTTGGGCAGACAAACAGTTTTACAATAAATATAAGCTAACACTATGACTAAAATTATATCATAAATGCAAAACCAACACCGTAAGCCACAAATTACTTAATATAACTATAATGTTGAGATTCATTGTGTATCTTAAATCTCTATCTGCTTTTAGTCATATCGGTGGTCAATGCACATTTCTTTTTTAATACCAACTGGCCACGAGATTTTTTTTACCAGATCATCATAAAATTATAACATTAAATTTTTTTCGCCACTAACCAAACCCAACTGAGACCAAACAAAACTACAGCCTTATTCATCATTTCAGCCGTACGACGCCCACTGCTGGGCATAGGCCTCCCCCAAGGATCTCCACAACGATCGGTCCTGCGCTGCCCGCATCCAGCGGCGCACCGCGACCGCGCACCAGATCATCGTCGGTCCACCTAGTAGCCTTATTATAATTTTAGTTTTAAGTTTATTTAATACTAGCGGCCGCCCGCGGTTTCACCCGCGTGGTTCTCGTTCCCGTGGGAATATTGGGATAAAAAGTAGCCTAAGTTACTCCTTATTACGTCAGCTACCTGCCAGTGAAAGTCCTGTCAAAATCGGTCCTGCCGTTTCAGAGATTAGCCGGAAGAAACAGACAGACAGACAGATAGACAGACGAAAATTAAAAAAAAAATTGTTTTGGCATATGTACCGTATATAGGTATAATCATATGCATGTAGTAAAAACGGTTATTTTAATATGACAAACAGACACTCCAATTTTATTTATTTGTAGTAACTATAGACTAGCTTTCCGCCTGGACTACACGACGTTATCCCGCGGGAATGTGATGTTTTTCCGGGATAAAAAGTAATCTATGTTCCTCTTCAGGCTACAAAGTATCTGTGTCCCAAATTTCAGCCAAATCCGTTCAGGCGTTTTGGCGTGATTGAGTAACAAACATACAAACATCTAAACATCCAAACATCTAAACTTTCTCATTTTTAATATTAGTAAGATAGGATATCTACGATATTACTCTATATTATATTTATTCAGTCTATTATTGCCTATTACGCTTTCTCTTTCCTCAACCATAAATAGATTCCATGTGACGTCATCAGGTATTCCCAAAGCAAACGCAAGAATACCATGCATGATTTTCCTGTATCGGGTATGATTTGTAGGCCACTCGCAACCATGTCGCATTAAAAGTTTTATTTATTGCTGTAGCGTGACAGTACTTCCGAAACAGTAGGTAATTTGTTATGGTTCTATATCAATATCTGCAGTTGTATTTGTATGTTTTGATTTGAGGAATGTTTATCATAACTCTGTCTTTGTCTTTTTCTTTATACAGGGTTAATTTTTGAACTCAGTTCAGTCCAAATTTTTAAGCTCGTCTCAGAATCGGTAAGTGAACAACTTTCTTCTAGAAACATGGGTCGAAATATGAGATAAAATTTTTGACTCTTCATACAAATCATACTGATTACGTGATCGATTTAGTATGGGAAGTCCAAAATTTTTTGGCGTATTTCGACCCATGTTTCTATATGAAAGTTGTTCTTACTTACCGAAGTTACCGATTCTGAGACGAACTTACAAATTTGGATGTGTTCAAAAATTAACCCTGTATGTGAAGAATTTAAAAGTGAGGTTATATTCATTACTTTTCACAAATAAAGAAAAAGGCAAAGACAGAGTTTTTATAAGATCCTGCCCTAAAGTTAGAACTGCTAGGTAGTAGCATTTTAAAAAATTTCGACTACATGTATCTGACCTTATCTGACTTACTAACTTACTTATTTTTACTATCTTAAATGATCGGAATTGAATCCTTATTGAATATTCTAGTTCCCTCTGTCGATTAAAGATGACCTCAAATTATCAGCAAACAATCAGACCTTGGATTATGCAATTACTTGTAAATGGATAATCGTAATCGTGGGGCAATCGTTATTTAATCTGTAATCGGCGATACTGGATATATTTTATCTCGGAAAGATATTTTATGGAAAAATTGGATGATATTAATGCCAATCTGAAAATACTAAAAATATATATTTTTTAAATGAAATGTCAACAATATTATAGCAATTATTTTTGAAAATTAAGTACCTATGTATTAGAAGAAATCGACCTGTCTCACAAATAGCTCCGATGAGACTCGAACCCACGACCCTATCACTGCCCGGGCGAATGCTCTGAAGGACAGTACCTAAAAGGTCCCATCGGAGCTAGTTGTGAGACGGGTCGATTTTTTTTTTATAAGTAAGTACTTACTTCATTTTGAATATTAAAACTTGTATTGTCAATGCAAAAAATAAAAAATAATTATTAACTAGCGGATCCTTGCAGTTTTGCCCGCGTGGTACCCGTTCCCGTGGGAATATCGGGATAAAAGTATCCTATGTGTTATTCCATCCAGCCAATAATCTATCTTCAGTTCAGTAGTTTTTGCGTGAAAGAGTAACAAACATACATCCATATTCCATACTCACAAACTTTGTAATATTATATACAGGGTGTTAGGGGCACCTTTGCAAAAACTTTAACCATGGCACAGTCTGTGATTTCGAACTAGTTTTGGCCATCTTGGTTTTATGTTAACATTTGATCAATTTTGTTAAATAATGGATAATGGTAAAACTCCTACAATTTTAGCTTACGTAGTTTAGGAGATATTTGAAAACTCGAGAAAAAACCATAGAAACCAGAAAAACTGTATTTCTCAGTTAACTTAAATTATTATGACTTACCTATGTTCATGTTTAATTAATACAATCTTAAAGTACCATTATCATATAACAAAAGTAGAAAATCACTATGATAAACGACGTTATATATTTTTTACTCGAACATTGAATTTAATTTATTTCTCCATAATCATACAATATTAGCAGTCGATTTTTATACAAAACCATTCCGTGTAATTAGTATTAAGATCCATAAAAAAACGGCATTAAAATAATGCATGATTTCCGTTATTTCTTCTTCTAAATATTGCAGTTAGGGTTGTCACCATGATAGAGTACCCCGGATATTAGCTTCCCTGACATTCATTTCATCATCATCAGCCATTTAATGTCCCCACTGCTGGGGCACTGGCCTTCCTTATGGATGAATAAGGCGAATGAGCCATGACCCACCACGCGGGCTCAGTGCGGATTGGTGGGTATTAACGACTGCAAGTGCAGCCGGGACCAACGGCTTAACGTGCCTTCCGAAGCACGGAGGAGCTCGAGATGAAAAGTTTTTGGTCACCCATCCCGTGACCGACCATTGCGAACGTTGCTTAACCTCAACGATCGCAGGCCGAGCGCGCTATCCACTGCGCCACGGGCTCCTCAACATTTATTTATTTCTTGCTTATTGTCATTTTATTTGTTGTTTTGTTAGTACATTAACGGTCTCATCTCACGGGATCCGTCTTCGACGTTTCGTGTTTTTTTTTAAATCACGAATCATTAAAAATTCGATATAAAAAAATCACAAATCATCAATTCTAGATTCCACGTGAACGGATCTTTACTGCTCAGTGCATATTTACGTGTATCTTGCAGCAGAACGGTTAAGTCACCATTATATTGCTGTGTCCCTGATGAAGGATATCATGTGGTATTGGGAAGGGGTCCGCCCTCGTCAAGCAATTGCTAAAACCCAATACCTATACATGATATCAGTTTATCTGCAGGAGATCGCGTAAATAAACAAAAGCGGTCACCTATTCCACCAAAAGTGCTGGCCCTTTTAAAACCCACAGAGCTATCAACTACACAGCCCACATTTAATGACGACGCTGATATAATTTTCTGCACGAATGAGGTTCTCATTGATTCTGATAAATGACGAATAAATATCTTTCATTTTTAAAATATTTTTCTAATTATTAAACATTTACTTAATAATATTATATGGGAAGATAATAATAAAACTAAAATGGGAACATAAACCCTTCTTTAAAAAAAACAAATAGATTGTAAGTATCACTATCTAAATAAAAAACTTTGCCACTACTTAAGTCAAAAATAAAACTAATCATTATTTTGATCTCGTATTGGCAACCCTATTTCCATAGAAATCGGAAAGAAACTTAGAAATGCCATAAATCCTGAATCATTAGAGATAAGCGTGTGAAATTTTGGTATAATATAGTGTAACGGCTGCCATTTTTACTTACTTCTTTCATTGTTTTATCCATAATAATCGCACAAACTATTAATGTTATGAAAAAATCATTACAACTATAAACAAATGTGGTCTATTCAGTTCTATTGTATTTATGTGATAGGAGCTGTCAATGTCAGATGCCACTCAGCTGTCTGTTTGTTTGCGATGTTCCGAGGTAACATAGCTATAAACCGCCGCGCGTTCCGTGGCAGACTGTGATCTGTATGCGAAATACTTTGATTGTAGTTTCGTGCATATTTATATTGCATTTCTTAACGTAACAACATAAATAGTCTATTGGAAGCAATTTTGTCTTACGCGCGCCATAGATTTTACTAAATTAATCTTCCAGATAATTCTGAAATCTTCGCGACGTAATTAGTCGGTGCCTTGGCTGTATGATTAAAATCCAATGACAAGTTGAATCTATCTATGCAAAAAAATTATAACCCTACTTACAGCCAGAATGTTCTGGAAGATTTTTAATATATAAAGGAGAATTCGCTAAAGATTTCTCCTTTTTTCTGGTTTCTCGCCCCAACATAATTGGGGTCGTATATCCGGGCAACATATCCCCGAGTCACTCCGGTACCTACCCGCTCCGGTCTACCTACACGCCGAGTACCTGCTTACTTCGTGCCGCTCTCCACCTGCTCCTGCGCGCCTAACCGCCAGGACCCTGCTCTGCTCCGGCCTACCCCGGACCAGACCCCGCTGCCTCTAGGCTACAGCGACTTCTCCCCTCTTTAGGAAGTCCCTAAGTTAAGTCCTCCCAACTTGTTCTTTGCACTGATCCCCGAGCGACAGAACCCACGGTCTAATTGTGGAAAATAAAATACACTTAATTTCATATACCCTCTTTTATTTCTGACTCGTGCTCTCCGGCTCCTCCAGCCAGGAGCGTTTCAGTGGCGCCCAGCTCATTCAGGCTCGCTTGGTGATCAGTGCTTTATTAATTTATTTATTTTTGTGCTTCGTATGTGGGTACCTATTTTTTTTATCCGAGTTGTGTAACGAACGGCTAACCGTGGTGATTTAACTGTAATATTTTCTTTAAATATCAGCCTTTCCTTGGTTCTAAACCAGGAAGCCTGTGATTTTTATTTTAACCGACTTAAAAAAAAAGGTTACTTACCTTTCCTTAATAAATATTTTTTTTTTTTTTTACTTTTTAACTTAAAGCCATTGATATTCATTTAACCTACTTCAAACAAGGAGGTTATTTACTTTCTTCATTTAAATTGAACTTACAACTGTTATAGTTACCCACATACCCCTTTTGTTACTTCAGTAGTGGTTGCACTTGAGTAGGCTCGTCGCGCAAAAGACTCACCTAACGTACTTAAATATGGCTGTGCGTAGGATAAATTTTCTTTCCTTACAAAAGTCGGAACTTGAATACGAAGTCGGACTTCGCGGAGAAACACCGGCTGATAACGTGGCCGATTTAAGGAAGCAAATTACAAAGATCTCTAAAGAACTTCCTTCTGAGGAGATTTTAGCCTCGCATTTGTCTTCTGCTGACGACTTAGACGGCATCTCAGCCGCATTAAACAAATCTAATAAAAACCTTGAATTATTAAAATCTAAATTTGATAGAGGTGTTTATTTGAGAACGGAGGTTATTCTTAACCACGTTTTTCATCGGCTCGGTAGAGTTGATGCGGCCGAGGACGCGTTATTATTGGGTGCCCTTGCTGAATGCAAGCGCGGCTTGAAAGCCCAAGACAAGGAACTGTCCACTTTAAAACCTAGGGAGACACCTGTCTCAGGCGCGAATGCGGGTGACCCTTTGCTCCCCGGTCCTTCTACTTCCAGCCGAGAGCAAGTCAACGCGACGGAGTCTATTATTAATGTTACTGTCGATCGGGCTCTTTCCGATTTCACTAAACTTAAATTCAACGGGAAAACTTGTGTTGTTTCCTTTATTCAAAAGGTTGACGAGTTTGTCACAGCTAGGGGCATAGATTATAGTAGGGTTTTGTCGTTTGGTTACGAAATTTTTACCGACGACGCCTTGTATTGGTTTCGTTGTGCCAGGCCAAAAGTAAATACCTGGGGAGAGTTAGTAGCCTTGCTGAAGGCTGATTTTCTTCCGAAAAACTATGACTCTCAATTTAAATCGGATATTAGAGCTCGTACCCAGGGTGTTAACGAACCAATTGCTATATATCTTTCCGTAATGGAGGTTATGTTTTCTCGCCTCACGAAACCAATATCAGAGGAAGATAAATTAGAAATTTTACTTACTAATATTAGGCCTTGCTACGCTAATGCTCTTACTCCGTCTTCGGTGATAAACTCCATCGACGATCTTAAAGCTATTTGTCAACACGTTGAAAAAATACAGTGTCAAGTGGCAAATTTTGTTGAGCCTTCTGCTTCTAATATGTCGAACTTAGCTACGGAGTTCGTTTACCGCGGTGCTACTAGCACTCCGGTTGTTAATAAACCTTTTACTAAAACTAATAAGTCATTTGTTTCAGCTGTGAACAATGATAATATATATTGTCCTAGATGTCGTTCTAACACGCATAATTTGAAAAACTGTACTCAACCACGAACAATAGTTTGTTTTAAGTGTGGCAAAGATGGTGTTCGCACCCCCGAATGTCCGGATTGCAATAAGCCTACCAATCAAAAAAACTAATTGATCGGGATTGTGAAACTAGGCAGCTTCGCTCGAGATTCTCTAGTCGTTGCGATGAAGCTGAATGGAAAGAATGGTTATCTATTATATCTAATCTATCTCATAGTCATTCTGAGTCTCCAATCCCGGAATCTGAAATTAATTTTTCTCGACCGTATATTTCTGTTATTATTGGTGATAATCATGTCGTTGGTCTTTTAGATACCGGTTCCGGCATATCCTTACTTGGGAATAATTATCAGGAATATATATTAAATCCTAATAATAAACTTTATTCTTGTGACCCGTTACAGCTTTCTGCAGCTGGCGGTCAAACTTTTACTGCCTCTAAATATGTTATTCTACCTTTAAATTTTAAAAATAAAACTATTCATATTAAATTATTTGTTGTGCCGGAAATTAAAAACAAATTAATTCTTGGTATGGATTTCTGGAGGAAGTTCGAGTTGTTTCCGAGTGAACTCGATAGCCTTTTGCTGGATGAGTCTAACGAATTTAATATATCTAATATTGCTCTTGACGATCCTAAACAAATTTGTTCGTACGCTCAACTTAACAACGAACAAAAGGAAAACGCTGATAATATTATTTCTCAATTTCGTAGCATTTCCTATGAAAAATGTGGTTTAGGTCGTACTTCGTTGATCACTCACGCTATAGATACAGGTGACTCTGTTCCCATTCGACAACGTTACTATAGAATGTCCCCTCAGAAGCAACAAATTCTCTCCGATCAACTGGACGAGATGTTGAAAGAAGATGTTGTCGAACCATGTGAGAGCCCTTGGTCTAATCCCGTGCTTCTTACTCCCAAAAAGAATGGCGAGTATAGATTCTGTCTCGACAGTAGGAAACTAAACTCTGTCACTCGCAAAGATGCTTACAGCTTACCTTATATAACTGAAATCCTAGATAACCTTAGGGATGCTAAGTATCTATCTAGTATAGACCTATCTAAATCGTTCTGGCAGGTATTAATTAAGCCTGAAGACCGATGTAAGACTGCATTCTATATTCCCTCTAGAGGAACCTTCCAATTTAAGTCTATGCCTTTTGGGTTGACCAATGCACCTGCCACGCAGCAAAGATTGGTAGATTTGCTGTTTTATGGTCCTGAATTCGAAAATAAGGTCTATGTATTTGTTGATGACGTAGTAATTGTGTCTAATTCCTTTCAGGAGCACATTTCTTTACTTTTACGAGTTTTGGAGAAACTAAAGTTCGCAAATTTAACTATAAATTTCGAAAAATGTCAATTTTTCAGAGAAAAATTAAAATATTTGGGTTATATGGTCGATTCGAATGGGCTACACGCCGATCCGGAGAAAATTGAGGTCATTGTGAATTATCCTACTCCTACTAACAGGAAGGAAGTTCGTCGTTTCTTAGGTACTGCTTCTTGGTATCGTCGTTTTATTCCCAATTTTAGTTCATTGGCTGCACCATTGAACAAACTTACCTCTCAGGGTAAGAATGCAATTCCTTTTGCCTGGTCACCAGAAGCAGAAACTGCCTTCAAGAAGCTCAAAGAGTGTTTAACGTCCCCTCCGATTTTATCTTGTCCGGATTATTCTGAACCGTTTCAAGTCCATACCGACGCTAGTGATTACGGGATTGGAGCTATACTAACTCAAATTTTAAATGGCGAAGAGAAAGTTATAGCCTATATGAGCAAGTCCTTGTCGGCACAAGAACGAAACTATAGCGCTACGGAGCGGGAAGCGCTCGCAGTAATTGTGTCTATAGAACATTGGCGCTGTTATTTGGATAATGGCCGGAAATTTACCGTTTTTACTGATCATTCGTCTTTAAAATGGTTTCTAAATATTAATAACCCTACAGGTCGACTTGCCAGATGGGGAGTACGTCTTTCTGCGTTCAACTTCGACATCAAACATAGACGTGGCAAGGATAATGTCGTTCCAGATTCGTTGTCCCGTGCGGTGCCTGTAGCGGCTATAGATAGCGTCAACCGATCTTCTTCACCTCCTGTACTTGATCCCTGGTATTTGGAGCTATTTGCCGGTTGTCAAAATTCCCCTACCTCTTTTACCAATTATAAAATAAATAATAATAAGTTATATCGCTTCATAAAAACTATAAATCCCTTAACTAGAGAATTTGAATGGAAGGAAGTTGTTCCTAAAGAATCTAGAATTGATATACTTAAAGACTATCATGATAATCCTACTTCTGGACATTTAGGGATATTTAAAACTTTTAAAAGAATTTCTTTAAATTACTTCTGGCCTGGCATGCATAAAGATGTCGTAAAATTTGTTAATGAGTGCGATGCTTGTAACTCTCACAAGCATGCAAATCATCCTACCTTAGGATTTATGGGACGACCTAAGGAATGTTCTAGACCATTCCAAATGATTAGTGTGGACTTGGTTGGTCCCTTACCTATATCTAGAAAACAGAATACTATGCTACTTGTAGTCACTTGTTGTTTTTCGAAATACTCGCTTTTGTTTCCTATCCGTCGTGCTACTGCCGACATTATAACTAGTTTAATTGAAGAGAAAGTCTTTCTTGTTCATGGCATTCCTAGTACTGTTTTGATGGACAACGGTAAGCAGTTTGTCAGTCAAAAGCTTAATCACATGTTTTCTCAATATAAAATACCAAACGTACGCTTTACTCCTAAATATACTCCACAGGTAAACACGGTTGAGCGTTATAATAAAACCATCATGACTGCTGTTTCCACCTTTATTGAAGAGGACCACAGGTCCTGGGATAACAACATTCCCAAAATACAATTCGCACTTAATACAGCCGTCAGTGAAGTCACAGGTTATACTCCGTCATTTCTGGTTTACGGGAGAGAGTTAGTGCCGTGCGGTTCTCACTATCTTGATGTTGATCTGTCCGATGAAATTGTTTTTGCGCCTAGGGATGTGTATGCTGAAAACACTGGTAAACTTAGAAAAATTATGGACCAAGTGCAAAGTTCTCTTATCAAGTCTCATTCCCGAAACTCTGGGCATTACAATCTTCGTCGCAAAAACTATAACTTTAACGTTGGTGATACTGTTTGGAGAAAAACTTATTATCAAAGTGATAAGGATAAGCAGTTTTCTAAAAAACTTGCTCCTAAATATATAAAATGTCTCATTAAATCTAAACTATCTCCTCTAGTTTATGAACTTGAAGATATGAATGGGAAAAATCTAGGTTCCTGGCATATTAAAGATTTTAAAATAAATAACTATTCCTAAATTAAATAAATTTTTTAAATAGAAATTCTACAAAGTATTAGTCTTCGTCGTTATTTTTACCTTTTTATAGCAAAATTTTGTTTTAGATGTATTGAATAAATTGTTGGTCATCGTTTTTTACTTTTTAATCTGATTATTTTTAGCTAGGGCTTTTATTGCATAAAATTATACATAAATATAATTTTAATTAAATACATTTATAGCTAGGGAACCTGTTCGTTTGAATTGTGTCTGCATGAAGTTTATCTCTCGACTATTTTATTTTTAATTTCGCATTGTTTTAACATTAGCATTCTCAACGGGAATGTTGATTCAGTTACACTAAATAACTGGAATTCTTCTCCTGTCTTGCGATTGTTGGTCCTTGTACCGTTCTATTCGATTAGTCTTGAACTGGTTGTCGATACCTCTCGTCAATTTTATGGTGTTGCTTTTACTGTCGATAACGTACAGTTAGCTTATCTTATTGTATACTGCTACTCTAAACCTTAGTTTTGTTTTCGGTGGTTTTGTTTCTTAGTGGATTTTTCCCAGGCAAAATCCTTCTCTAAAAAGGGGGATATGTAACGGCTGCCATTTTTACTTACTTCTTTCATTGTTTTATCCATAATAATCGCACAAACTATTAATGTTATGAAAAAATCATTACAACTATAAACAAATGTGGTCTATTCAGTTCTATTGTATTTATGTGATAGGAGCTGTCAATGTCAGATGCCACTCAGCTGTCTGTTTGTTTGCGATGTTCCGAGGTAACATAGCTATAAACCGCCGCGCGTTCCGTGGCAGACTGTGATCTGTATGCGAAATACTTTGATTGTAGTTTCGTGCATATTTATATTGCATTTCTTAACGTAACAACATAAATAGTCTATTGGAAGCAATTTTGTCTTACGCGCGCCATAGATTTTACTAAATTAATCTTCCAGATAATTCTGAAATCTTCGCGACGTAATTAGTCGGTGCCTTGGCTGTATGATTAAAATCCAATGACAAGTTGAATCTATCTATGCAAAAAAATTATAACCCTACTTACAGCCAGAATGTTCTGGAAGATTTTTAATATATAAAGGAGAATTCGCTAAAGATTTCTCCTTTTTTCTGGTTTCTCGCCCCAACATAATTGGGGTCGTATATCCGGGCAACATATCCCCGAGTCACTCCGGTACCTACCCGCTCCGGTCTACCTACACGCCGAGTACCTGCTTACTTCGTGCCGCTCTCCACCTGCTCCTGCGCGCCTAACCGCCAGGACCCTGCTCTGCTCCGGCCTACCCCGGACCAGACCCCGCTGCCTCTAGGCTACAGCGACTTCTCCCCTCTTTAGGAAGTCCCTAAGTTAAGTCCTCCCAACTTGTTCTTTGCACTGATCCCCGAGCGACAGAACCCACGGTCTAATTGTGGAAAATAAAATACACTTAATTTCATATACCCTCTTTTATTTCTGACTCGTGCTCTCCGGCTCCTCCAGCCAGGAGCGTTTCAATAGGTAGGTCTACGCTTCATTTAATAAAGATAAAATGAACTGCTAATATTGTGAGATTTCTTGAAATTTTAAGAAAACTTTTAAATTTCATAAAAGTTTATAACTTATGATTTAGTGACGGCAGAAAGCTGTTTTTTTTTTGTATATTATGTGGACCATTATCCAAAAACTACTAAAGAAAAAACTATAAGTCTATCGATTATGTTTTACGAGAAAAAAATTAAACAAGTTTATTAAAGTTCAATGACCTTACATAGAAAAATATATAACTTAAAAACTGGACAAGATATTCAACAAGGAGTTTCTTATTTAGACGTATTATGACATAATGCACAGCATTATAACATAAAATCAAGGTGAAAAAAATTCATCCAAAATCCCACACAGTGCATGGCTTCAGACCATCATACTGAACAACGTACAGCAAGAATTGTTTGTCGGAAATGAAAAAAAAATCGACTTTTCATACAAATTTAGCAACTAGTCGGGACATTTTGTATGGAGAGTCTAAATATTTTTTTCATTTCCGACAAAAAATCTTGCTGTGCGTTGTTCAGCATGATGGCCTGAAGCCATGGTTAATGTTTTTGCAACGGTGCCCCTAACACCCTGTATATTCTGTGATATTAGTACGATACCGTATTATACCACGCTAGCACAGAATAATATTACGCTAGGAAGGGTGGCCATTTTATAGACCTCACGATTCGCAAGGGACTAGGTACTAAACAAAAATATAGTTTTAGCTTAGAATTAGCAGCCTTATTCATAAACGCTAATTAACTTTTAAGCATCACTTTAAGTAATATTTAAAAACATTTATCATTCATAAACGTTGTTTAGATTAATTAATCTCGTTCTTAAATAGCTGTCAAGTTAAATAGCCTCACACCCTAGTTTAAAATGTTAATCATTAAAATGGCGAACATCATTCATGACAGAACACATCAAAAAGTATTTTATTACCTATGATAATACCCATGAAGCTCGACTTAATACTGAGGTAACTGGAGTTCTCACCCTGAATAAAAAAGTGAACACCAGCAAATTTGACATTTAGTAGTAGTGGCTGTCAGCTGTCTCATATGACCATACGTATTTTTTTAAAGTGTAGGTTAGACGGAAGACAGCCACTGTGTAATTTGTGGTCACAAAAAACTGTTCGTACTGCACTCTCCAGTTACCTCAGTATTAAGTCGAGCTTCATGATATTACCACACCACAGTGACAGTTTATTTTTTTTTAAGTTTGTTTTTGCCATGGGTTTTTGCATACATTGCTTTTATTGTACCGAGAATACCAAATTCTACCAAAATGTTGCAAGAGTTAAAAAAATTAAGCAATGTCTAACTAAGCAACGTCAAACTAACGTTTATGAATAACTAATTTTTAAACATTGTTTAAGGACTAATAAGTTGTTTAGTTAAATAATGTTTAAAAGTCTAATTAACGAATTTTTATGTATAAGGCTGTAAGTTTTAACGTCTTAAAAATCTATATAAGTATGTAATTTTTTTTCTCTTTTGTTCCAGATATAAATCAACAGACCCATCGACAAAAGACAAACAAACAGTCCGTACGACTCAAAACTGCTTGTGATATTATTTAAAGATATTTAATATTTATTTGTTAGTTAAGGACGCATTTAGACCCGACAATATTCGGTCAATTAGACTTGCGAGTTATACATTGCGGTGCTACCAAGAAGGTTGTGTGAGCAGCTTAGGATGAAAGACACGATGAATTGCCAACACACGTTGTCGAACGATGTGGAGTACAAGGAGGTCGTTGTTATTGGTAAGTTATCTATGAAATAAGTAGTGTAGTCTGAATTTTAAATTTTTCAATGAAATCATGCGTCTTAGGGTGATACCACACCAATCGATCGATCATCGATCGATGATAATGATCAACGTTTGTCAATCATCGGTTGATGGATGATGACCTCCGTAGCCGAGTGTTGTACGCACCGGCTTTCAAGGTGCTGCTATCTCTAGAGGTCCCGGATTCGATTCCTGTAGCTGTTTCCAATTTCCAAAATACTAGTTCTCAAGCTAAGTACTGGTTTGGCTAGTTCGGTATTGGAACAATATATGTGATGGTGTCCAATATTTTTTATACTATATTTATAGCAAGTTCCTCAGTGATTGAAGATTCCGGGAGTAGGGCGCTTCCACCTTCAGCCTTATCACCACTTAACATCAGGTGTGATAAAGGCTAAGTGCTACCCCGTTGTGGATAAAAAATTTTTAATGTATAATTTTATTAGTGTGGTAGTAATTTATCGATCGATGTCGAATAATCCATTCCACCATTGATTGATGGATCGACCTTTAGACCACTCTGTTCTGAATATTACAAATTACTTTTTGTAGCGATACAAAACCGATGTGTTTTTATAGACAAATCAATTTTAGATTACACGCGGACGAAGTCGTGGGCATCTCTAGTGTATGCCTTAATGGCACTTTAGGCTGGTTTTACAGTGACGCTTTCCGTCCGTGCGGGTGGGGTAAGCGCGTCCCGTAACTCCGTAAGCGCACTGATGACGCTTGAAACTAATAAGCGCGCGCGATTCACGGTGCGACGAGAGATTTGCGAGATGAATGCCGTAGCCGCGAAGAATATGCGAAATGGCTCCACACAGCGTTCGCGGACCTTTGCGCGTGATCCGCGCACTAAGTCTGGAGCCGGCTTAAAACGAGTTTTTTTGTCGTCGCGCGGTTTGCTGCCTCGTGCAGTCATGGTGAGAATTAGAGGCAGGACACTACGCATCCGCGCGTCCGACAAGCGTGACTGTGCAAGGCACACTACACTCAGTCTGATCACGGATGAAAAGCGCGGGCCATCCGCGCGTGTTAGTCACTACACTATGTAATTTAACGATCCAAGACAAAAGACGCAAAGCTCGTGGCCTGTGACGCTTACCAACCGCGCTGGCGAAAGCGTCACTGTAAAAACACTATTGATGAAGCTTGTAGAAGTTGAGAACAAACATCCACGCCTCAATGTGATCACACTAATTGCTCTCCATTGAGACGGATTGTGTAACCAGAGGAGCTATTTAAGTAATTGGATGGGTCGCTACGGGCGATCGTGAATGTTAAGCAACTATCCTAATGCTTGGCCTCCGAATCGGTGACCAAATTTACTGAACCAAATTTAACATATACGAGTATGACTAGCAATATTATAATCTGCTTTCATATATCTTAATGCTAACGCCTGAACATGATCACATTAATAAATTGCTCTAAAAGTTGTGTAACCAGCCCCTGTAGACAAGTGGCTTTCGATATCGCCAGTAGAATAAAAAGAAAATTATGGTATTGACGTTAGTGGTCACGTCACGTGACATTTCGATCGCTAATGTCAATCTCATACATTTGTCTTTCTATTCTACTGGCGATATAATAGAAAGTCACTTGTCTACAGGGGCAGAGGAGCTATTAAAGTAATCGGTTGGGTCGCTACGGATGATTCGGGAAATCTTCCTAATGCAGCGTTTACATACACGGAGCCAATAATTGAGACAATCCACTAAGCCAGTTCATTATTGGCATCGTGTAAATATAGACAGTTGACAGAGACAGAAAAGAATACCAGCATCTTAAGCTTTGACGCTCTTGTTCCAGGAAACGGCCCCAGCGGGATGGTGACCTCATTCATGCTGGCAGGCAACGTGCCATACCTGAAGGAGGTGCCAGAAGACTTGCCGATTGACGACATGCTAAGAGCAAGGTACGTCTTAGGTACCTGTATAGATAATATCTACTATGCATCCATTGACCATAATCCATAAATCATCATCATCATGTCAGCCGAACGCAGGGAGACTGGGCACAGGCCTCCCCTAAGGATCGCTGCCCTCATCCAGTGACTTGCCGATTGACGACATGCTAAGAGCAAGGTACGTCTTAAGTGTTGGGTGAATTAAATCCTATCAAATCATCCTTCTAAATAAGGTACGTCTTTGAGCCCTCGCCCACGGCGACTTTTGTAGAGATGCAGTAGCGATGCTGTAGAACGTAAGTAGCGATGCGGTCGCTAGCGTGATCCCTCGATACCTGAAGGAGGTCCCAGACGACTTGCTGATTGACGACATGCTAAGAGCAAGGTACGTCTTAGAGCCCTCGTCCACAGCCAATTTTAGTAGAGATGCAGTAGCGATGCTGTAGAACGTTAGTAGCGATGCGGTCGCTAGCTGTGAGCCCTCGGTACCTGAAGGAGGTCCCAGAAGACTTGCCGATTGACGACATGCTAAGTGCAAGGTACGTCTTAGAGCCCTCGTCCACAGCCAATTTTAGTAGAGATGCAGTAGCGATGCTGTAGAACGTTAGTAGCGATGCGGTCGCTAGCTGTGAGCCCTCGGTACCTGAAGGAGGTCCCAGAAGACTTGCCGATTGACGACATGCTAAGTGCAAGGTACGTCTTAGAGCCCTCGTCCACAGCCAATTTTAGTAGAGATGCAGTAGCGATGCTGTAGAACGTTAGTAGCGATGCGGTTGCTAGCTGTGAGCCCTCGGTACCTGAAGGAGGTCCCAGAAGACTTGCCGATTGACGACATGCTAAGTGCAAGGTACGTCTTAGAGCCCTCGTCCACAGCCAATTTTAGTAGAGATGCAGTAGCGATTCTGTAGAACGTTAGTAGCGATGCGGTTGCTAGCTGTGAGCCCTCGATACCTGAAGGAGGTCCCAGAAGAGTTGATGATTGACGACATGCTAAGAGCAAGGCACGTCTTAGACCGCTCGGCCAAGGCGACTTTTGTAGAGATGCAGTAGCGATGCTGTAGAACGTTAGTAGCGATGCGGTCGCTAGCTGTGAGCCCTCGGTACCTGAAAGAGGTCCCAGAAGACTTGCCGATTGACGACATGCTAAGTGCAAGGTACGTCTTAGAGCCCTCGTCCACAGCCAATTTTAGTAGAGATGCAGTAGCGATGCTGTAGAACGTTAGTAGCGATGCGGTCGCTAGCTGTAAGCCTTCTATACCTGAAGGAGGTCCGAGAAGACCTGCCGATTTACGACATGCTTAGAGCAAGGTACGTCTTAGAGCGCTCGCTCACGGCGACTTTTGTAGAGATGCAGTAGCGATGCTGTAGAACGTCAGTAGCGATGCGGTCGCTAGCTGTGAGCCCTCGATACCTGAAGGAGGTCCCAGAAGACCTGCCGATTGACGACATGCTAAGTTAGAGCGCTCGCTCACGGCGACTTTTGTAGAGATGCAGTAGCGATGCTGTAGAACGTTAGTAGCGATGCGGTCGCTAGCTGTGAGCCCTCGGTACCTGAAGGAGGTCCCAGAAGACTTGCCGATGGACGACATGCTAAGTGCAAGGTACGTCTTAGAGCCCTCGTCCACAGCCAATTTTAGTAGAGATGCAGTAGCGATGCTGTAGAACATTAGTAGCGATGTGGTTGCTAGCTGTGAGCCCTCGATACCTGAAGGAGGTCCCAGAAGACTTGCCGATTGACGACATGCTAAGAGCAAGGTACGTCTTAGAGCCTTCCCTCACGGCGACTTTTGTAGAGATGCAGTAGCGATGCTGTAGATCGTTAGTAGCGATGCGGTCGCTAACTGTGAGCCCTCGATACCTGAAGGAGGTCCCAGAAGACTTGCCGATTGACGACATGCTAAGAGCAAGGTACGTCTTAGAGCCCTCGTCCACAGCCAATTTTAGTAGAGATGCAGTAGCGATGCTGTAGAACGTTAGTAGCGATGCGGTCGCTAGCTGTGAGCCCTCGATACCTGAAGGAGGTCCCAGAAGACCTGCCGATTGACGACATGCTAAGAGCAAGGTACGTCTTAGACCGCTCGGCCAAGGCGACTTTTGTAGAGATGCAGTAGCGATGCTGTAGAACGTTAGTAGCGATGCGGTCGCTAGCTGTGATCCCTCGATACCTGAAGGAGGTCCCAGAAGACCTGCCGATTGACGACATGCTAAGAGCAAGGTACGTCTTAGAGCGCTCGCTCACGGCGACTGTTTGTAAAGATGCAGTAGCGATGCTGTAGAACGTTAGTAGCGATGCGGTCGCTAGCTGTGAGCCCTCGGTACCTGAAGGAGGTCCCAGAAGACCTGCCGATTGACGACATGCTAAGTTAGAGCCCTCGCTCACGGCGACTTTTGTAGAGATGCAGTAGCGATGCTGTAGAACGTTAGTAGCGATGCGGTCGCTAGCTGTGAGCCCTCGATACCTGAAGGAGGTCCCAGAAGACCTGCCGATTGACGACATGCTAAGTTAGAGCCCTCGCTCACGGCGACTTTTGTAGAGATGCAGTAGCGATGCTGTAGAACGTTAGTAGCGATGCGGTCGCTAGCTGTGAACCCTCGATACCTGAAGGAGGTCCCAGAAGACTTGCCGATCGACGACATATCTCCTATGCATCCCATATACACCTCTTTAAAAATAAAATCTGCTGTTTCATACAAAAGTACAACATCGACTCAACTAAAACAGATTATTCATTTTTTTTTCACTATTCCGTGGATGGCCCCATAATAAAAATTGTTTGTATTGATGGACACTATCATCCCATAAAATTTTTGTAAGTACTCATTAAAATTTAGTATGTCGCAGTGAGATAGATAAAGCCTTAATATAACTATATCCCTAGGATACCGTAAGATAGTTATACGAAAGCGATTTATTACTATCTTACTCGTAATATAATATTACTAGCTTTCCGCCCGCGGCTTCGCCCGCGTGGACTTCACGACGTTATCCCGCAGGAATGTGATGTTTTTTCGGGATAAAAAGTAGCCTATGTTCCTCTCCAGGCTACAAAGTATTTGTGTCCCAAATTTCAACCAAATCCGTTCAGCCGTTTTGGCCTGATTGAGTAACAAACATACAAACATCTAAACTTTCATATTTATAATATTAGTAGGAAGTAGGATTAGTAGGATAATAAGGTTTAAGTTTAGTGATATAATTAGGTATATTACTAGGTTTGTTTAATGAAATAATTTGTGCGAAGTGTTGGAGTGTAGTCCTGTAGAACACGTGATAGGATAGAAATGTGTACTTACGCCTTAAGGTCATAGCCCATTTAGACCGCACCGCTCCCACCCAACCAAAGTATGAACAGCCAAATATGGACTTAATATCGTTCTCTGTAGATGCATTTTACAGTAACAATATAAAATAACGGACAGCGCGCGATCCGCGAGCTTACCGCCCCGTCAGACTGCTCGGTAGTTGACGCCTCGGTGACGCCGCGCGGTCCGCGCGCTGTCCGCGAGCTGACTGCTAGCGGTCGCCGCGCCGTTCGCCGCCGCGCACATATTGAGAATAGCGTCGACGCGTGGACAGCTGGGAGTCTGCTAGCTGTCGCCGCGTGGACTGCTGGGTGCCTGCTAGCTGTCGCCTTCGTTTAGCGGTGTTGGGTGGCAGCGGTGTTGGAGCGGTGCGGTATAAGTGGGCTATGACCTTTAAATTTCGTGGTTATTTTTTTTCACACCTCGGAACTCTTGTAGCTTTCGTATAAATCTTACGGTATATAATTATATCCCTAGAGATATAGCTATATTACGGCTTTATCTATCTTACTGCGACATATAGAGGAGCCCGTGGGGTAGTGGTTGGCGCGCTCGGCCTGCGATCATTGAAGTTAAGTAACTTTTGCAATGGTCGGTCACGGGATGGGTGACCAAAAAATTAGTTTCTCAAGCTCCTCCGTGGTTCGGAAGGCACGTTAAGCCGTTGGTCCCGGCTGTGTTTGCCGTCGTTAATACGCATCTGAGCTTCCATCAAAAACTTCGGTCAGAACATCAATAGCACTAAGTTTGATGATCACAAACATATCCTCAATCATATGTTATGTTTGATTATCACCACGTGCTGTATAAAAAAACCAATTCGCTTGATCATTGTGGCCATTCATTGCAGCCTTAATGAGGTGTTAATGCCGAATAATAAAATAAAAAACGGCAAAACGTGTTTATTTATGATTACGATGTCATCCAAAGAAGTCGAGCGGAGCATGAATAAATTAATGAATAATTAACATAAATGTTAATGAAATGTACGCAAATAAGTTATATTTAGGAATATAGGTTTTGATACGCGCCGGTTTTCAAGGTGTCGCTATATCTAAGTACCCGGGTTCGATTCCCGGGCGGTTAAATATTGAAAACGTACTTTTCAATACTAAAAATTAGTACACGACGTTATCCCATGGGAATGTGATATTTTTCCGGGATAAAAAGTAGCCTGCGTCACTCTCCAGCTCCAAAGCTCCATACCAAAAATTACGACGATCCGTTGCTCCGTTTTGGTGTGAAAGACGGACAAACGAACACACACACTTTCACACTTATTAGTAAATTAATTTTAATTTTTATGTTTTTGGCATTCACAGTGCAATTTTTATTACTGAAAAATGGAAAATGAAGTATTTAGAAAAAATTAGAAAAAATCGACCCGTCGATTGTGTGTGAGACGGGTCGAGTTTTTCTAAATGCTTCATTTTCCATTTTTCAATAATATAAGTACTTATGGATATGTACCTATGTAATGTGACATTTATTTATTAATATTTTTTATAATTTTTTCCACAGGTTGTCAAATCTACCAAAAGGACAGAGTTTATATGAAACAGATCTGTTGGAGCTAGCAGAAGACTTGGAAGGAAGAAGTTATAACCCCATTCCATTACTGGTGAGCAGTTATTTATTACTAGGATAGGATAGGATAGGATAGGATAGGATAAACGTTTATTGTTGCCACACACATAAACACAAGCAAATGAACATACAAAAAAAAAGAAAGAAAGAAAATAAATAATTACAATAGTTGCAGAGATTTTGTTGAGATGTGCCTGTGTGCAGCAGCAAATGGGTCCTGGCTCGGCAAAAATATCCACCAAAGGTGAAATGCCGATTTTCAGCCATCACCCTAAGCGATGTGCGGGGGTTGACGCGTTTACTGCTGGATAGCCAAATAGTCATAGTTGCTTAAAACAATAATTTGAGTAGAGGGAACGGTTAATATAATTAAGAAGACAGTGTGTAATTTAAGTTAGAAAAGGAGGGAACATAATAAAAGTAAACTACTGAATAAACGTATTATGGTTAATAAACATGCACGGCTGTTATAAAAGAAGATGCAAAATACAAAACTACAGGGGTTAGAAAAAAACAGTTAACTTAACTACGCTTTTGGAGCTCTAACAGAAATGAGCGAAATTTAAATTTAAATGTTACTATGGATCGAAGAGCTCTAAGCGGAGGTGGCAGGTCATTCCAGCATTTAGTAGCTTGAAAACGAAAGCTTCCCCTGAATGCTGTAGTGCGGTGGTGATAGTTGATTAGGGGAGTACGTGTGGACCTAATACCACCATACCTGTCATGAGCAGTGGAAAATCTAAGTTTTTTGAAAAGGTACTCAGGTTGACGGTTCTTAATAATTTTGAATACGAGACAAGCAAAATGCAGTTTCCTACGCAATTCTACTCTTAGCATCCCAGCCGAGTTTAAAAAGGGAGTGACATGAGCCCTAGGAGGTACATTAAAGCAGAATCTACTGCAGGCATTTTGTACGCGCTGAAGCAGGCGTTGAGTTCTGGATAATAATCGAGGGCCTATCACGACGTCACAATAATTCAGCCTAGAAAGAATTAGAGATTCACACAAGCTGACACGAGTCTGTTCGCTTAGAAAATTACGAACACGGTAAAGAATTTTTAAGCGGTACATGCAATTTCTTACCACGTTGAGCACATGAGATTCAAAACGTAACCGACTATCGAAAACAAGGCCTAAATTACGAGCTTCTTCCACTTTTTCGATGGGTTGCTCCGCAATATGAACCACTGGATTAAAGCGAAGTATGTTGCGAACCTGTGAATCCGTGCCAAGTATCATAAATTTGGTTTTGTCTGGGTTCAGTAAAAGTCCATTTTCCTTCGACCATTCGTCGATTCGCTTCAAATCCATGTTAATTTTTGTTAAGGCTTCTTCTGTAGAATTGGGATAAGTAGGTATGTAAAGTTGCACGTCATCAGCGTAGCAGTGGCACTCACAATGCTTAGGTACACTTACAAGGTCAGCTGTGTAGAGTATGAAGAGAAGAGGACCCAGAATAGAGCCTTGAGGTACGCCGTACTAAAGACCCCGGCTTCGCCCGGAAATTATAAAGGTATTATTTTATTGAATCAGGCGTGAACTGGCGGAAGTAAGTAAGTAGGCATTTATTGGCACGCACAATGTTACAATAAAAATACAATGGAGAGGAAAAACTAACTTTTTATCACGACAGAGGGCGTACCTAGGTGTTATTGGGGGGGGGGGGGGGGTGTTGATTGGTTGTTATTATGACATAACGTCACAATAACAACCAATCATAACAGCTGTAAAAAATCGATGAAATCTTTTAATTGCGTCATTCGACCACAGAGTACATTATTATCCCACAGATTAGGTAGAAAGTGGACCCCCAATCATAAAACGCCATCTACAAAAAGCTTTGCCCGTTTCTCCCCATTAAAAAAAGAGAAAAAGAAACATACATTGAAACAGATATACAAACAAACTTATTTACAATATTAGCATAGGGCGATAACGAGCCAATCAGGATCCTCCTCAGCTGATGCTGTCACAGTGTGCAGCATTGCTCACTGGTAACAGCGCTGGTATTCTGGAGGGCCTGTACACGAGGGACACTGGGAAGTGGGTCAACAGCTTGCAAGATTTGCGAACGGACATACATACATACATACACTGCCAGTTAAATAAAAGCTTGTAAAATTAACTATAGCAAGTACACAAAATAGCTACCTATTCCGATCTCTGTTGATAACACCCAAAATGATTTGTTGAATGACAAACGTGACAAATTAGTAATGTATGTGAATAAGACGTTAACACAATATTAATAATTCAAAATTTCCAATAAGTAAGTACGCATTCTATTGTTTTCGAACATACGTAAATGTGAGTAAATAATATATCTTTTTAACCTAAAAGTTATGGTTATAATTGGCAGAATTTAAATATATTTATCCTTTTAAGTGTTAACATTTTAAATGGCGACAGATTCAAGAGGTATTTTTTTGTCTGTCGTGCAAACTGTTTAGCATATTCTGTTGAATGCCGTTTTGATTTCTTTATCCTTCTTAAATAATTTTTTTTTCGTCGTATTTTTCATTCACGCCTGGCTTCATGTATGTGTGATTCGTTTATTTTATATAGTTCTTTTTGAGAATCACCACAGATTTTCGCGATAGAAAATAAGCCCATGTCCTTAGTTCTTTAAATTGTAATCTATCTGTAAGCCCATCACAAATGATTAAGTCGTATGGTCGTGAAAGATTAGGAATGACTAGCAATGGGTAATCACCCGGGTAAAAACCTAAGCGTAGGTTAAAACCCAGTTATCACCCATTTCAATCCACCCAAACCACCCACTGACCGGGTGAAAACTAACTGACTATTGTTAATAATAGTTATTTGTTATACAAGAGAGCAAAATCATTTTTCGCTGCGAGTGCTGAATTTAAATCACGAACTAGCGAAGTAGTCTAAAATTGAATCACGAGCGTAGCGAGTGATTCAAATATAGACTACTGAGCACAGTGAGTGATTTAAAGGCACGAGACATCAGAAAATTTTGCTCTCGTGTTAAACATACAACTTTTCACCTCTACCAGGGAGAAAAGTGTTACAGGTCAGAAAAACAACATTGAAGGCAACATTTAACAATGAAGAAAACATCAAAATTAATAATTAAGAGTAAAATTGGTGCAATTATGCAAGTTGAAGGTAACTGTTTGCATTGCGTTCAAAAACTGCACTGCATGTAATTTTTATGAAAACCAAACATGATATTAGTAAGCGATATAATGTTCACTTCATATTATTTATTTTAAATATTGCGTGTTTAATAAAAAGCAATAGTAGTACAATCGTATTTATATAATTTGTTATTAGAATTCATTAATTTTTCTTATTTTATATTTATATCATGCATGCGACCTCATTTCATCCATACTCTTTATTTCGAACCTCTGGTATCCGTGTATTTCTTTTTTAAGCTTTATATTTCATGTCCATCGACATAAAGCTATCTATCTATCCTTTTTGCTCATATTAATTTTAAAAGTTCCATCCTTGTCACTCTATTTCTTTTTCTTAATTATTTCAAAAGTTGGTGTAAGAAATTAAAAAAGCACTTTGCCTCACGCTCGCAGCAAAAATCGATTTTGCTGCGAGTTTTTAGGCGCCAAAAGCGCCCTTTTCGAGCTGGAGTGGTGAAAAATATGTTTTGAATGTTATATTAATATTGATTAAATTACGTAGGTACCTACCTAAAATAAAAATATGCAATGTCAAATGTAATATAATATACTATTTATTACCTATGTATGTATGATATGAACACAATACCTAGTTATCTTCTCTAATTGTTTATTATTTATTTGCACTAATAATAATAAGTGTATCGTAATTGAATTAATTTTGTTTAACTAATACACACGTTGCGTCGCACAAATTAGGTAAAATATGTTTCATCTCACGAGCGTGGGTTTGCTTTACTTGTGTGTAAATGTACATGCACATTGTTTTTGAGTGCGTGGCGTGGCTGGCCGAGCCGAGAGACAGCGCTATACCAAGAAGCAAGACAGAAATAATTATATGTATATCTTTTCTTAGTATAGCGCTGTCCCCCTCGGATCGGCAAGCCAGGCCACGCACTCAAAGACAATGTGCATGAGTACATAAACACACACAAGAGCAAACTCGCGCTGGTAAGATGAAACATTTGTACTTACTACTAGTTAGACTGATACATTTGCACGGTGTAACGTTTCTTTTACCTCATTGTTATAGTCCCGCTTTCGCCCCGTCCCTACCCTGCAGCGCCCCTGCTATCATTTTTCACTTATTATCGTTTGTTGCATTGAACTCATCGGTCGTGCGTTATCGTTTTAGGCAAGCTTTTCTGATTTCTATCTCCGTCCCAGCATAAATCAGCTTTCTTGAACGACTTTTCCTTAAACATGGATAATAATTTAGGGGTAGTAATTAAACCGCCTTTATTTTAATAGCATTATGCGCCTTAAAAAATCTGCATTGCATTCTAAATTACTAAGTCAGCCGCTATTAATGCGCGTCTGAATAATACTGTCTTTGACAACTAGTTATCTTCTATGTGAGCCACTATAAATCTAACTCATCATGGTGGTTATTATTTAGCATCTAAACTTCTAATATATTAATTATATGACACTAAATAATAACTCTATTAGCTTCTAATTTTATTACTCAGTGCGTTTAAAATATAACTCGTCATACATTACTTAAACGTCAAATTGGTAAAAATCTTAAAATACGTCGCCTCGCTAGGGTTTTTTTAGGAGGTGGGAGGGAGAGGGGAGGGTCTAGGGACCCCCCTCTTCAAGTTCCACCCGAAATGCGTAGTTTTCGAGATATGAGCGATATAAGTTAGTATAAAAATCGTTACAAATCGCCTAAATATGGGATTTTTGGGAGGGAGGAGGAGGGGGAAGGGGAGGTGACCCTCCGCTTCTAACCCCACCTACCGGAGTGGCGTAGTTTTCGAGTTATGAGCGATAGAAGTTTAGTATGAAAATCGCTGCCGCGTATTAGTTTCCGAGATAATCGACTTTAAAAATTCGCTCGAGAGTACGCATAAAGTCGTTTCTGGCGCTTCGCCGGCTGCTGCCGCGGCACGCTCACTTCGCTTGCTCGGCTCGAGCGCTAGGTTCATGTCAACCTAACACCCTCGTCGCTACGCTCCTCGCACCTATCACGTGACCTACGGTCTACGGTTTCTAAGTCCCAGCCCCATAGTGCCCCCTTCGGTGCAGAATGAATATTACCACGATGAAAATAATAGTCTCTACACACGTTCCGATCCGACAGCCGATTTGGTCTGCTCCCAACGCAAAAAATCGCAAAAATCTGCTAATGCGGAACACCTTATCCACTCGGGGCCAAATCACTGGATTGAGTTTTAGCTGAGCTAGTCAGGTTGGTAACTCGTCGGTTCATGAACCGAATCGGTTTTAGCTGAGCTAGTCAGGTTGGTAACTCGTCGGTTCATGACGATCTCTGATTGGTGCAAATGACCCGTCGCTGTCATATCGCGCACTCGCGCCAAATTTAAAAGAGGCAATTTTCACGATATTAGAATTATGATGTATCATTTTACATGCTAAGTAATAATATATGATGTTGCTTATTAAAGCTTTTAATTATTAAGCTTTAAAATATTTGAGGAACTTGTGTCGATGCTGTAAAACTTAAAATAATGTTAAGTTACAAAATCCGTGGCTGAGTTAGTAAATTACGTATCAAGTTATTAATCAGAAGGACAAGTTAAAATAATTGTTGATCTTTACTTGCCGCTTTGTTTAAAATATTTAGTGGGCGTTGTAAAAAAGATGAATTAGTTTATTAGGGGCTAATATATTTTCCCGTGGCTTGGTTATAAAAAAAGAAATTTAATCACGTGGCCAATTAAAAATTCTGTGGCTGTACTTATAATTTCCCATAATTTAGTATTTGGACCGTACTAATTGATAGCCAGAAAATCACAACCAAGTAAGTAGAATATTCTGTTTTTTTATTTAGTATATATTGTTGTACTTCTATTATATATTATTAGTTTATAACGTCCATGTACTTATCCTGTGACATCATCACTCTCGGCTACTAAATTTCCGTGCCTATTTTGTTCACGACGAAAGTGCGCAAATTATCTATTAGGCGCTCCATATTGAACGCGCGAAATCTATTCGCTTTTCGCAGGTTCACGCCTTGTTAAACACTTTTTGTCTGTTTTTGACCCGCGTCAGAAAGCCTACAAACGCGCGAGCCTGCGAGCCTATGAACACTGCGAATATAAAGCCAAGAAGAGTTTCACGTGCGATTCACGCCCGCGAATGTAGAGCAGGCAGCTACCTTAATGATATTTTTTACCTGAATGATAGTGTGCAATACAGATAAAATACTGGGCTATTACCAATTTTTTTTGTACTTTTTCCCTTCATAAAACGTCCTCGTATCTACATTTTGTAAGGGGAGTGCATAATTTATGTGTATAAAATAAAGTGACAATTAAAGTATAATTTACCTATACCACAAATATTTTTGTACCCAAAGCGTCAAATGTTACAATATTGTTTTCAATTTATGTCTAGCACTATTTTCTGTAATTTTATTGTGTTTGATTTCATTAATCTGAGAAAAAAATCTTACTTTTCGTAATTTTTAACGTTAACTATTTATTATCATGAATATCAAAATAAAAAAGGGCTATCTTAGTAAAATTGCAAATATCAGAAGGGTTCGGGTTGGTAAAGATAATTATAATAAAATAAAAAACTATATAATTGTAGTCATTTATGACGAAGGCGTTATAGGTAGTTCATTTTAGTTTATTTTTGTCATGATCTTCAGTTTTGTAACTTATAAAACTTTGAAAACAGCCCCGTTATGACTTCATAACTACTTATAACTTTTGCAAACCTTTGCTTTGTTTGAAAATCATTTTTTTTAAGTGTTATTAATTTATTTTAAGGATATCATTCGAAACAAGTTCAGTGATCCATTTCTTTTTTTAGAAAGCTGTGAAGTAAAATTTTCTACAAGTTTTACTCGTTAAAAAATAACCTTAAATTATATTTTTAACATAAAATTGTTTTCACCCACCAATTTGGGTGGTAATGGGTCAAAACAGGGTGATTAAGGTTTTAACCCGGTTTTAACCCGGGTGGATTAAATGGGTTTTTACCCTCTACCCATCTCTAGGAATGACAGGCAGAGGTACTTTTGAACTTATAATACTAGTAAGGATAAAGATAGGGCTTGGGCTTTTAAATTATATTTATGCATTCACAATGCAATTCTGTAAGTTAGGGTAAATTGTGATGGTAAAAGAAAATGAGCCCTGCAGGTAGCTGTTTTTCCTATAAAGATGGGGCTATTAAAGATAGGAAAATTTATTGTTGCCTGAAATAAATGAAAGTTTATTTATTTTCGCTACCGGGATCGAGAATCATACCCGTGACCTCGAAATTATAAATTACATAGCATTCTATAGGTACGTCGAGGTCGTTATGAAAATGAATTGCTGGAAGTGAATTGCTAATTAATTTATAACATAGCAACAAAAACGCTCATGACATTCAAATACATAACCGATAACGAAATAATTAAAAATGACATTATCATATTATAGTGTTGCCATAACAGAAATATGATAGTGCCAGATAAAATACTATATTGTTGGTTGATACTCCTTTCATTATTTATTAGACCTATTTCACACCTTGTTAACATCTCTCCCACATGATAAATATGATAATACATTATTGTAAATGTTATGTATTTTTAAACTGTGCAATTTCGTTTTTTTTCTCAACTCTTGAAGGTTAGTAAGCGTTGGTGATACTTCCATAGAAGCTATAAAGTTCGCATCGTTTAAATTGTATTCTATTAACAACAAAAAGTAAAGCCTGACCAGAAAAACAAAAAACCTGGCTTGAGCCGCTACTTCTGCCTCTTCATAGTTACAAATGTCCAATTCTATAGAAAAAAATTGTTTTCAACACACTTGCTCATAAAGTGAGCCTTATTACATCGATCTTAGGGCCATAAACCGAACTATAACACACACGTGCATAATAATATTACAGTACTAGTTGCGTAATAGAATTATCCCTACAAAGTTAAGTAAGTACCTAACTGCAAATTATATGCGAGTAAACAGAGACTTTTCAATTTAACCGGGTAATACAGTATCCCTACAAAGTTAAGTTAGTACCTAACTGCAAGTTATATGCGAGTAAACAGAGCATTTTCAATTTCACCGGGTAATAGGTACAGTTCTTTTTTTGTAACAACAAAGAGGTTTTATACGGATGAAAATCCATTTACGTTTTTAGAATAAATAAATGTGTACATAATTAAGTGTATTGTTATCAAATTATTTATAATTCACAATAATTTGTTATAAAACATTTGCATTTTATCACTATTATTATAATTATCTGTATGTAATCAATCACCTTAGGTACATTTGGCGCGTGCGAAAAAAAAACTTGCGCGCTTTTTCCCTTAGCTAATATTAAGTATTCTAATTATGTTATGTATTCAATAAATGTTTGTTTTTCCTCGCAAGTGTGTTGAAAAAGTGCGTATGAAACTCGTGAGCAACTTACTCACTTGTATCATAATATACTATTGTCACATTCCCGCAACATGGCGAGTTTTTTTATTCTTCTGGTCAGACTTTTATATCTTGATAATGTATTGGCATACTTACTACAGCCACTACAGCCCCCAGATTCACGAACCGTCGGAAACGGAATCGGATTCGAATTCTGTGTTTTGTCTTTGTCTATTCTATAGTGATTGACAGAGACAGTGCATACATTCCGCTGTCGGGAGCGTTTCCGACGGTTTGTGAATTAGGGCACTGGTCACCTCACCGAATCAAGAAATTAAAATTTTGCGATATTAGAGTTTTGGTTTAGCGTCGCCGCCGTCGGTCGTTTCAAATCTTGCACAAAATTTTAATTTTGTCGTGACAAAATTGAGTTCTATTATATATGTGTGATTTTAATTATTATAACTACGTACATCAGTCTACAGTGTGAATGCACATAAATTTATTGGAAGTGCCTCTTATTAAGAGTCACTTAAGACTTAACACCATGGCAAGAACCATAAGTTGTAGTACTGGATTTATCAAACGAGTGTCCCATCACGTTTATCATAACGTGTGTTGTAAAACGCATGGGCGGTGAGGTGATGTGACGTTATTAATTACTATCAATCAATAGTTATTATCAGAGATCGGAATTAGCAATAGTAGATTGTACAACAAGTGCATAAAACGAACCATTTTACCCGAGACGTATATATCCATCCGAGCCGTAGGCGAGGGTGGATAGTCAATTCGAGGGTAAAATGGGTTTTGTGTACAAGTTATACACTCTGCTTTTCACTTCGAGTGTGAGGAAAATAAATAAAGATAAAGATAAGATAAAAATAATCTTAATTCACTTAGACATAATAAATATGTACTTATGAATCAATATTTTCCTACCACCCATTCAAGACTTTTTAACTGACAAGAAGAATGGGCGCAAGAAACTTGCCAGCGTTTCTTAGCTAGGTAACGATAAGAATAAAATATAAATAAGAATAAAATATAAATAAGAATATTGCAAAAAATAATTAATAAAGACTTCGCCATATTGGCGGGAAGACTTTTTTTTTATACGTGGCAGTGGCAGCACAGTGACTTTAGCATAGATCGTATAATGCTCTTGAAATACTTGTTTCTTACAAAACTCATTAATTTTGTCTAGTTTTATTAATTTAGTAATTTAACATGGATTGTGTACAAACAAAATTAAAGAAACAGAATGAAATAACAAGTTTATTTAACGAAGTTTAATTGCGTGTGTGACTGTTTACCTGACGACCTTTGTCAGAGTCTGAGACTTAGACGAAGATTTTACTTTATGCACTAGCATAAGAAGCGATTTTATGCAGCCTATACCCAGCATAAACACGAACTTTACGAGCATGAGAAGTGAAAAGGTATTTTGTGTGTTTGCGATAATTTTATTAATACGGACATTCCTAGAATTATTTTATTAAAAAATAACCTGATTCACTTAATTTTTATTTATTTATTTTTTATTTAATTTTATTACTTACACAAAACAGATTTACAGTACCTAATAGTTGTTCAGATTTTACATGATATTGGTAAATAAGGTAAACTGCAACTCCACAGATATGTGTAAATAACATGCTTAAACATTAGATCAAATCATAAAAAAATTAAAATTAAATTAAATTGTTAAAGTTATACAATATTACATTATAGAAATCAATTGAAATGGTAACGGTAATAAAACATAAAATCAAATCTTAAAATACACAGAAAATAAATTAAAATTATTAGAATTAAACATTGAATTAAAAAAAATGGGGGGACTAGGAGGCCATACTTGAGTAATTAGATTATTTATAAAATAAAATTCGGAGTTAAGTCGAAATCTGGTAGAATGTCCATATTAACATAACGTTTGCGGTCATTGAACCTAAACAGCTTTACCTATTCCGATCTCTGGTCATTATGTAAGAGTATAGTATTATATTATCTGTGGTAAGGGGTAATTTCTAACATCAACACCATGATATGTTTAAATGTCGCAGTATGATAGATAAAGCCGTATATTATATCCCTAGGTAGGGATATAATTATATACCATAACATAGTTATACGAAAGCGATTCATTAATACCTTACTAGGAACATAAATTATGATACGGTTTAAGTTTATTGATATAATTATATTACTAGACTAGCGGCCGACCGCGGTTTCACCCGCGTGGTTCCCGTTCCCGTGGGAATATCGGGATAAAAAGTATCCTAAGTTATTCCTTACGACATCAGCTACATGCCAGTGAAAGTCCCGTCATAATCGGTCCAGCCGTTTCAGAGATTAGCCGGAACAAACAGACAGACAGACAGACAGACAAAAATTGTAAAAAATGTTATTTTGGTATATGTACCGTATATATAATCACATGCATGTAGTAAAAAGCGGTTATTTTAATATTACAAACAGACACTCCAATTTTATTTATTTGTATAGATTAAGTTTAGTGATTTAATACAGGTAATATGATTATATCGTATCATATATGCTTTTATTATAAACGAGTGCCCCACCACGTTGATCATAACGTGTGCTCTACTATATGTGTATAACGCATGGGTTGTGTTGTGATGTGACGACGTAAATACAATCAATAGTCATTATAATGATAATAATATGTTAGTGTTCATTGTTGCTCACAGTTTGGTCGGCTACACTCTGCAACGAGGCGTTGACGGTCTCATGCAGTGCTAAGCCTATCAGGGGACCGGGGAAGCAAGGCTGTAGAATGCCCCGAAGCACCAACTTGGAACCTGACACCTTGGGGGGCCCCCACGTTAGTGTTCATTGTTGCTCACAGTTTGGTCGGCTACACTCTGCAACGAGGCGTTGACGGTCTCATGCAGTGCTAAGCCTATCAGGGGACCGGGGAAGCAAGGCTGTAGAATGCCCCGAAGCACCAACTTGGAACCTGACACCTTGGGGGGCCCCCACGTTAGTGTTCATTGTTGCTCACAGTTTGGTCGGCTACACTCTGCAACGAGGCGTTGACGGTCTCATGCAGTGCTAAGCCTATCAGGGGACCGGGGAAGCAAGGCTGAAGGAGGCCCCGAAGCACCCACTTGGAACCTGAGAACTTGGGGGCCCCCACGTTTGTGTTCATTGTTGCTCACAGTTTGGTCGGTTACACTCTGCAACGAGGCGTTGATGGTCTCATGCAGTGCTAAGCCTATCGGGGGACTGGGGAAGCAAGGCTGAAGGAGGCCCCGACGCGACAACTTGGAACCTGAGAACTTGGGGGCCCCCACGTTAGTGTTCATTGTTGCTTACAGTTTGGTCGGTTACACTCTGCAACGAGGCGTTGATGGTCTCATGCAGTGCTAAGCCTATCGGGGGACTGGGGAAGCAAGGCTGAAGGAGGCCCCGAAGCACCCACTTGGAACCTGAGAACTTGGGGGCCCCCACGGTTGAGGCCCGGGACGTTTGTTTAGGATAGTATTAAGGCCCGTGGTATCGCCAACGACCTTGGGCATACAAAAGTGGCCTAATTTTCCCGCCCGCTACGCGCACCAAAACAGCTTAAACACACGTTTCGTCAAAACTATGTATTATTTTAGAACGAAAAATGCTCAGTTTTAAGTTACACAAGTAAGCAATCTTTTCCTGAAAGAAACGTGAAAATATCACTTGTAGTTTAGAAGCAGTAGCGTATTTCAAGTTGAAAACAGCTTCATTTCAATGTTTTTTTTAAAATAGTTTCTTAAAGTTTTTTTTTTTTTTAAAGCTCAGATTGAAGTTTTAATATCAATATTTAATATATATTCATTCTGGATTCATCAGTAGACTAGTTTATGAGTTTTAGGGCCTCAAAAATGATCGTTTTACGACTACATGCACCTTAAGGGAACATGAAAGCTTTGGGGGCCCCTAGCGGTGGTGGCCGGGAACCCTTGTTTGGATATTATTAAGGGAACATGAAGGCATTGGGGTCCCCAGGATTAGTGGCCCGGGACTCTTGTTTGGATGTTATTAAGGGAACATTGAAAGTTTTGGGGGCCCCTAGCAGTGGTGGCCCGGGACCCTTGTTTGGATATTATTAAGGGAATATGAAGGCATTAGGGGCCCCAGGGTTAGTGGTCCGGGACACTTGTTTGGATATTATTAAGGGAACCCCTGCCCTCGTTAGTCCGTCACAGGTCTCGTGTAATAAATTTAAAGTAAAATTCAAAACGTTTTTTTCATTCCCTCCATAGGACATCTTACTACGCAAAGAAATTAATTGATACCTACTTATTTGGAAAACTGCTGAAAATGTAATCAAGTCAAAGAGACAAAATATTTTATTTTTTTGTTCATTTCTTTTTACCTTGAGTAGGTAGGACGTCTTTTAGCAAACTACTAAATTAACTTAAGTGAATAAGTGAATTTCAATTAAAGTTGATATTAGAAACGAAGTCCCAAGAAATAGAGAACTCAGAATAAAACGTTTTTGTGTGTTTTTTAGGTATCGTTTAATTTAAAATGTCAAATTTGGATTGGAGGTAGGTAATACAGGCCTAGATTTATTTGTTCTCAGGTAAAAAAATCTTAACGAGTCGTTATTGTTATAACCGGGCTTGCTCGATTACAGTATGCTTTAGTAAATGAATTAATAATAATATGATTTATGAGTACAAATGTATTAGAATATTTTATCATTTACATATTCAACTTGAAGTACTTACTTGTTTCGTTGATATATTTAATTATGTAGCTTAGAACAAATATTTCCTGTTATTATTAATTAGTTTTATGTGAAGCTCAATCTAAACAAAAAATATAAAGAAAAAAAACATTATTGTTTGCATAATATAGGTAGACCGCGACGCAAAACAGTTTTCAAAATATTTGACTATTCTATTATTAAGATTGTGTTTTGATTTGATGCCTCGATTTTCCAGACAAAAACAGCTTCTAAACCTAATCCAATAAAACATGAATGTGCATGTTTTTTTTTCAAAACAGATGACTTTTATACTTACTATATGGTGTAAACAAGGAAAATCTTAAAAAAAAATAGCTTACCTAGGTATTTAATAATTTATGGCAGTCCCCAAATTGATAATAGTGCCTGAATAAATTAACTTTATTGGTTTTATATTATGTGAAATTATATTTCTTTTGGCCTTCAGATGTAGATGCCCAAAACTTTAACAAGACAAATAGGTATTCTTTATTTTTGTTGGTTGAATTGGTTGGTTTCAGCTAGTACTTCACTACATAGTATAAAACAAAGTCGCTTTCTCTGTCCCTATGTCCCTTTGTATGCTTAAATCTTTGAAACTACGCAACGGATTTTGATGCGTTTTTTTTAATAGATAGAGTGATTCAAGAGGAAGGTTTATATGTACTTTTTATCCCGATATTCCCACGGGAACGGGAACCACGCGGGTGAAACCGCGGGCGGCCACTAGTAACTAATAATATCAAAAAACATTCAGAGTCCAGAGCATTTTTAATTTCAAATTCTGGTGTTATACTTACCTTGTAAAATGTAGCTTATGGTCCTATGAGAGCTTATTTGTACAAAGCAAAATGTTCTGTATGCTATTGAAATAAACCTCAATTAAAACATTTTATGCAGATTCTGCTTTTTTTTATGGGATTGCTCTTGGCTTCACACTGAACCTTAGGGTTGAGTTGAGGTGAAGCCTTAGATGGAGCGAGCTTACCCAGACGCAGCCTATTCACTCTAGCTTTAAAAATTAAAGGGTTGTAGCATGGCCCGCTATTATTTCTCGGCTGCTTGCGTTACAAGTGCAACGAGTGAGATAGAAGATGGCTTTGGTTGTAGTCATTCGGGAAAACAGACACAGGCAGGGTATTCCATTCCTTGGTGGTGCGCATCACAAAGGAAGAAGAAAAACGCTTGGTATGCATTCGCGGGATGTTAACCAAGTAAGGATGATATCCCGCTATGCGTCTAGATTCTCGGTGGTAGAACGGGGATGGCGGAATGAGCTCATGCAGCTCAGAAGCACACTCACCGAAGTACAGCGGGCCGATCGCCGTAATTCTATGCAGCTCGTCTTGATCACGTTTGCGTCTTGACGTTTGACTTCGTATTGCCCAAAGAGCATGTAATCACTACGTTTAGTATTGCCGTAATGACATAACGACGCACACGTCACGCAAACCTATAGTCCCACAATCCTGTCTGATCCGATGACATCCATGACAGAGGAACCACTTGCAATACGAGATTAGCTGTCAAAATAGACTTTCGTATGAAAACTGTTTTTGTTCCAAAGATTATCACCGGAACAGAAAAGGTTATAGAACTGTCAAAGCTGCGCGTTATCAAAAACGGTTTTGCACGTCAATTGCACGTACACTTGACTAATGCGTCATAGAATTACCGCGATCGGGGCCCAGCCTGTAAAATACCGACAAGCAAGCCACTTTACGTCGATGGGTTAGACTATGGAGCTTGGTCTTTACCAGCTCATCGTCTCCGATTAGTTTTCTGGCTTTGCGTTCCACTGAGTCATGCTAGAAAATTAGATCCTATTTCTTGTGCAGCAGCAAAATTTTGCTTGTTTGCTTTGCACGAAAATGAGCTATCATAGGATAGGACCCATGGTACACTGTTCAAAGTATAAGTACTTTGACGGTTATTTTAATTTTTTGTTTTTTGCATTCACAATGCAATTTTTGTTACTGAAAAATGGAAAATGAAGTATTTAGAAAAAATCGACCCGTCTCACAACTAGCTCACGAAACGACTCCGTAGCTCAGTGGTTAGAGCAGTCGCCCGGAAAGCGAAAGGTCGTGGGTTCGAGTCCCATCGGAGCTAGTTGTGAGACGGGTCGATTTTTTCTAAATACTTCATTTTCCATTACTTAGATGGTTTCAGAGTTCACTTAAACTCAACCAACTCTTCAGGTCAATCAGCGTGAATATATTAGTTTAATAGAGTATTGAAGCCTTTTTTCTGATTCAACCATTTTTTTTGACGCTGGCCTCCATGAAACTGGTTTAAAGAGGTCGTTGTATGCGCTCAATGGAGGTTGAACAAATGCGATTCCTTTTTGCTCGGCTGTACGGTCGGCAGATACAATTTTAGTAACTATTGTTGCCTTTTTTGCCTACTGGCGGCCATTTGCGAGTTTTGTTCCGGTTTGTTCTGATTTGCTATAGAAACTATATTATCCTATCCTTAATTTATTTTCATGACAAGTGACTTTTCGGAAACTACAACCACCTGTTATGCTGGGGCCACACTATCGGGATATGCCGATGTTAAACTTCGCGTGAATTATCGTGTTAAATTTATCGCGATAGTGTGGCCGCTCGATCGCAAAAATTCTCGCGATAATCGCCACTGGAGCTATCGGCAATTCGGCATACGGCTTAAGGGGCGTTGTGAAGCCGTAGTAAAATTATCGCGATAATGTGGCTAATATAGCATATCCCGTTGATTATCGGCGTATTCCGATAGTGTGGCCGCAGAATTAAATTTAACTGCAAAGTTGGTAGTTAGATTTTCATCGTATGAGTAAATTGAGGAACCCACCGGCGCAGTGGTTAGCGTTACGCAACTTTCGCAATGGTCTGTCACGGGATGGGTGACCTAAAACTTACCATCTCGAGCTCCTCTGTGATTCGGAAGGCACGTTAAACCGTTGGTACTGCATTTGCAGTCATTAATACCTACCAATCCGACTAGGCCCGCGTGGTGGATCTTGGCCCATTCTCCTTATCCATCCATAAAGGCCAGTGCCCCAGCAGTGGGAACATTAAATGGCTAATGATGATCAAACTCCTTAGCGGATCGAACACTCAACCGCACGATCAGCTATAGTGATTTATCTTTATCGAATTACGGTTATCCCGGATGAAGCTCGAAACCTGTACCCGTAGCATGATGAACTCGAGAAAGGTTTTGTCTACCTCGAAAGTCTATAATTGACACCTACACGAATTATAGACTTTCGAGGTAGACAAAACTCTTCTCTGGTTTGTCATACTACACGTGTAGGTGGGTAAGGCCGACAAATTGGCCTGATATAACATAAAAGTAACTTAAAAATATAAGTTACCGGGTAACTTAAAAGTAACACAAAAGTTTCAAAGGGGATGTCTACAATAGGACATATTCATTTTTTTTTTCGAAAAATTAATAATTATGTTACTAACTTCAGTAAAACTCGTTTTATTTTTTTAACCTTTATTTTTTTTGTAAAAAACAAAATAATAACGCACTAAAAATTTTAATTCTTCTCTAATTAAATTAAAAATCAATAAAATATTTTTACTGTTATTGAGTTAAATCTCGCCATTTTTGCTTTTTCTCTTCTTTATCCTGTTTTGTATATTTTTCAGGATTCCCTCTTTGTATTTCCTCCCTAACTTTTTTGTTTTTGAGCGGGAGTGAGATGCATCTGTCATATGAAAAACTATAATATCACTATCAATAATTCTTAATAGGTACATAATTTTACAAAAAGTTACTTGTGCTATGGGGAATAAAAAATCAACTTTTAAAATCAGTAATCACTTTAATAAGATTTAATTTAAGAAACAATCAATATAAATCTGCGGTGCGTTAATTCACTGCAATTTAATTAATGCTTTATTTTACAGTCCCAAATGTGCATTAGGCTTAACATCACTTTTATGTTACGTAACTTAAATATAAACAACAATAGTAACATAAAAGTAACTTAAAAGTAACATAAAACCTTTCTCTTTTCAAAAGACGCTCAATCTATGACACTATAATGAATAATTTATCAATTTTTATAACTTAAAACTCTAATTTATAGATTATATTTATCGAATAATCTGCCGATTAAAGCAAAACGATACAAATATTACCTTAAAATCACATACCACTTTTTTTGCGGCGAACGTAAGCACGATCTGGGGCAAACAAACTCGTAGCACCTCAATAATGGCCGACAGGTAATTGTCATACCATAAACAAGCAAGGTACTGGTGTTGCCAATTATTAAAAACGGATTCTACTGCTCAATTACTTCGTGTTATACAAGATAATGGTAACTTAAAATCGGTAACATAAAAGCATAAAATACAAGGACAATATTATTAATATAAAAATGATTATTATTTTAATTGCTAAACTGTAGTAAAGTAAATAAACAATGTCTAAAATAGGTGGTTCTTCAAAGAAAATATTTTAATTGCCAGTGGAATGAACAGAAATTTAATATTAATACCGATTGTGTATGGGGGATCATTTGGGACACTTTTATTTGTTCTAGCAATTGCGTATTCCCGTTTAAAAAATATTTTTATTAAATGGAAAGAAGTAGTTTTACAGTCGTCTGCGTATTTAGACACTTATATAAATGATCCTTTTTTAAGAGGAAAGCTATAAAATTTGATAGTTTTAAATATTTTTACCAAAAAGTTGCTGGACGCCACGTCGTCTAGCAAATCAGCATTATTTGGCGGCCTTACCCAGGTGTCAATTATAGACTTTCGAGGTAGACAAAACTCTTCTCGGGTTTGTCATACTACGCGAGTTGGTTTCAATTATAGACTTTCGAGGGAGACAAAACTCTTCTCGGGTTTGTCATGCTACACGTGTAGGTGTCAATTATAGACTTTCGAGGTAGACAAACTCTTCTCGGGTTTGTCATACTTAGTGATGTACCGTGCCCGGGCACGTTCCCAAGGACTGGAAGTTTTGCCGGCAGCGTTGCCGGCAGTGTCCCTTTGGGACCAAGCAGCATTTTGTAGATGAATATTTTACCATGCTAGACAATTTAAAATAAGACTTTAAAACTGTTTGATTATATTGAATTACGTAATAAATAGCCACCAACATCAGAGGTAAGCACATATGAAATGAAAAACAGTTTGATATAAAATGGTTTATTTTTTTATTCAACAAACTAAGAAAACAAAACAATATAATCTTGCCATAATTATCAACAAATTATAATATTGTAAGACACAGAAGAAAAATACATTATTTATTTATATAATTTAACAAAACGACAAAAAGTCTACTGGGAATTTTGGGCAATATTCCCAATGTGCCCGGAAATTTCCCGGGCACATTGGGAGTGGAAAATTGCCGGCAGTGGCAATATTCCCAGGCGTACATCACTAGTCATACTACGCGTGTAGGTGTCAATTATAGACTTTCGAGGTAGACAAAACTCTTCTCGGGTTTGTCATGCTACACGTGTAGGTTTCAATTATAGACTTTCGAGGTAGACAAAACTCTTCTCGGGTTAGTCATACTACACGTGTAGGTGTCAATTATAGATTTTCGAGGTAGACAAAACTCTTCTCGGGTTTGTCATACTACGCGAGTTGGTTTCAATTATAGACTTTCGAGGTAGACAAAACTTTTCTCGGGTTTGTCATACTACACGTGTAGGTGTCAATTATAGACTTTCGAGGGAGACAAAACTCTTCTCGGGTTTGTCATACTACGCGAGTTGGTTTCAATTATAGACTTTCGAGGTAGACAAAACTTTTCTCGGGTTTGTCATACTACACGTGTAGGTGTCAATTATAGACTTTCGAGGGAGACAAAACTCTTCTCGGGTTTGTCATACTACGCGAGTTGGTTTCAATTATAGACTTTCGAGGTAGACAAAACTCTTCTCTGGTTTGTCATGCTACACGTGTAGGTGTCAATTATAGACTTTCGAGGGAGACAAAACTCTTCTCGGGTTTGTCATGCTACACGTGTAGGTCTCAATTATAGACTTTCGAGGGAGACAAAACTCTTCTCGGGTTTGTCATACTACGCGAGTTGGTTTCAATTATAGACTTTCGAGGTAGACAAAACTCTTCTCTGGTTTGTCATGCTACACGTGTAGGTCTCAATTATAGACTTTCGAGGGAGACAAAACTCTTCTCGGGTTTGTCATACTACACGTGTAGGTGTCAATTATAGACTTTCGAGGGAGACAAAACTCTTCTCGGGTTTGTCATACTACGCGAGTTGGTTTCAATTATAGACTTTCGAGGTAGACAAAACTCTTCTCTGGTTTGTCATGCTACACGTGTAGGTGTCAATTATAGACTTTCGAGGGAGACAAAACTCTTCTCGGGTTTGTCATGCTACACGTGTAGGTCTCAATTATAGACTTTCGAGGGAGACAAAACTCTTCTCGGGTTTGTCATACTACGCGAGTTGGTTTCAATTATAGACTTTCGAGGTAGACAAAACTCTTCTCTGGTTTGTCATGCTACACGTGTAGGTCTCAATTATAGACTTTCGAGGGAGACAAAACTCTTCTCGGGTTTGTCATACTACGCGAGTTGGTTTCAATTATAGACTTTCGAGGTAGACAAAACTGTTCTCGGGTTTGTCATACTACGCGAGTAGGTTTCAATTATAGACTTTCGAGGTAGACAAACTCTTCTCGGGTTTGTCATACTACGCGAGTTGGTTTCAATTATAGACTTTTGAGGTAGACCAAACTTTTCTCGGGTTTGTCATACTACGCGTGCTGAACCAATAGGCAGCATCAGTGCCACTACACTATATGGGGCCATTCAAAATCCACATCAACAAATCAAGATGCCAATTGAAAGAATCAGTTTTTTTCCACTATTGTTATTAATTTCGTCGTCGACCGTACCCGACGGCACATTTTAATTTATCGGCCCATAACTCTTCAAGGCTACGTTTATTAGCTATAACAGCTATATAATGATATTGGATATAATTGTATGCTATGATCTAGAACGTTTCAACTGTTTCTGCTATGGAACCATATGGTAGACCTAGCCTTCGTGTACTACACGATGTTATCCCACGGGAATGTGGTATTTTTCTGGGATAAAAAGAAGCCTATGTCAGTCTCTAAATCCCAAACTATCCCCATACCAAAAATCACGTGGATCTGGTGCTCCGTTTTGACGTGAAAGACGGACAAGCAAACAAACAAATACACTTTCACATTTATAATATTTAGTACTAGGGGATCCTCGCGGTTTCACCGGCGTGGTACCTGTTCCCGTGGGAATATCGGGATAAAATATAGGTAGCCTATGTCACTCGGAATGAATGTAGCTTTCTAATAGTGAAACAATTTTCTAAATCGGTCCAGTAGTTTCGGAGCTTATTCGATGCAAACAAACAAACAATCAAATAGTTCCTCTTTATAATATTAGTATACTTAGATGTATTAGCATATAATAGTACTAAGGTACAGAAGGCACTCTGCAAACTCGTCCAAATAAAAATAAATCTTTCTGCTTGAAAATAAAGTCCAATTTCGGTCGCTTTGTCATCGCTTGCCTACTGTTATAATAATAATCTAAAGTTCGTCCATTGTCTTGCCGAAATTATTAACTCTCGTCTGTTCGCCTGCATTCCTTGATCGGGCAGGCCGCCTGACATTCGGTTCTTGTACTTCATTGCATGGCTCATTCCCTTTATCCATCCATATAGACCGGGCGGACACGACAGTTGGAGGACAGGTGTACAATTTTTTACAGTATGCAAATTTTGCGAGAACGTCTTAGACGACGATATTTGTAAGCACTATCAAAATTAGTTTTTTTATCCCTGTGCATCATCACACTTGAAATTTAATTTTAAAATGTAACAAAAAAACGCTGTTTTGACTAATTTTTTTTAGTATGCAAATCGCTTTAATTTGATGTAAATAGTAAAACAATCGATCCGATGATGTTTGCATATCTTTCGGGCGAGTGCAAATTTCGAGAATAAGTTTTTGAAATTGTTAAATATTCGGCTCTAAAACAATCATTTTTTTCAGTATGCAAATTGTTGTATCGATAACGTTTCTAGTATAAGTGACTAATATGCATTTGCTTGCATACTTTTCACACGCGTACTATTTGTGTTACATTTTAAAATTAAATTTCAAGTGTGATGCACAGGGATAAAAAAATCTAATTTTGATAGTGCTTACATATTATTATGTCGTCGCGTCGTCTAAAACGTTCTCGCAAATTTGCATAAGTACTGTAAAAAATTGTACACCTTTAACTGTCGTCCGCCCGGTCTAATAAGGAAGGGTGGTGCCCCAGCAGCAGTGGACTGGAGACATTAATAAAACGTATGATGATGAAACAAAACAATGACGTCCGTCATTGTTTCCCCGAACAGTTGTTAATTCGTCATCCTTTTATTAAAAATACGGAAGTTACACTGCCTTATATAAATAATAGTCATTATCACAGTTACTGTTGTATTGCGGACTTTTCGTAAACATTAACGTGGTGAAGTCCCGAACCGTTATCTCTAAAAATAGGTATGATTACAGTCTGTAAAATTTAGCATGGTTAAGCAAAACGTTGCTTCTGCACAAAAAGAGTAAAATTTTCTAGCATAAGCTACATTCAAAAATGTCTGATGCTGTTTTTCTTGAGCTTTATTCCAATAGCATAAAGAACTTTTTGCTTTGCACGCATGAGCTGTCATTTTAACCACGCGATATTTTACAGACTGTAGTAACACTGTCGAATTTTGTCACTAAATCTATTTTGATATAAGTAGAAAGAAAGAAAAAAAAACATTTATTTGGGATAGAATCTTACAGACACTTACAATAGGCGCAAAATAACTTGGCGGCTCGGAAGTGAACTGCAAGTGACATTTCGCGCAGCTCGAATGTGCGGGGGAACAGCACAGCGACGTATCCGTACGCGTCAGAGTGAGACACGAGACACGCCGTGCTTCCGCCCGCGCACCAACCCCGGGCACACCTGTATTCGTCTACTGCGCAGCGTTCCGCGCGATCTTCCGAGCCGCCAAGTTATTTTGCGCCCATTGTACTAACATTTTACAGATAGATTGACAAAGTCGAAGGACCAAGACTTTGACTTCTGTCATAGGCTAAGTTTGTCGCCACAATACCTATAGCAGAAGGGACCTGTAGAAATCGCCTCTAGTAAACAATGACCTCTTCTTTCTATCAGCATCTAATTCAAATGTTTCTTCTTCCAGATGGACAACCTACTTCGGCCATGTGCAGACCTAGGCATCCAGGCCGATTCCCTCATCGAGTGGAAGTACGACGTTGAGAAACAGGTAGTTGTCTGACTTTAGAAGCAAAATGTTGTAGCAGTAGGCACCGCCGTTACATAAGAAAATAATAAAAAGATGAAGTTCCGATCATGAGCGAATCATTTTATTTAAAGTGCCGCAACATAAACGTATCTCAAGCGGTGGTCAGATATTTATAATGTAAGATATGTTTAAGGGACAATTTTTTTTAATCCACAACGGGGTATCACTTATCCTTCATCACACCTAATGATAAGTGGTGATAAGGCTGAAGGTGGAAGCGCACTACTCCCGGAATCATCAATCACTGAGGAACTGGCTATCTTATCTCTAACTGCCGGAACACAATAATGCCGAAAACATCATTGTTATGGCGTCAGACTTAGATAAGATGGTGGTAGCTAACTAGCTAGCCAGGCGGACTACGAACAAGTCCTACCACCAACCAAAACGAATACAATATGTACCTCCACTGGGAATCGAACCCGGGACCTCTGGGTCTGAAATCGGTGGTATAAACCACTAGACCACAGAGGCGGTTAAAGTAGTTTCCATATTTTATGCATGGTGCAGTATAGTCTTCATTTAATCCCTATTGAGGTGGGAAGTAACGGAGCAGAGCAGTGATTTTAAAGATAAAATACACACCGTAAACACCGATGCTTCGCTCCATTCCTTTTCTTTCATAACTATTTAAGGTTGGATTATTGGCACCCAAGATAGAAAGATGTAGAGCCAATGTTTCGTTTCGATTATGATATAGGTGGAGCCACACCGAATGGTCCAACGCGCACCAATCGCGCGCGGCAAGAGTGCGCTCCACTGGAGCACGCTATTTGAGCGTTTGGTATGTGGACGTACCTCGCGCGATCAATCCAAGTGAAAAATTTCGATGCACGATCCATGGTTTCATGATCCTGGAGCCGTACTCTAACGCAAAATCTTCGGTAGCCCTGCTCTTTACACTCGATTCTGACATGACTGGAGAGCGAGAGAGACGGGTATACAGAAGTTTCGGATTTTGCGTTTTAGATTAGGCCTTCTGGATCGTTTGGTGTGGCTCCGGCTTATTTCGACTGTAGAAGAAAGAGTTTTATTGTATAGCTATGTTATTCGTTCATCCACTGGCCCGACCTTTCTAGTTGGTGTCGTCGTCAGCCCATCCGGCAAGTCAAGTAGACAATATCTATAAGCATACTAACTGACCCGGCGCGAATTTGTTCCCGTGGCCCTACCCCCTACTCCACCTTACCCCTACCCCACCACTACTCTACCCCTATCCCTACCCTACTCTACCCCTCTTCACCCCTAACATATCCCTACCCTACCCGACCCTACCCTACTCCTACTCTACCCCTACACCCTACCCTACTCCTTCCCCTATTTTCTCACCGTTTAAACCTTCCTTGGACTTCCACGAACATTTCAAGATCAAAATTAGCCAAATCCGTCCAACCGTTCACGCGTGATGACGTGACCAAGGGAAATAAGGATTCATTTTTATACATAAGGTACTTCTTAAATACTGCACATAATTTTAAGGGGTAAATGTACTCATGCATACAAACAACTTTTACTATGGTACCAACATTGAAATCGCGAAAAAAAATCAGCTGTTCCATACATTTTGATCTTTTCGATATTTTCTATAGAACAGCTGAATTTTTTTTTCGCGTTTTCAATGTTGGTACCATAGTAAAAGTTGTTAGTATGCGTAAGTACATTGACCCCTTAAAATTATGTACACTATTTAAGAATGACCTTATATAGTACAGATTATCTCGTCTCCTTAGATCGACCACATAGTCCTGGGGCGAGGTCCTCCCGGCGGCGCGTGGCATACGTTCCCCGCGAGCGTTCGCACGCTGTCACCCGGCGCGTGGTTAGCGCTGCCGCCGCACGCCGCCGCCGGCGCCGGCCGCCTGCCCGCCGCCGCTGTCGCGCGCTACTGCCGCCGGTACGTCGCCGCCTGCAACCTCACGGTGAGTGACGCACGCCGCCGCCGGCGCCGGCCGCCTGCCCGCCGCCGCCGTCGCGCGCTACTGCCGCCGGTACGTCGCCGCCTGCAACCTCACGGTGAGTGACGCACGCCGCCGCCGGCGCCGGCCGCCTGCCCGCCGCCGCCGTGGCGCGCTACTGCCGCCGGTACGTCGCCGCCTGCAACCTCACGGTGAGTGACGCACGCCGCCGCCGGCGCCGGCCGCCTGCCCGCCGCCGCCGTCGCGCGCTACTGCCGCCGGTACGTCGCCGCCTGCAACCTCACGGTGAGTGACGCACGCCGTCGCCGCTTGCAACCGTGAAGTTTGTGAGTGACACACACTCTTTATAACAATGTGTATTACCTGCAACTAAGCCTATTTACATCTACACTTGCAATAGGGAATTTTACTGTTGTTGAAATGTAGATATTTAATGATGACGTTAATAGTAGATTGTACAACAAGTGCATAAAAGGTACCATTTTACCCGAGACGTATATATCCATCCGAGCCGTAGGCGAGGGTGGATAGTCAATTCGAGGGTAAAATGGGTTTTATGTACGAGTTATACACTCTGCTTTTCACTTCGAGTGTGAGGAAAATAAATAACTATATTGCAAAAAAGAAAAATTAAGACTTCACCATATTGGCGGGAAGACTTTCTTTTTCTTTTTTTTATACGGGCATTGGCAGGACAGTGACTTTAGCATAGATCGTAGTCCATAATACTCTTGAAATACTTATTCCTTAGAAAACTCATTAAATTTGCCTAGTTTTATTAATTTAATAATTTAACATGGATTATGTACAAAATTTAAGAAACAGAATGAAATACGTTAGGTATTAATAAAGTTTATTTAACGAAGTTTAATTGCGTGTGTGACTGTTTACCTGACGACCTTTGTCTTAAAGTCTGAGACTTAGACGAAGATTTTACTTTATGCACTAGAGCATAAAAAGCGATTTTATGCCGCCTATACCCAACATAAACACGAACTTTACGAGCATGAGAAGTGAAAAAAATATTGCAATTAAGAATACCAAATGTGAAAAAAATAATTTGAATCTGTTTTATAATAAAAGAATTATAGTCTGTTTGATTTTGACTATAGCTGTCTCTTTCTAAAACTAAATCTTCTATGGCGTGACTATGACGCTACTAACCCACTGACGTCACTAAGATAGCGTCATGTCCTTGTCTAATTATAAAGTTTGAAGTCCTATATCTTTGAAAATATTCAAAATAATTCAAAATGAAAACTTGTTTTGTGTTGCTAATATTTCGAAAAACATTTTAAAGAAATAAAAAAAAATCAGTAAAATACCGTATTCTTATGGCGGGCTTGTCTCGCAGCGCTACTTCCGAAGCGGCGTGGTTGCTCAATACCAGCTACCTTCTATCGATTTGAGTCAGTTTTTGAAGTGGCCACTCTTCAACCCATTCTCGTTATTTGTTGCCGTCTAGACTAATGTGTGTGTGGCGTAAATCAGACCTAAAACGACCTATGTGTTTGTCTTGCAGCGCTACTTCCGAAGCGGGAGCAGCTACCTTCTATCGATTTGAGCCAGTTTTTGAAATGGCCACACTCTACTAACCCATTCTCGTTATTTGTTGCCGTCTAGCTAGACTAATGTGTATGAGACGTAAATCGGACCTAAAACGACCTATATATTTGTCTCGCAGCGCTACTTCCGAAGCGGCGTGGTAGTGAGCAGCTACCTTCTATCGATTTGAGCCCGTTTTATTTTCGTTATTTGTTGTCATCATCTTGGCTAATGTGTATGAGACGTAAATACAACCTAAAACGACCTATATATTTGTCTCGCAGCGCTACTTCCGAAGCGGCGTGGTAGTGAGCAGCTACCTTCTATCGATTTGAGCCCGTTTTATTTTCGTTATTTGTTGTCATCATGTTGGCTAATGTGTATGAGACGTAAATCGGACCTAAAACGACCTATATATTTGTCTCGCAGCGCTACTTCCGAAGCGGCGTGGTAGTGAGCAGCTACCTTCTATCGATTTGAGCCCGTTTTATTTTCGTTATTTGTTGTCATCATGTTGGCTAATGTGTATGAGACGTAAATCGGACCTAAAACGACCTATATATTTGTCTCGCAGCGCTACTTCCGAAGCGGCGTGGTAGTGAGCAGCTACCTTCTATCGATTTGAGCCCGTTTTATTTTCGTTATTTGTTGTCATCATGTTGGCTAATGTGTATGAGACGTAAATCGGACCTAAAACGACCTATATATTTGTCTCGCAGCGCTACTTCCGAAGCGGCGTGGTAGTGAGCAGCTACCTTCTATCGATTTGAGCCCGTTTTATTTTCGTTATTTGTTGTCATCATGTTGGCTAATGTGTATGAGACGTAAATCGGACCTAAAACGACCTATATATTTGTCTCGCAGCGCTACTTCCGAAGCGGCGTGGTAGTGAGCAGCTACCTTCTATCGATTTGAGCCCGTTTTATTTTCGTTATTTGTTGTCATCATGTTGGCTAATGTGTATGAGACGTAAATCGGACCTAAAACGACCTATATATTTGTCTCGCAGCGCTACTTCCGAAGCGGCGTGGTAGTGAGCAGCTACCTTCTATCGATTTGAGCCCGTTTTATTTTCGTTATTTGTTGTCATCATGTTGGCTAATGTGTATGAGACGTAAATCGGACCTAAAACGACCTATATATTTGTCTCGCAGCGCTACTTCCGAAGCGGCGTGGTAGTGAGCAGCTACCTTCTATCGATTTGAGCCCGTTTTATTTTCGTTATTTGTTGTCATCATGTTGGCTAATGTGTATGAGACGTAAATCGGACCTAAAACGACCTATATATTTGTCTCGCAGCGCTACTTCCGAAGCGGCGTGGTAGTGAGCAGCTACCTTCTATCGATTTGAGCCCGTTTTATTTTCGTTATTTGTTGTCATCATGTTGGCTAATGTGTATGAGACGTAAATCGGACCTAAAACGACCTATATATTTGTCTCGCAGCGCTACTTCCGAAGCGGCGTGGTAGTGAGCAGCTACCTTCTATCGATTTGAGCCCGTTTTATTTTCGTTATTTGTTGTCATCATGTTGGCTAATGTGTATGAGACGTAAATCGGACCTAAAACGACCTATATATTTGTCTCGCAGCGCTACTTCCGAAGCGGCGTGGTAGTGAGCAGCTACCTTCTATCGATTTGAGCCCGTTTTATTTTCGTTATTTGTTGTCATCATGTTGGCTAATGTGTATGAGACGTAAATCGGACCTAAAACGACCTATATATTTGTCTCGCAGCGCTACTTCCGAAGCGGCGTGGTAGTGAGCAGCTACCTTCTATCGATTTGAGCCCGTTTTATTTTCGTTATTTGTTGTCATCATGTTGGCTAATGTGTATGAGACGTAAATCGGACCTAAAACGACCTATATATTTGTCTCGCAGCGCTACTTCCGAAGCGGCGTGGTAGTGAGCAGCTACCTTCTATCGATTTGAGCCCGTTTTATTTTCGTTATTTGTTGTCATCATGTTGGCTAATGTGTATGAGACGTAAATCGGACCTAAAACGACCTATATATTTGTCTCGCAGCGCTACTTCCGAAGCGGCGTGGTAGTGAGCAGCTACCTTCTATCGATTTGAGCCCGTTTTATTTTCGTTATTTGTTGTCATCATGTTGGCTAATGTGTATGAGACGTAAATCGGACCTAAAACGACCTATATATTTGTCTCGCAGCGCTACTTCCGAAGCGGCGTGGTAGTGAGCAGCTACCTTCTATCGATTTGAGCCCGTTTTATTTTCGTTATTTGTTGTCATCATGTTGGCTAATGTGTATGAGACGTAAATCGGACCTAAAACGACCTATATATTTGTCTCGCAGCGCTACTTCCGAAGCGGCGTGGTAGTGAGCAGCTACCTTCTATCGATTTGAGCCCGTTTTATTTTCGTTATTTGTTGTCATCATGTTGGCTAATGTGTATGAGACGTAAATCGGACCTAAAACGACCTATATATTTGTCTCGCAGCGCTACTTCCGAAGCGGCGTGGTAGTGAGCAGCTACCTTCTATCGATTTGAGCCCGTTTTATTTTCGTTATTTGTTGTCATCATGTTGGCTAATGTGTATGAGACGTAAATCGGACCTAAAACGACCTATATATTTGTCTCGCAGCGCTACTTCCGAAGCGGCGTGGTAGTGAGCAGCTACCTTCTATCGATTTGAGCCCGTTTTATTTTCGTTATTTGTTGTCATCATGTTGGCTAATGTGTATGAGACGTAAATCGGACCTAAAACGACCTATATATTTGTCTCGCAGCGCTACTTCCGAAGCGGCGTGGTAGTGAGCAGCTACCTTCTATCGATTTGAGCCCGTTTTATTTTCGTTATTTGTTGTCATCATGTTGGCTAATGTGTATGAGACGTAAATCGGACCTAAAACGACCTATATATTTGTCTCGCAGCGCTACTTCCGAAGCGGCGTGGTAGTGAGCAGCGTGCGTCGCGCCCCGCCGAGCCCCGCACCGTGCTCGGCGCGCTGCCCGCGCGCTGCCAACTACTGGGTCTCTGGGTAAGGCAGCACTCCACATCCCTACTATCCTATTAGTTAATATTATAAATGCGAAAGTTTGCAAGTATGGATGTATGGAAAGGAAGAAAAGAAAGATTTCGATGAAATTCGAAATGGAGATAGTTTGAGACCCTAAGAAGGTCATAGGCTACTTTTTACCGCAGGAATAAGGCGTGGGCAAAGCCGCGGGCGGAAGGCTAGTTTATTTTATTTTTATGGAAAACAAACAGCATATAAAATATATACTTATAAAATAGAATATTTTGGTGTGGGTGGGTAGATCAAACATGCCTTCATTTAATTTTATTCTTTCTTGATCTCGTTATCTAGAATGAGTCTATTTCATCTGGTCAAACTACTGTACAGTCAGCGTCAAAATGATCTAAGCGTTCAAAACTACCAAAAGTATCTAGAGATTTGACAAAAATCAACCTTATCTCAAGACATAAAGATGCATTTTTATTTGTTATTTGAGAACAAATGACAACAAATGATAGTACACCTTAAAGTATTTGTGCTAAGAGTGATTTTTGTCAAATCTTCAGATACTTTTGGTAGGTTTGAACGCTTAGATCATTTCGTCGCTGACTGTACCATCACAATTTAGTATTTAACTTGAACCTTTTCGAACGAATAAAAAGTCTTCTTAATATTGATAATAATAACGGTCTCAAATGAGACCCTTGAGGTACACCACAGTATTATGTGTGACATGGTGGGGATAATAGTATTTCAGTTTATTGTTGTAAGTGAAACTAGTATGCTTTCCAAATAATATTGCTAGTAAAATATATAAATCTTGAAAACAGAAATAAATCTCATGCAAATCAAACCATATGAACATTATCGAACGCTTTGATTAAATATGTACCAATTGAATAATTAAAAACTTTTTAACTCGAAAAATATCACACACGCGGGCGGAAGGCTAGTTACAAACATTTATGGTTTTTTTTTATAGTTTTGCTTCTGTCAAAGTTGAATAAGTATCTTGCGCCCCATTTCTTGTCAGATAAATGTCTCGAATACCCCATTCGGTTGGTAGGAAAAATATTGAATGATCTCCAAAATATTGTTGATATTGGATTCCTGATTGCAAACAACATTATTGTGGTTACAAATCCCATGATCAAGTGAAAAAAGAAATATATGTAGGTTACTTCCGCAAAAAAATACAACATTCAAGAAGCACCGAAGCAAAAAACCCGCCCACCCGCAAAAAATTGCACATGCGTGCCACGAAAATACCAGTGCACAATACCTGCATTTAGCAAGACAGCTATACATCTTGCACCTTCACCGATTAGACTACTCTATACGTGTTTCGCCCTAACCCGGGGCATCCTCAGGATCAGGAGGTCAGGAGTTAGATCGTTCGAAAACCAGTCACTTGGTGCGGAGTGGGGAGTAAGAGGCGATAAATACGGTGTCGGTAGACGTCGGAGCTCATTCGGTGTTGGCACGATCTAACTCCTGAGTTACGATCTACTCCGGGTTGGGGCGAACGAAACACGTGTAGAGTAGAGATTTTAAATTATTTTTATGCATTCACAATGCAATTCTTTAAGTACTTATAGGAAAAATGTGATAGTAAAAAACCACGAGTCCTATAAGTATACGTGTAGAGTAGTCTAATCGGTGAAGATGCAAGGTCTAGGTATTGCTGTCTTGCTAAATGCAGGTAACAATGCATGCAGGTTTTAACCGCCTCTGTGGTCTAGTGGTTTACACCACCGATTTCAGACCAAGAGGTCCCGGGTTCGATTCCCAGCGGGGGTACATATTGTATTTGGTTTAGTTGGTGGTAGGACTTGTTCTTAGTCCGCCTGGCTAGCTACCACCATCTTATCTAAGTCTGACGCCATAACAATGATGTTTTCAGCATTATTGTGTTCTGGCAGTTAGAGATAAGATAGCCAGTTCCTCAGTGATTGAGGATTCCGGGAGTAGTGCGCTTCCACCTTCAGCCTTATCACTACTTAACATCTGGCCGCCTAGCATGACCGGCTTATAACGCGCGATATGATATGGTACGGCAAGTTGTCTTGCTTACCCCACTAAGGTGTAAGCAAGACGGCATGCCGTTCCATATCATATCGCGCGTTATAAGCCGCTCATGCTAGGCCGGCAGGTGTGATGAAGGCTAAGTGCTACCCCGTATTGTGCACTGGTATTTTCGTGGTGTGCATGTGAATTTTTTGCCGGCGCGCGGACGGTGCTTCTGGCATGTTGTGTTTTTAGCGGAAGCACAGAATAAATAATAGTGCTAAGGCACAGAAGACTCACTCTGCAAGCTCATTCAAATAAAAATAAATCTTTCTGCGTGGAAATAAAGTCCAATTCCGGTTGCTTTGTCATCGCTTGCCTATTGTTATAATAACCTAGAGTTCGCGCATGCAAGCAAAACTGTACCCAGTAGCTACGCGCGAGCGTTTCTATTTCTATGAATGTCTCAAACAGCTCGCTCGCTGGTTAGGATTGCGAGCGACATGCGAGTTCTGTTTTGCTATTTATTTTGTTCTTTCTTTTATTTATACACCCGTAAACACAACAATATCTTATATACGGATTATAAGAACGTTTAGTAGTCATTGTTCGGTGCACAAAAATCACAGAAATGATCGATCGTTTTACGCACGAACGTGGAGCGTACGAGCCGAGCGGCATCCTTCTGCCATACGCCTGCCCGGCAGGCGCGCCGGCCGAACGTACCTAAACTGCGGAGTGACACCCCCCTGGCGGAAGTAAGCTACATAAACATTTCTTTTTTTACAATGGTTAGGGACGTCCGCCAAGTGAAGTCGGATTTAATGAAATCCATGATCAAGGTTTACAATAGCAGTGTGTTGTTTCAGGTATGACATGGCACAAGGGCGTGGTTTCCGCTACTTGTGCCGGCGAGTGGTGGTGGCTTGTGGCGCGGGCGACCGCCCCAACACGCTGTCTCGCGCCACACACGCGCTACACACTCTGTCTGCGCACGACCGAGCGCTCGCTGTGCTACCACCAGGTAATGGACACATTGCATGAGTCCTGCATGGATACTGCACAGTCGGCTGTTGTCAGGCCTGCCAGTGGTGGTGGCTTGTGGCGCGGGCGACCGCCCCAACACGCTGTCTCGCGCCACACACGCGCTACACACTCTGTCTGCGCACGACCGAGCGCTCGCTGTGCTACCACCAGGTAATGGACACATTGCATGAGTCCTGCATGGATACTGCACAGTCGGCTGTTGTCAGGCCTGCCAGTGGTGGTGGCTTGTGGCGCGGGCGACCGCCCCAACACGCTGTCTCGCGCCACACACGCGCTACACACTCTGTCTGCGCACGACCGAGCGCTCGCTGTGCTACCACCAGGTAATGGACACATTGCATGAGTCCTGCATGGATACTGCACAGTCGGCTGTTGTCAGGCCTGCCAGTGGTGGTGGCTTGTGGCGCGGGCGACCGCCCCAACACGCTGTCTCGCGCCACACACGCGCTACACACTCTGTCTGCGCACGACCGAGCGCTCGCTGTGCTACCACCAGGTAATGGACACATTGCATGAGTCCTGCATGGATACTGCACAGTCGGCTGTTGTCAGGCCTGCCAGTGGTGGTGGCTTGTGGCGCGGGCGACCGCCCCAACACGCTGTCTCGCGCCACACACGCGCTACACACTCTGTCTGCGCACGACCGAGCGCTCGCTGTGCTACCACCAGGTAATGGACACATTGCATGAGTCCTGCATGGATACTGCACAGTCGGCTGTTGTCAGGCCTGCCAGTGGTTGTGGCTTGTGGCGCGGCCGCCCCAACACGCTGTCTCGCGCCACACACGCGCTACACACTCTGTCTGCGCACGACCGAGCGCTCGCTGTGCTACCACCAGGTAATGGACACATTGCATGAGTCCTGCATGGATACTGCACAGTCGGCTGTTGTCAGGCCTGCCAGTGGTGGTGGCTTGTGGCGCGGGCGACCGCCCCAACACGCTGTCTCGCGCCACACACGCGCTACACACTCTGTCTGCGCACGACCGAGCGCTCGCTGTGCTACCACCAGGTAATGGACACATTGCATGAGTCCTGCATGGATACTGCACAGTCGGCTGTTGTCAGGCCTGCCAGTGGTGGTGGCTTGTGGCGCGGGCGACCGCCCCAACACGCTGTCTCGCGCCACACACGCGCTACACACTCTGTCTGCGCACGACCGAGCGCTCGCTGTGCTACCACCAGGTAATGGACACATTGCATGAGTCCTGCATGGATACTGCACAGTCGGCTGTTGGCAGGCCTGCCAGTGGTGGTGGCTTGTGGCGCGGCCGCCCCAACACGCTGTCTCGCGCCACACACGCGCTACACACTCTGTCTGCGCACGACCGAGCGCTCGCTGTGCTACCACCAGGTAATGGACACATTGCATGAGTCCTGCACGGATACTGCACAGTCGGCTGTTGTCAGGCCTGCCAGTGGTTGTGGCTTGTGGCGCGGCCGCCCCAACACGCTGTCTCGCGCCACACACGCGCTACACACTCTGTCTGCGCACGACCGAGCGCTCGCTGTGCTACCACCAGGTAATGGACACATTGCATGAGTCCTGCATGGATACTGCACAGTCGGCTGTTGTCAGGCCTGCCAGTGGTGGTGGCTTGTGGCGCGGGCGACCGCCCCAACACGCTGTCTCGCGCCACACACGCGCTACACACTCTGTCTGCGCACGACCGAGCGCTCGCTGTGCTACCACCAGGTAATGGACACATTGCATGAGTCCTGCACGGATACTGCACAGTCGGCTGTTGTCAGGCCTGCCAGTGGTTGTGGCTTGTGGCGCGACCGCCCCAACACGCTGTCTCGCGCCACACACGCGCTACACACTCTGTCTGCGCACGACCGAGCGCTCGCTGTGCTACCACCAGGTAATGGACACATTGCATGAGTCCTGCATGGATACTGCACAGTCGGCTGTTGTCAGGCCTGCCAGTGGTGGTGGCTTGTGGCGCGGGCGACCGCCCCAACACGCTGTCTCGCGCCACACACGCGCTACACACTCTGTCTGCGCACGACCGAGCGCTCGCTGTGCTACCACCAGGTAATGGACACATTGCATGAGTCCTGCACGGATACTGCACAGTCGGCTGTTGTCAGGCCTGCCAGTGGTTGTGGCTTGTGGCGCGACCGCCCCAACACGCTGTCTCGCGCCACACACGCGCTACACACTCTGTCTGCGCACGACCGAGCGCTCGCTGTGCTACCACCAGGTAATGGACACATTGCATGAGTCCTGCATGGATACTGCACAGTCGGCTGTTGTCAGGCCTGCCAGTGGTTGTGGCTTGTGGCGCGACCGCCCCAACACGCTGTCTCGCGCCACACACGCGCTACACACTCTGTCTGCGCACGACCGAGCGCTCGCTGTGCTACCACCAGGTAATGGACACATTGCATGAGTCCTGCATGGATACTGCACAGTCGGCTGTTGTCAGGCCTGCCAGTGGTGGTGGCTTGTGGCGCGGGCGACCGCCCCAACACGCTGTCTCGCGCCACACACGCGCTACACACTCTGTCTGCGCACGACCGAGCGCTCGCTGTGCTACCACCAGGTAATGGACACATTGCATGAGTCCTGCACGGATACTGCACAGTCGGCTGTTGTCAGGCCTGCCAGTGGTTGTGGCTTGTGGCGCGACCGCCCCAACACGCTGTCTCGCGCCACACACGCGCTACACACTCTGTCTGCGCACGACCGAGCGCTCGCTGTGCTACCACCAGGTAATGGACACATTGCATGAGTCCTGCATGGATACTGCACAGTCGGCTGTTGTCAGGCCTGCCAGTGGTGGTGGCTTGTGGCGCGGGCGACCGCCCCAACACGCTGTCTCGCGCCACACACGCGCTACACACTCTGTCTGCGCACGACCGAGCGCTCGCTGTGCTACCACCAGGTAATGGACACATTGCATGAGTCCTGCACGGATACTGCACAGTCGGCTGTTGTCAGGCCTGCCAGTGGTTGTGGCTTGTGGCGCGACCGCCCCAACACGCTGTCTCGCGCCACACACGCGCTACACACTCTGTCTGCGCACGACCGAGCGCTCGCTGTGCTACCACCAGGTAATGGACACATTGCATGAGTCCTGCATGGATACTGCACAGTCGGCTGTTGTCAGGCCTGCCAGTGGTGGTGGCTTGTGGCGCGGGCGACCGCCCCAACACGCTGTCTCGCGCCACACACGCGCTACACACTCTGTCTGCGCACGACCGAGCGCTCGCTGTGCTACCACCAGGTAATGGACACATTGCATGAGTCCTGCATGGATACTGCACAGTCGGCTGTTGTCAGGCCTGCCAGTGCTTGTGGCTTGTGGCGCGGCCGCCCCAACACGCTGTCTCGCGCCACACACGCGCTACACACTCTGTCTGCGCACGACCGAGCGCTCGCTGTGCTACCACCAGGTAATGGACACATTGCATGAGTCCTGCATGGATACTGCACAGTCGGCTGTTGTCAGGCCTGCCAGTGGTTGTGGCTTGTGGCGCGGGCGACCGCCCCAACACGCTGTCTCGCGCCACACACGCGCTACACACTCTGTCTGCGCACGACCGAGCGCTCGCTGTGCTACCACCAGGTAATGGACACATTGCATGAGTCCTGCATGGATACTGCACAGTCGGCTGTTGTCAGGCCTGCCAGTGGTTGTGGCTTGTGGCGCGGGCGACCGCCCCAACACGCTGTCTCGCGCCACACACGCGCTACACACTCTGTCTGCGCACGACCGAGCGCTCGCTGTGCTACCACCAGGTAATGGACACATTGCATGAGTCCTGCATGGATACTGCACAGTCGGCTGTTGTCAGGCCTGCCAGTGGTGGTGGCTTGTGGCGCGGGCGACCGCCCCAACACGCTGTCTCGCGCCACACACGCGCTACACACTCTGTCTGCGCACGACCGAGCGCTCGCTGTGCTACCACCAGGTAATGGACACATTGCATGAGTCCTGCATGGATACTGCACAGTCGGCTGTTGTCAGGCCTGCCAGTGCTTGTGGCTTGTGGCGCGGCCGCCCCAACACGCTGTCTCGCGCCACACACGCGCTACACACTCTGTCTGCGCACGACCGAGCGCTCGCTGTGCTACCACCAGGTAATGGACACATTGCATGAGTCCTGCATGGATACTGCACAGTCGGCTGTTGTCAGGCCTGCCAGTGGTTGTGGCTTGTGGCGCGGGCGACCGCCCCAACACGCTGTCTCGCGCCACACACGCGCTACACACTCTGTCTGCGCACGACCGAGCGCTCGCTGTGCTACCACCAGGTAATGGACACATTGCATGAGTCCTGCATGGATACTGCACAGTCGGCTGTTGTCAGGCCTGCCAGTGGTTGTGGCTTGTGGCGCGGCCGCCCCAACACGCTGTCTCGCGCCACACACGCGCTACACACTCTGTCTGCGCACGACCGAGCGCTCGCTGTGCTACCACCAGGTAATGGACACATTGCATGAGTCCTGCACGGATACTGCACAGTCGGCTGTTGGCAGGCCTGCCAGTGGTGGTGGCTTGTGGCGCGGGCGACCGCCCCAACACGCTGTCTCGCGCCACACACGCGCTACACACTCTGTCTGCGCACGACCGAGCGCTCGCTGTGCTACCACCAGGTAATGGACACATTGCATGAGTCCTGCATGGATACTGCACAGTCGGCTGTTGTCAGGCCTGCCAGTGGTTGTGGCTTGTGGCGCGGGCGACCGCCCCAACACGCTGTCTCGCGCCACACACGCGCTACACACTCTGTCTGCGCACGACCGAGCGCTCGCTGTGCTACCACCAGGTAATGGACACATTGCATGAGTCCTGCATGGATACTGCACAGTCGGCTGTTGTCAGGCCTGCCAGTGGTTGTGGCTTGTGGCGCGGGCGACCGCCCCAACACGCTGTCTCGCGCCACACACGCGCTACACACTCTGTCTGCGCACGACCGAGCGCTCGCTGTGCTACCACCAGGTAATGGACACATTGCATGAGTCCTGCATGGATACTGCACAGTCGGCTGTTGTCAGGCCTGCCAGTGGTGGTGGCTTGTGGCGCGGGCGACCGCCCCAACACGCTGTCTCGCGCCACACACGCGCTACACACTCTGTCTGCGCACGACCGAGCGCTCGCTGTGCTACCACCAGGTAATGGACACATTGCATGAGTCCTGCATGGATACTGCACAGTCGGCTGTTGGCAGGCCTGCCAGTGGTGGTGGCTTGTGGCGCGGGCGACCGCCCCAACACGCTGTCTCGCGCCACACACGCGCTACACACTCTGTCTGCGCACGACCGAGCGCTCGCTGTGCTACCACCAGGTAATGGACACATTGCATGAGTCCTGCATGGATACTGCACAGTCGGCTGTTGTCAGGCCTGCCAGTGGTTGTGGCTTGTGGCGCGGGCGACCGCCCCAACACGCTGTCTCGCGCCACACACGCGCTACACACTCTGTCTGCGCACGACCGAGCGCTCGCTGTGCTACCACCAGGTAATGGACACATTGCATGAGTCCTGCATGGATACTGCACAGTCGGCTGTTGTCAGGCCTGCCAGTGGTTGTGGCTTGTGGCGCGGGCGACCGCCCCAACACGCTGTCTCGCGCCACACACGCGCTACACACTCTGTCTGCGCACGACCGAGCGCTCGCTGTGCTACCACCAGGTAATGGACACATTGCATGAGTCCTGCATGGATACTGCACAGTCGGCTGTTGTCAGGCCTGCCAGTGGTGGTGGCTTGTGGCGCGGGCGACCGCCCCAACACGCTGTCTCGCGCCACACACGCGCTACACACTCTGTCTGCGCACGACCGAGCGCTCGCTGTGCTACCACCAGGTAATGGACACATTGCATGAGTCCTGCATGGATACTGCACAGTCGGCTGTTGTCAGGCCTGCCAGTGGTGGTGGCTTGTGGCGCGGGCGACCGCCCCAACACGCTGTCTCGCGCCACACACGCGCTACACACTCTGTCTGCGCACGACCGAGCGCTCGCTGTGCTACCACCAGGTAATGGACACATTGCATGAGTCCTGCATGGATACTGCACAGTCGGCTGTTGTCAGGCCTGCCAGTGGTGGTGGCTTGTGGCGCGGGCGACCGCCCCAACACGCTGTCTCGCGCCACACACGCGCTACACACTCTGTCTGCGCACGACCGAGCGCTCGCTGTGCTACCACCAGGTAATGGACACATTGCATGAGTCCTGCATGGATACTGCACAGTCGGCTGTTGTCAGGCCTGCCAGTGGTTGTGGCTTGTGGCGCGACCGCCCCAACACGCTGTCTCGCGCCACACACGCGCTACACACTCTGTTTGATGACCGAGCGTTCGCTGTGCTACCACCAGGTAATAAATCATAAATCATAACATTCATTTGACACAGACAGTGGACATGCACATAACTTATATAACAAAAAATACACAAAAAGCTTACTATAAAATGTTCCACATGGCTGCATCAAAAGGGATCTAAAGTGCTCGTCAGATAAGTCTGCGCGCGGTAAAAATCGAATACTAATCTTTTCTATAACATTAGAACTAAAAAACGCACTGTAACTAGCGCCAAAAACGCGCCAGGCACGTGCAGAGTTATCTGACACACACTCTAGTTCAGCATGTGTCAGTGTTGAAGCTGACGCTGGTTTTCAACTACAGTGCCACAACCTTTTCTGTTCCGGTGACAGCGGCGCTACGTACGTTTTTCTTTTTTTTATAACAATTTAACCGGCCCTGACTTCTGAGAACTTCAGCCGCCAGCAGCGCTATGGTTGGACATCAACTTGACAACAAAATGACATTAAAAAAAACACGCTAGTTTCACATTTTGGCCACCGGAACAGCAAAGTTTATGGCACTGACTGTAGACCCCTTTTTGATTGACATGTCGATGTCAATACGGATGCATTTTAGAGAATTAAAAGAAACAAATCAAACTAAAAATAAAACTAACAAAATTTAAATTTAGGTATAAGAAGCATGCATAAACGTCACCTTTATTTGACACGTTTATTTATAAATACATAGTAGCTGTGCTTATAGCAGGGGGGGCTCACTCCGCAATTCAATCGAATACGCGCTGTCTACCGCGAGGTAGAGAATAGGCGGGTGTCACGCGCGCTCACCGCTCATTTGTGCATGCGACGCCACGCGAGAAAGAAGTTACTTATTTTACTTTCGCCACACTTTCGCGCCAAAACACACGTGTGTTACCTTAATGGTTTTACCCATAGCAAAATCCGTAATATTAAATATTATTGTGCGGCCTTCGGTTGTCTTAACAACAACAGAAAGAGACCGGATTTAAAATTTCATCATCTTCCTAAAAAACCTGAAAGGTACCTAAGTTTTTTTGTGTGACTATACTGTCTTATTCTAAGTATCTATAATACTTAATGACCCCCGACCCACCTTAGCATAGTTAATTACGACAAAAATAAAAATTGACAAAGTGATTCTCGCTTTTATACCTACATAACTAGGTTAGGTACCTACGAATAATTATTATTAGGGAAAAGGAATCAATTGGAAGTAGCTGTAGCACTTTTAAAATAGGTACCTACCTACCAAATTATAAAATATCTACCTACTTTCTGTCTTAGAGTAATATAATAACTGTGAATGCTCTAATAACCACTGAGCTACGGAGTCGTTACGGCCTGGCCACGAAAATGCGCGGCGGCCGGCGGCGGCGGCGACACGGCGACGAGCGAATTGCGCAATCATTGCGCGCTCGCAACAGACGTCAAATCAAATAAGTCAATGAGTCGCACCAACGGATGCGCAATTCACTCGTCGCCGTCGTCGTCGCCGCCGCGCATATTCGTGGCCAGGCCGTTAGAGTATTCGCCCGGACAGTGAAAGGTCGTGGGTTCGAGTCCCATCGGAGCTAGTTGTGAGACGGGTCGACTTTTTAGCGACTCCGTAGCTGAGTGGTTAGAGCATTCGCCTGGACAGTGACAGGTCGTGGGTTCGAGCCCCATCGGAGCTAGTTGTGATGTGAGACGGGACGACTTTTTCTAATACCTACTTCATTCTCAATTTTTTCAGTAATTAAAATTGAATTGTGAATGCAAAGAAGTAAAAATAAAAAATCTAAACTGTCTGTATTTAAAAATCATTTGCGCTATTTGTTGTTCCTTTTACCACTTACCTGCTTACTTCGTCGTTACATTGCAGTCGAGTCGACCGGCGACCCTACGCGGCAACCAAGACCACCCAAAACCAATTTGGCTTAAGCGTTTCAGAGTAATAGAAGCGTATTACGTACAGCTACGGTTCAATTTCGCTTGTAATGAACTGCAAATTATTATTATTATTATTATTTTATTATTATTTTATTTACACCATCTTACACTAGTCATTACAGGTTACCCAATGCGACAGTATATCTTAGACCAATTACAAAATATTATACTATACCTAAACTAACTATAGCAAATACACCTTAAGGCTACAATTTGGAATTCATTCAAAGTACATGACAAAATATCTACATCATTGTGAACATTGTTAATTAGTGACAATGCGCGTGTCAGTGGCGTTTTGGCGAGCAAGTTGGTTTTAGCCGATGGCAACGTCAACAGGCGCGGGCGCCGCCGCCGCCACACGTACCGGTCTGGGACAGACAACTCCAAGCACTGTAATAAGGACGGGTTGTGTGCCATGCCCCTCAACAATTTTACCATATAACATGCAAGAGCTAAATCTCTACGCACCTCCAGCTTGTAGTAGCCAACCATCCCAAGCACAAACAATGTTGGGTACATTAAGGGATAAAACGGGTATACGCCATATATTTTCATATACAAAAACCTGGTAAATTTGTTTTGTACTCTCTCAAGCATGCTACTGTACTTTACTTCATGAGGCGCCCAAATGGCAGCGTTAAATTCCAGGTGACTCCGCACTAAAGCATCATAAAGTATTTTAATAGTAGCCATATTAGCAAAATCTTTCATTTGTCTAAGTATTAGCCCGAGATTTCTATATGCTCGCTTGCAGACATCTGTGACATGCTCCCGAAACTGCAAATCCGATTTGAAATGGACTCCTAAGTCACGGGCCTCAGCCACTCTCTTTAATGGTTTTTTATCCATACAGTAGTTATATGTAATCGGCGAGCGTGACCTACTGAAAGAAACAACTGAACATTTGGTGATGTTAAAATACAGTTGATTCGATTGACTCCATTCATGTACCCTATTTAGATTAGAATAGAATAGATTTAGATTAAATTAGAATTAGAATTAGTTAGGCAGGCGTGCGGGTGCAAATTATTTTAGACCTAATTGTAGCGTGGACAAGATTGATAATTTATTGTAACTGTTTCGGAAGTGAGCCTTCTGCTACAAATATTATTCTGTGCTTATAGTATACCTTTTTTTTTTTTTTCTATTTATTTAATAAGGGGTTTGTTCAACACTGAACATGTCACCCCTGTAGAAGAAACAAGTACATTAGGTACACTTAATTATTTAAATTTCTATGACGTAGGCCTACATGCACAACGGCGTACAACATTTTAGCCTCTTCCGAAAGATATAGTATACCTGAATTATATAAAGAGAGCAACAATAATGAGTGACTGATGTGATGAGTGTGATTAATGTGATGTGATGAGTGATACTTACACATAATTATTATTTTTATTATGTGTAAGAATAATAAAAATAATAATGATAATGACAAACACAAAATACCAACTATTAAAAAAAGTTATGAGTTATGAATCCTGCATAGATACTCCATAGTCTGTTGTCCGCTATCTCTGCCGACCAATAATAGTACCTACTACTATTCAGAGGTGAGACATGGAAGTAAATATGACCATAAACTAAAACTTCGACCAGACCAGCTTGGCGAATGAACACAATGTACTTATGGGCCTATAGTTTACCCGTTTTGATTGCCGATAATATCCCTATGACACATATACTCAGTTAGGTAGAAAAATAGTATGTATATCATAAAAAATCATTTATAACCTCGGGACTTTGTAATACCCGACGCGTTAGTCCGATACGTCTGCTATTTACGAAGTAATAGTATCTACACACGTTCCTATCCGACCTCCGATTCGGTCTGCTCCCAGACCAAATCGGAACGTGTGTAGCGCAGATTTGGTCGGAACAGACCAAATCGGAACGTGTGTAGCGCAGGTTTGGTCTGGGAGCAGACCAAATCGGCTGTCGGATCGGAACGTGTATATTATAGACACTATTACTTCGGGCATCTAACGCGTCGGGTATAACCGTTTAAGGGTCGGCGCAGACAGAACGGAAGTCATTGAAAAATGAACCATGTCACCATAGCCTAAAATACAAAATTGTATGAATATCAACAGAGAAGTCAACGTCCCCTCGCGCGCATATTTTTCAGTCTGTGCCGACCCTTAGAACTATTTAGTAATCTGTGATAGCGGCACGAATTTCTATCGCTGACCGCGCAGAAGTTAAAAATAAGGTGTCTTGTAAGATTTTAAATTATTTTTATGCATTCACAATGCAATTAAAAGCTACTTATAGGGCTCGTGGTTTTTTTACTATCACATTTTCCTATATAGGGTGGTATTCCACTTATCAAATATTGGATCAAAGAAATTGGATGAGGACGAATTCATTAATGGTTTCATTGATAAATTCTTCGGTAAAATGCATATTGGACAAAGATCTTTGATAAGTGGAATACCACCCATACTCATGCGCAGCTATTCCCTCCACGTTTCGGTCAGCGATAAACTTTAAGGTAGAGACAGACCGATCCCACGTACGCAACGTATGCAACGCATTATATCTAGACCATTGAACTTGTATGACTAGATAGAAACACACTTATCATACGCGTACGTGGGATACGTAAGTGTGTTTCTAGTCATAGAAATTCAATGGTCTAGATGTCATAATGCGTTGCATACGTTGCGTACGTAGGATCAGTCTGTTTCTACCTTTAGCGCCGCTACTTTTATTTACTAATATGCAGCCGGCAGCGGAACCACTGCGGGTTTCTGCACATAGTTTGAGATATTTAGTTAACTTGCAATAAAGTTATTCATTGTCTTTTCCAGACGAAGAGTGCGCGGTGATGGTGGTTGGGTCGGGCATGTCCGCGGCGGACGCGGTGGTGGCGTCGGTGCGCGCGCGCACGAAAGTGCTGCACCTGCACCGCGCCCCGCCTGATGCCATCGCTAAACTGTCGCCGTATGACTACCCCGATTATACGCAGGTACATATTTGACTACGCCGATTACTTATACGCAAGTGAATATTTAAACACACTTCAAAATACTTGCAAATAAGGGCTGGCGCATACATACAACTTTTGCATCGACTAAACTGTTTAGTCGAGTTGTGTGGTTCTCGTGATTCCCACACAACTGAACCGTTTAGTTGATGGAGGTTCGCAAACAATCAGTCTTCCGTCGATTTTTTATTATCACCTCAAATCGTCCAGTCTTTATTCAGCAACGCTCAAGCCAAGGTATTACCTATGAAGTTGGCGTTTTCTATGGGGAAATTTGTAGGAATTTTTAATTATCATAGAAATATAATTTGGGGATATGATCAGACAACATTAATCTAACTATAATCTCATTTTATAAAACTGTCTTAAATTAAAAAAATCTGTTCGAAGCACTCAAATTGACGACAAGCAAAGGGTGTTTCTTCTTACCCCTATTTTAACATTTTATCAATAAGTATATCAAGATTTATAGTCAGTTTCGAAAATAGAGTATGTCGTAATGTTAAACATGTAAAAAAAGAATAATTAAACACGCGTCTAAAATTTTTATAAATGCTTCAAAGTCCCCCTCTTTAATCGTCGTCAATTTGACTGGAACTGAAAATAAAAAATTTCTATATAAAAATATTTGGTATCAATCAGACTATGAAAAGAACTCTACATTTTAAATAATGTAGATTTCTTTAACAAGTAGATCCGGCATTATCTTAAAATTATTCCATTAACTAATCAAAACTATCTTCCACAGGTCTACCGAATGATGTGCGACGGATCTTCAGGCAACTACCCGTACTACAAATCATACCCCGAACACATCATAGTGGACATCTCTCCAGAAAACAAGCCCACACCGTTGCCCAGCGATCCAGAAGTGGACTACGAAGCCATCCGGCCAAAAAGAGTCAAACTACTCAACCTGGTCACAAACGAAACCACAGAAGTCACAGTATCGGTCATAACAGTACTCATCGGTTCAAAACCAGACTTATTTTTCCTACAAACCAATTTCAACCTTAACTGCATTGACTTAGAACAGGATTGCATCAAATGCACAGAAGAGAAGAACGTCAAAAAGAAAATAGAAGATGAACGAAGACAATGTTTCCTTAGGAACCATTGGCTCTATATCAAATCGGTCCTCGGACAGAGCATACAAAGCTGCAAATCAAGATACCTAAACTACTCAGAAATAAACGGAAACAGTGATACTAAGTGCATACTACCAGACTGCAACAAAAGGCCCGAGAAGACGAAATGCACCTGCGAAGACAAAAAGACTGAAGATAGTAAATATGAAATCATTCCGAGCAAAAAGTGCCAGTGCCAGTTGACGAATCCTTACTCCGATGGGATAGGGATCGGAATCGACCCTAAAAAACCAGTAGACGGAAGATCTAACCCAATAGCCATTGACAAAAGCACACATGAACTGCTGAACGCCCCTAAAGGGATCTACGCATTGGGACCTCTGACCGGAGACAACTTTGTCCGATTCATCCCTGGGGGAGCCCTAGCCATCACAGCCCATATCCATCGAGAAAGGAAGATATCCACAGACTAAATAGCCTCATTTGCCCCAACGTAATAATTGTGATTTCGAAATACTTAACACTGTTTTTTTTTTACAATAAATTATTTTTTATACCTCCATCTTTTTTTGTTTTGCTCCCACATTCAATTAGGATTTTAGTGAAATGTTTTTGGATGAATTAAAGATTCGTTTACACATCCATGTATATTTTATTAATACTTAATACTATAGCAATGTAAATAACATCAAAAGCCGAGTAATAATATGGCACATTAATACACGGTAATTTTTTTATAACTAATAATTTTAGGGATTATTCTACTCATGAAAACAAACAACTTTTAACAGGACCAACACTGAAATCGAGGAAAAAAATTAGCTGTTCCATACATTTTGATTAAATATTTTTGCACTTTTGTATAGTTATTTAATAGATTCATTCATAATTAGATATTAGAATAATCCCTCAAATTATCCGGGGTGATAAAAAAATTACCGTGTATATTAGAAAATTTAAAAACATGAACACAAGTTAAAATGACTGAAAACATTGCCATTATCTTTAATTTCTAAAATTTAATATACAGTATGCAGTGCAAAGCATAAATGCAAAATCAAAATAGTTCATAACTAACTTATTTTTAGGCACTCAAAAACAAAAATAATTATGCAAGTACTTACTTAATTTTTCACTAAAAGTTAAGATAAGGTCAATGTGGGGAAGTCCGGCATACTTTTCTAAAATTTAAGTTCAACTGAACTTATTGAATCGAGATACGCTTTCTAAAGTGACTTGTGTCGTCGGAAATTATAGGTAATATATTTATTTACCTATATTGGTCTTAAAATAGTATGAATTGCAATTATCTTTAGATTTATATGATATTTTTTAAAACACGGCGTGTAGACGGACTTCCCATGCAGTTTAGGGTAAGTCCGTCTACTAGCACTATATCCAAAACTTGTGAGGCAATATGTATGAAAACAGTTTCTAGCAGTGACGTTAAACTAGCGTTGAAATGTGCGATTTATGTATTTGTCTATAAGGTTTACATTTCAAAGATAATTGGTTTTATTTTATTTTAAGGCAAGTCCGGCATATCTTTGGTGACAGTGGTTGCAAACATTTTTAATAAAATTGTATGTAGCCAATTTCCTAGTAAAACATAAATTTTTATTTTCTAATTCAATTTTTATATTCTTAATAAGGTAGATATACGAAAGCGATTCATTACTATCTTACGGTACATAATTATATCCCTAGGGATTTATCTATATCACGGCTTTATCATGCAGTTAAAATACGTGCAGCTGAAAAGGTTGACAATATCTGCAATTGAGGCAAGACCGTCATATGACGGACTTGCCTTACGTATGCCAGACGGACTTCCCAACTATTACATTTTGTGGTTAGTAATTTGTTGCAGGTAATAATTACGAAACTCAAGCGCTATAAATGAATTCATCACCAGAAATAAGTATATTGATCACTAAATGACTTGCGTAATCAAAGAAACTCCAAGAATTCCATTGATTTTCTACTTTTTTTTTAGTTTTTTGAAGAGACGTTACACTCCAGCTTCAAGTACAAAACTCGAAAAAAAATGGCCTACCAATTTCTTTCAACCTAGTGATGTTAGCGACGTCTATGATTCTCAGTTCGAACTAGCTCCGTAATACTGTTTTACCGACCGAGGCATAAGAAGCTAGTCATTCAAAAATGGAAGTTATTGGCGCTAGACGGACTTACCTCCTAGACGGACTTCCCCACATTGACCTTAATATAGTTCTAAAATATTAACAAAATGGAAGAATATTATTTACTTAACTTACCCAATATTTTATCAACATATTATAATAAGAAACAGTCAAGAGTGCATCACAGTAGCGATAGAATATTATTTACAAAACTTTGTACAGTTTTACAATGTTTTGTAAATAAATTTATTGCAAAAAAATACAGCTATCTTTTTTCAATCAATTTTGAACTTTATCACCTTGAATACTAAGTTCAAACTTGTTCCAGTAAAATAGTTTTGGTAACCCTGACGCTTACAACTTCCTGTACTTTGGTCAAATAGGTCATGAAACTTATTTTATAGATAAAAGTTAGGTCATTTAGCATATTTTACTAAATTATTAATAAGTATTACAATAACATACAGATTTTTTTACAAAATATTTACTAGTTAATGCTTAGCTTGCACATGAGCGCCACCAAATAAGTACCTAAACTAACCATAATATGTGGACTTTATCGTCATATATTTCTTTAACATTTATTTTAATAGAAGCTTCAAAGTATAGGTTTGCCATAATTTATTTTGATATGCAGCAAATGCATATTTTATTAAAACAATCAACATTCACTACTTTATTATGGTATTAATTTCTAAAATCAATAAATACAGAACCAAATATCAGAAAGCAAAATTGCAAGAATGTAATTCGTGGTAATTCTTAGATCCCTTAGATATTTTAATTTTACCTACCCATAGCATTATGAAAACTTATGTTATGAAGGCCTGGCCATACGATACACAGATACACAAAAAATTACTGCATTGAAATTACTCTTATTGATGTGCCAATGTCACATAAATATTTTGTTCATGTAAGGAAACCAAAATTTACATCCTTCAACTCTGTTATGGCTGGTTTACATGAATTCAGTAGATGATGCCGTAAAATTGGAAGTAGTCAGTTGTTTTACTTCGCCAGTGCTGGATTGGCATGTCAAAACGTTTACAAAAAGCCAGTGCTGGACTGTCATCAAACCAGGGCCCCAAGTCTGCTAATTTTAATTTAAATAAGATTCTATTGATATTCAATTGAGACTCAATTACGATTCCATTACGATTAAAACAAATTGGGTATTCTGTAAAAACTTGTACGTCAGCTCAATAGAATCGCAATTGAATCGTAATTGAATCGTAATGGAGTCTCAGTTGGATAGTTAATGGTGTTGCCTTCGGGTATGTACCATAATATAGCGGTTTTACAAAACAATAAAACCGATATTATGTGCCGAGAGGGAAAACATACAGCATTGTCTATGAAGAAGCAGTGTGTACTTAGCTTTACGATGGTGTGGTCTGGCCTTTAGCCATAGACAAAGTCGATCTTCCACTATTCATCCGCTAGGTGTCGCCTGTGTCCCCAGCTAGGGCGGAAGGTGCCCGCCGCCATTCCGAGTCTCATAGTCTTCACCAGGAAGAACTTCCTGCAATGCTGTATGTTTTCCCTCTCGGCACATAATATCGGTTTTATTGTTTTGTAAAACCGCTATATTGATGTGCCTCCGGAAAACATACAGCATTGTCTATGAAGACGTGTTTGTTATCTGCTGGTGAAAATAATTAACACAACGCTATGATGATTAAGACATTTTATATTTATGTCTGATAAAAATAATGTTAAATTGTCATTATAATATAATAAGAAAGTTTTCAGAGTTAAAGAAAACGATCAAAATGGTTTTTACTTATTTCTAGGGAGACTAAGCGTTTGCAATAATTGTTACAAAAATTATGTCTTGGACAATTTCCAATTGCCCCTAGAAAGTATTTTTTACCACCTCAAAGAGGCGAACAGATCTGCAGCTTCCTGAAGCTATCAGTAAGCACATTTTATACTTAATTTCATTTACTGCAGTATTAAGCTTTAATTAATTATTTAATTTAGTTACTTTGTCTTTTAGTCATGACCTAAAAGAAGTATTCTCTAATTATCTCGAGAAGTATTACTGGTATTACTGCCGGTATATTTGAAATGGTTTCCAAGCTGGCTATGAACATGTGAGTCAGTTTCAAGCCCAAAATATGGAATAAGAAAACTGTTTTAATGGACTCTGCGTCCAGATGATAAGAATAGTACTTTGCTGATATACTAGCGATATCGAGGAGTTAATAATCTTAGACTTGGTTGGCAGAAAGCCACTTTAGGAATAGACTTGGGTCCCAACCACATTTAAAATTTCGTTTCAAGTTTCAGTTGGAGAATTATCGTTTTTCTCTGTGAAGTCCAAAGATTATAATAATTTTTCTGTTACAATAGATTTATCAAGAATTTATGCGATATTATAAGGCTTAGTCAAGAGATGTTAAGGATCGTCTTGATTATCACCATCTAAAATATCTTCTACTTGCTGGCATATAAGCCGTTTAGGTAGATTTACGTCAGTTTTGTTTTTATTTAATAAATCTTTTCCTTCTTATGACCACTCATATTTGACTACCCCACCCCCAATTTTTTAAATTTTCAGGTGATTTGTAATGCTTGAACCTGTGGAGGTGGCAGTAACAACGTTATACCTATCAGCGTCTTGGACAAGTGCAGGATTTCACGCGTGTGATCCAGAGATCGCGATTTCGGAACTTGTGATCAGAGAAAGAAAGCTCGAGTACACTCTGGCTCGACTATCATGCATGTTCTGTATAGATGAGTGCCCCAACTCTACTCGGAAGCGATCTAGACTCCTGTTGAATTTGTCTACTTGCTACTAAATTATTCGCTATATTTTGAATTTTCTGCTGTATTTCGCCGAGTTCGGGAATATTCCCAGTGTTGAGAGGGCGTTAGGGTAGGTTTTTAGTAACTGACTGTACAAACCAGGTTTCTCCAGGTGTCTAACGGCCTCCGCAGTTTCTTGGTCCATCGGTCTATTAGTAGGCAGGTAAGACCTTGACGAACTTCCGGGTCGGGATAGGGTGTCCGCGACCCTGCAGGTAAGACCTTGACAAACTTCCGGGTCGGGATAGGGTGTCCGCGATCCGGCACGTTACTGGGTCTCAGCGACCCAGAACGTTAGTGTTGCAATAATTTTCTACGAACTTTCGCTGGTAGGGTCTACGCGACCCAGCACGTTACTGGGTATCCGCGACCCAGCACGTTGCTGTTGCAATAATTTTCGACGAACTTTCGCTGATAGGGTCTCCGCGACCCAGCACGTTACCGGGTCTCCGCGACCCAGCACGTTGCTGTTGCAATAATTTTCAACGAACTCTCGCTGATAGGGTCTTCGCGACCCTGCACGTTATTGGGTCTCCGCGACCCAGCACGTTGCCGTTGCAATAAATTTCGACGAACTATCGCTGATAGGGTCTCCGCGACCCAGCACGTTACTGGGTCTTTGCGACCCAGCACGTTGCATTTGCAATAATTTTCGACGAGCTTTCGCTGATAGGGTCTCCGCGACCCAGCACGTTGCTGTTGCAATAATTTTCGACGAACTCTCGCTGATAGGGTCTCCGCGACCCAGCACGTTATTGGGTCTCTGCGACCCAGCACGTTACTGTTGCAAAAGTGTATCAGCCTCCGCGTCGCAGCCTGTAGGCGCAACTTAGTAGGTGTAGGTCGTCATGACCTGACCTCTCAAACACTAAGCGGTTATATGAGACTGCGCTGCTGTCAGATCCCACAAACGAAAATGCAAACACAAAAACGAACCTTGATAATTGGTCCTTTAAACCACCCGATGCGATTGTGCAGTAGGGATAAGAGTGTAGATTCCTTTACTCTAGTTTTATATCTAGTTTTTTTTTTCCATTCAGTCTCCAAGCTGAAGGAACACCGACTTCACGGAATGTGAAATATGACTGACTAGTTCTGACAAGTTATATGTGTTGGTGATGTAATTATAATTAGGTACTGTCTGCGCAAGTAATAATAAATAACAAAGTGATGAGTTATTTTAATTAACTATTCGTTCAGCTTTCGAAGATTGGATGCATTATTCCATTGCTTTTCTTCCGCAGAAAAGGCTTGGAAATGAGACTGGGAGTCTTGTTTATAACAAACAGACCATAATCCTTCCTTTCAAAAGTGCCCGGATCAATCTGTTGTTACTGGTAATGTCATTGCATGTACATGTACTGGTATTGTCATTGCACTGGTATTGTCATTTAATGTTTCACTGTTACTTGTGAAGGCATTATTTTCTTTAAAAAAATGGTTAATGTGTGGCAAGAGCAAGATACACACATGAGATTCACTATTATTAACCCGCACAGATCAGTTTTGCGTATATAGAGGTAACTATATTGTGTTGACAAAACACACAGTAGATAGTACGACCATAATGAAATACTATATAAACGTGTATAAAACAAACGTTACCTGTAATGTGCAAGATAGTGAAAGCCCAATTTACATGTGGGGTACTAACATTACGTTCTAATAAGATATATGAAGAAAATAATGTCAAATGTACGAAATAGCACATTGCTTTAATTTTTCAGTCTGTTTTATTATATTTTCGTTGCCGATGTGAAAGGAATTTGTTCCGTGAACATTTCTTAAATAATTTCAAAGATGAGGGTAGGTAAAAACCCAAGCTCATTTCTGGGAGCAAACGTAGCCTTTTTAATAAAATTCTACCGCCTTTAAATCAATTCACCTTTGTGTAAGTAAATTCAAAAGTTTATAAAGATTCACCCATGGGCAAAAGGGATAAAGACCCGCAATGCATGGTATTGATGTAACATAATCACTAGGCATTATGTTTTTTTTTTCTCTTTTTATTATTAATGTGTAATGAGTAACGATATAAATATCCTTAGCTCAGAAAACGCTAGCAAGTTTATTGTGCCTGCTATTCATGTTGGTTAGAAAAAATCGTAAACATAACTCTTTATTATTTTTAATTTCAATACCGGGTTGGTTAAAACATATCATGCAAAGCTTAAGCTTACGCTTCCCTACAATTGTAGTGAACGTATTGCCGATTTTAAGAGTAACAAGGTTGAAATTCCATCATAAGTTTGAAAAGTTTCTTGTCAACTGGTTTGATGAACTTTTTATGTACATTTACTTAGTTCTAACAGTTTTGCATATCCAGTTGGTGTCTTGACATTGATACAAATCGGCTTAGTCAAGTTCTCATCAGTATTGTATTTGTAAAAAGACTGACCTGATATATCACGCATCGATCCGAGGATCGACCGTTACCTCAGCTCTTAGTTTCCTTTTCTCGGTGTTTGATGCTTGTTGATCAGTCTCACTGGAGCTGCTGGTCAAACTTTCCTCTTGTACTGGATCCCTCTCGTCGATGACGATGTAATGGAGCCCGTTGACCAACGCCATATTTTTCCGCAAATTCCGTAATAACCGAGAAAAAAATAACAAATTTAATATAGATCGTTTATGAAAGACGTTAACAATTAACGTGTGAGTTGAATTTCCGATCTTTATTTGAAGATCATGAAGATTCAGGACGATTTTCGTCCGTACGTGACGAAAGTACACAACGCTATGAGACTCGGAATGGCGGCGGGCACCTTCCGCCCTAGCTGGGGACACAGGCGACACCTAGCGGATGAATAGTGGAAGATCGACTTTGTCTATGGCTAAAGGCCAGACCACACCATCGTAAAGCTAAGTACACACTGCTTCTTCATAGACAATGCTGTATGTTTTCCGGAGGCACATCAATAACTACGGTCGTTTCGACTATGGTCGAAATAACTACGGTCAAAAGACCTACTGTTCAAAATAACTATTGGTCGTTACACCTATTTTTAAAATAACTAATGTACGAAATCACTACTGGTCATCTCACCTACGAACAACTCACCTACGGTTATTTCACCTACGGTTGATTGAACTACTGGTCATTTCACCAACGGTCATTTCACCTACGGTCAACTCACCTACACAGTTTATTAAGTTTAAAAATAGTGACTCATGTACAGACACGAGCAATAATATTATGTACTAGCTGTTGCCCGCGACTTCGTTCGCGCGGTGTAGTGACTTTTGTGTTAGTTTAGTTTATGTGTGTTTGTTGCCCAGATTTCATAACGCTCTTCTTGAAATCCTATTCTCTACTAAAAGGGTCTAAAGAATATCGAATATGCAGGCTAGGGTATGAACATAGTATGTTGTTATCAAATGCTGCATGAACATAGTTGAGCCCTCATTCATAGATCTGTCCGTCTACCTATCAAGAAACTTTTTCTCAAGTATGCGTGGGAGGTATCAAGCTAAAATTTATGTTCTTACTTAGTAATGCATAATATCAGGCCAATCATATTTTTACTATAAAATGAAAAAGAGATTGTGTGTATCCATACTAATATTATAAATGTGAAAGAGGGTTTGTTTGTTTATCCGTCTTTCACGTCAAAATTGATGCAACGGATCGACGTGACTTTTGGAATGGGAATAGTTTGGCAGCTGAAAAGTGACATACTTAGGCAGTCATTAGACAGTCAATCTGGATCGCGATCCGCGATCAAAATCAATGATCGCGATCCAGATTGACTGTGTACGAAGGTGATTGACGGTTTGCGATCTTGATCGCAAAATATCTACATAGTAAATCTCGATCGCGATCAAGATCACGATCAGTGATCGCGATCTGGATGGACTGTGTAATGGCTGCCTTAGACTACTTTTTATCCCTGAAAAATATCACATTCCCGCGGGATAACGTCGTCGTTTAGTTCGAGCTTGCGAAGTCGCGGGCGGAAGGCTAGTATTTTGATATGGAGACATTTCCTATTTGTGAGAGCTTGTAATTAACTTTCTTTAAGTAACAGGTATAAAATGTAATGATATACCATTTAATTATTTAATTTAACATCATTTATGTAAGCTTTCCTAGTAAATAAATGAATAAATAAGTTAGATAGAAAACTATTTTTAATATTCCTTTATTTTATTGGATGGTACCTACGGCTGAAGGCCTAAGTAGCCAGAGCCGGTTAAATGACATAAAAAATGGTAGGTACGTGTCGGTATCTACGTAGGTACTGGCCACTTAGCGTTTATGAGCAAATTTTTCAAAATTACATTGGTGACATTTTGTCTACATTGCGTCAAACTTATTTCACACAGTGGTTAGTTTTTGGTACTAAATATACTGTTGACTGCCGGCAGTCCATTTTGACAGTTAATTTTGTATTGCTAGTGGCTCCTCCACGACCACTGTTACCGGTTCAGATATATTTGTGGCACCACTATACTTACTGTAGCGACATCTAGCGTCGAGTGGAAATGCGAAATAGAAATATTACATCAATAGGGTGAAAACTTCAGTTTTGGCCACTGCCCCGAGTGCTTACTTAGCTTAAAACATTTCGTTAATAACTTTTGCTTGATAGTATACTTTTTATCTATGACTTTTAAGTCATAATAACAATAGTAATAATTCAGTTTACATCGAATTAGATGTTTCTTTTATTTTATCTAAGTTAGTTAAGTATTGATTTCTCGATGTATCTTTTAAAATTTGATTAACAAAAACACATCAATCGGCACCCTTCGCACATTTTAAGTTTAAGAAATAGGTTTTTAATTTACTAAAATAAAACTAAATTTCGTAAGTATATGAATAAGTTATATGTTTTTTACTATATTTGTCCACGAATTTCTCGAATTCTTAAGGCATATCGAGATGGTTCTATTTGATTTAAATTAGGTGTATTCTAACTTTGGCAACAGTCTAAGATTCATCAAAATCAGTTTAGTAGTTTCCGTGGGTATGTTATAGTACAATTCACTAAAACTTATTGTTATTGTACACTAAAACTTAAGAAATAAAAAGTAATAAATAAAATAAACTGACTGGCACCGACCTCAAAAAGGTACCTAAATTATAGATATTATATTTTTCCTTTTCAGTTGACAAATACTTTTTGGAGTCTGTAAAATTTTTTAAGTAGTTTTTTTGTATTGTAAGAATTTAAAAATGTAAAGAAAAGTATAAGATACATTCTTGACAATTTTAGATATAAATTTTGTATTTTATAGATACCTACTTAAGACCATAGGCGAAAGAAGTGAAAAACATCTTAAAGTGGCAACAGCGGGGGCTTTCATCCTACTTAATATAATCATTCGAATGTACATTTGTGAAAGGTATATCGTAATCTTACTGACTTCCTGCGCCATCTATTGCTTAGTAGTTATGATGCGAAAGAAGTGAAAAACATCTTAAAGTGGCAACAGAGAGGGCTTTCACCCTAATTAAAATAATCATTCGAATGTACTTTTGTGAGAGGTATATCTTACTGACTACCTGCGCCATCTATTGCTTAGTAGATATAATGACGTAAATAACATGAAATTATTTTTATGATTTTAAATGTGCCTGGATGGGTTTCAATTTATATTATGTTTTGAAGCAGGTAACAAAAAAATAACATGATTCTTTATTAATTGAGACAGCGATTAAATATAACGTATTTTCATAATCATGTGGCGCCATCTATTTTAGTAAGAATCAGTCTTTGTATTTTCCCGTAGGAATAAGGGGTTTTTATTAAATATAAAGTACCCTATATGTTGACCCGGGTTATAAGCTATTACTTCACAAAATTTGGTAAAAATCCGTCCAGTAGTTTTTGCGTGAAAAGCGAACATACAAACAGACAAACAGACAAACAGACAAACAGACAAATAGACAAACAGACAAACAGACAAACAGACAAAAATTTTAATATCTATCGTTTTGGGGTCTATATCCTGTACACATCACATAGCAGTAATTATTTTTTTTTAATCTTTCATGTACAGACTTTTTTTCCGTTTCTGTTTTATTATATGTATAGATACAATACAACATAGAACTTTGTCACACTGTAGCGTTCCAAAAGAAAACGATCAGTGTCACAGAAGTCATTCAATATTGTAATATGACATAGTCCTATGTTGTATACATATTATTGGTCGTGACTGTATTGCTGTTAGGTGCGAGGGGGGAGCGGACGCGACCTGCGGATCCGCAGGACGCGCAAACACGTACTATTCCCTCCGCCGCCGGTCGCGGCGACCGCCGGACGCGCCAGTGTGGCCCCTCCCGTCCGTCTCAATATATTTGTTTTTCCCGCTCAACGCGGACGCAAGATGCGCCGCTCCAGTGTGGCCCACGACTTAGGTTTACATGAACATACCGCGCGAGCCGAGCGAGCGAAGCGAGCGTGCCGCGGCAGCGGCCGGCGAATCGCCAGAAACGACTATATACATATTCCCATTTCCTATTAAACTGAAGTAGGGGGTAGGGGGGGTGTATAAAGTCGATTCTGGCGGTTCGCCGGCCGCTGCCGCGGCACGCTCGCTTCGCTCGCTCGGCTCGCGCGGCGTTTTGGTCACTGTTCTAACCTAACCTAACCTAACACGTCTGTTACATTTTGTTGGGTGGCAGCGGGCTTCGCCCCCCGAGCCCCCTTGGCGGGGGGCTTCGCCCCCTGTCCCCCCTTTTGTTTTTCCCAAAAGATATATAAATTTTAAAATAACAAAAATTTTTTTGAGCAAAAAAATAAAAAAATATTTTTTTATATGTCCATCGGATGCCTCCTAGGTATCTCCGGGGTACCATAGGGGATCGAAAATTTTGTTAGATTTTAGCTATGACGCACCGTTTTCGAGATATTTGCATTTTTATAAAATTCATTCTTGAAAATTTTGCAAGTCCCCGCTTCATACTAAAACAGTCAAAAATTTTATGTTTGCGACACCCTAACCAAAAAAACAATCCAACGCGCCCAAATCCATTTAATAAACTTTCCAATTCATAAGCTTGTTGTAGGCGAGTCGTTCATAGTCGAAACAACCAGTAGATGAAATGAACATTAGGCCAATCGTCCGTTAGTTGAATCAACTGTAGTTCAATCAACCGTAGGTGAAATGAACAGTAGTTGAGTCGTTCAATAGTCATTATGAAAATATGTGAATCGATCGTAGTTATTTCGACCATAGTCGTAATGACCGTAGTTATTATGATACATACCCCATTGAGAGTACTGTCAAACAAATGTCAAATGAGAGTAGAATACCGACGAGCTACGATTGTAATACGATTGAAGAGCAGACTAGCAAATATTCCGATGGCAGTTCAATGGCAGTTCAGTCGTATCGTATACCATTGGTCTTAAGTTAGTAGCAGAATACCAAAAATGTCAAAAACCGCTATTGAGATCCAATTAAGATTCAATTGAACCATTTGTAATTTACAAATGGTTCAATTGAATCTTAATTGGAATCTTAATTGCAGACTTGGGACCCAGGGGTGCCAGTCTCTGGGCCCATGTAGATCAGCCTTTAAGGTAGGTACTTAATAAAGGACAATAGATAATATTCTTACTTAAATAGCCCTTAATATTAAAATTAGATGAATACCTGCTTATTTTTAAGCAGTTGGAAATATTTTAGTTTACATTTATTGAACTACTGTGCGTTCGCTTGGAGTTGGCCGCTACCTTTCTCCCCGCCTCACCACACCACACTCCTAATTAGACCTATTAAGGTTTGTTAATAATAAGGTCTATTACGTCGTAATAAGGTCTGTTTAGGAGCGCGGTGCGGTGAGGCGGGGAGAGAAGTAGCGGCCAACTTGACGGGAACAAGTAGCAATTCATTAATATATATACCGAGCAACACATTCTACCTTGTTTCAAAAACATCTTTAGCCAAATGAGGGCATCAAACAGCTTGCCTAATAGATATCATCTCTTCTTATCATATCACCAACCTACATTTTCAGTCTCAATGTTAAAATTTTTAATTTACTAAAAATTTATTATTTTGTCAGACTTCCATTTCATTTCAAAATAATATATTGAAACATTGACACACATTTTGCCCTTAACTTTTGAATTTTAAACATTACATACCCAATTTATTACATTTCAATAAGACATATTTTATCCATTAAACAAAAGTTATTGTATACTGAAGCATCAAGATTTATGTATCCAACAATTTAACAAAACACTTTATTTACATAAAAAATGAAATATTTATATAAGTACATCGCTCCAACATAACAGCCCATTTACTCAGTTAATTACAAAATTTAGGGACTGTAAATATTTTTTAAAAGGTTTTAAAAAAAGAAGTGGCTTGGGGACTCCTGATTCAGGTCCATGGTAATCTTAATAAATACGCAAAGAAAAAAACACCATAACAGAAAGGCGGACATCACAAAAATAACATTCTTAGTGTTAGCGTAGAAGCTCAAAGCAGGTATTAATCAGGTACGTGGTGGAGGCTGCGGTGTATTCTGGATAGCGTGAATAAGGGCTGCCAAGTCATTACAGAGCTCCTGAGGCAAACCCAACTCGGGCACTTTGTCTGGATCTGCTAAATGCTGAGCAAGAGCCAACAGCACTGTGCTTCGGAGACTCCTGATGTTTACTGAAATGAGCCAGTTTGTTCTGTGCTTCATCCCAGCGAGGTTGGCAGGGGCACGAAAGATTTTCTTGTTATTGATCAAATAGTTTTGGTTTGTAGCTGGATCTGTGAATTCCCAGGGGTGAGTGACATATGTATCTACGTTGAAGTAAGTTCGGGGTTCCATCCGCACGTAATGACGTCGTTTCCCCTGGAAATCACGCCACCAAACGTCCACTGGGCGAGATACGCGATTGATAAATCGAATGTAAACGCACTGTTCAGAGACTACAGATCTGATAACCACCCTTTGCCCTTTCTCATCAACTTCGTAAATAACTTCACTGTTTTCGTCGTTCACAGCCATCGTAGTCTCAAGAGATTATTTTTAAATATACCGATGCACAAACATTAATTACTAAAACAGGCAATGACGCACACACATGACCCAAAAACTTTTAGGACTTTTTTCAAAACTTCCCGCCGGTTTGTGTTTCTTTTTATTAAATTGGCAGCCTTGAATAGTATGTCAAACTTTTTACGTGACAATGGCTGTTTGTGTCGCAGTTATTGGAAAAGATGTGAGTTATTTTTGTGTTATTATCACTGCACTCGGTTCCTCTATCAATTTAGACAATTACAATCAATTTCTTCACTTCGTTAATGCACTTTTGCCCTTCGTTTCACTATTATTTGTGTTTATTTCTTCACTGTCCTTGGCGTAAAGACCATAAACAAACAGAAATTAGCGATGCCCGGATACCGATACGTAACATATCGATATTTTAGTATCGATACAACAGAATGCGATATTTCGATATTTTGTATCGATACACATCAATGCGATACATATAGGTACATGGCTGTATAAAGCCCCCAGTATAGGATGGCCGATCATGTTGGCCGACCATGGTGGGCCATCGTGTACAGGGCCGGTTCGCGTCGCTCGCAGACGGCAATCACACGCAAACCGCCCTTGTACACGATGGTCCATCATGGTCGGCCAACATGATCGGCCATCCTGTACTGGGGGCTTATCGCTTCATCGGAATATCGAATCAAAAATATATTAGCGTGTGGTAGGAGGGCCCGTTCGTCAAATCGCTATGAAATTGTGCTGAAGATTTTGTGGAAGTTAGAATCAGATTTTGTGAAAGTCAAACAAACGTGATGTGTACAATAACGTCGGGCCCTCGGTTCTCCAATGGAGGATTGAGGGCCCACCTGTACCGCTTAATTTATCGACACTATAGAAAAGGTCTTTGGGTCATAATTCAAGGTGAAGCCAAACAAATTTCGTGAAACCTAAACCTTATAGCAAAACGCTGTCGTACTCTGTATATCTTCGTTTGGTTCTCTAACTGGTAAAAGTTTATTAGGCTCACAAAATTAAATGGGTAGTAATTAAACCGCCTTCTTTTTAATAGCATTATGCGCCTTAAAAAATCTGCATTGCATTCTAAATTACTAAGTCACCCGCTATTAATGCGCGTCTGAATAATACTGTCTTGACCACTAGTTATCTCCTATGTGAGCCACTATAAATCTAACTCATCATAGTGGTTATTATTTAGCATCTAAATTTGTAACACACATTCAAGTAGTAAACTTCTAAAATATTAACTATATGACACTAAAATAATAACTCTATTAGCTTCTTATTTTATAACTCAGTGCGTTTAAAATATAACTCGTCATACATTAATTAAACGTCAAATTGGTAAAAATCTTAAAATTAATCGCCTTGCTAGGGTTTTTTAGGAGGTGGGAGGGGGAGGGGAGGGTCAAGGGAGTCCTCTTCAAGTTCCACCTGCCCGAAATGCGTAGTTTTCGAGATATAAGCGATAGAAGTTAGTATAAAAATCGTTACAAATCGCCTCAATAGGGGATTTTTGGGAGGGAGGAGGGGAAAGGGGAGGCGACCCTCCTCTTCTAACCCCACCTATTAGAGTTGCGTAGTTTTAGAGTTATGAGCGATATAAGTTTAGTATGAAAATCGCTGCCGCTTATTAGTTTCCGAGATAATCGACTTTCAAAATTCGCTCGACAGTACGCATAAAGCCGTTTCTGGCGCTTCGCCGGCCGCTGCCGCGGCACGCTCGCTTCGCTCGCTCGGCTCGCGCGCTGGGTTCATGTCAACCTAACACGCTCGTCGCTACGCTCCTCGCACCTATCACGTTACCTACGGTCTATGGTTTCTAAGTCCCAGCCCCATAGTGCCCCCTTCGGTGCAGAATGAAAATTACCACGGTGAAAATACACTTTCCGATCCGACAGCCGATTTGGTCTGCTCCCAACGCAAACAATCGCAAAAATCTGCTATTGCGGAACACCTTATCCACTCGGGGCCAAATCACTGGATTGAGTTTTAGCTGAGCTGGGGGGCTACCGCGTAACTTTATGGGTATAAACTTCAGACGTTTTTGGGAACTTTAAGTCAATTTTTTAAAGAAAATAGCCGCTATCAGTTCCTTGTTTTGTGACGTCGGGTATAACGATAACAAGCTAGCAACGTTCAACAGAACAAAGCAGCAAAAATCTATCAAAATAAGGAATTCAAATGACAGTTGAAACCCATACCCATATCCATATTTCTTAGCCGGTAGCCCCCCTGGTCAGGTTGGTAACTCATCGGTTCATGAACCGAACGACGATCTCTGATTGGTGCAAATGGCCCGTCGCTGTCATATCGCGCACTCGCACCAAATTTAAAAGAGGCTATTTTCACGATATTAGAATTATGATGTATCATTTTACATGCTAAGTTATAATATATGATGTTGCTTATTAAAGCTTTAAATTACAGTATTTGAGGAACTTGTGTCGATGCTGTAAAACTTAAAATAATGTTAAGTTTCAAAAATTACGTGTCAAGTTATTAATCAGAAGGACAAGTTAAAATAATTGTTGATCTTTACTTGCCGCTTTGTTTAAAATATTTAGTGGGCGTTGTAAAAAAGATGAATTAGTTTATTAGGGGCTAATATTTTTTCCCGTGGCTTGGTTATAAAAAAAGAAATTTAATCACGTGGCCAATTAAAAATTCTGTGGCTGTACTTATTATTTCCCAAATTAAATCACTAACTTGTAGCTACCGTTTCAAAGTTTATATTTTACTAAATGATTTGTGTAATTTCGTGAATGCAACAACAGCACGGGTAGCATGATGAACTCGAGAAAGGTTTTGTCTATATCGAAACGTCAAAAATGACATTTCATCGTAGACAAATCTATTGTTCGGCTGTCAATTATAGACTTTCGAGGTAGACAAAACTCTTCTCGAGTTTGTCATGCTACGCGTGCTGGTCACCACTTCTTGTTGTTTGACCGTAATGAACTTTTTAAACTTCGGGGCCTCAATCCTCCACTTTCTTTTGTTTTCGTCTTAAATATTGCGCTTAACGTGTAAAAGCTAGAAAATAACAAAAATTACTGTTCTTGTGAAAAAAAATGTGAAACAAAATAATGCTATTCATTATCAATAATAAATGTGAATAAGGCTACAATCGTAATAGTTTAAAAAATTTACTATTTTCAGTCAGTTTTAGGCTAAGCTTTTGCTAACTCCCAAGAGATAGCGCTACTAGCTTTTAGAAAAAGTAATTAAAAGTAATCTACCTACAGTACAAATCATCAAACCCTCCTCCCCCCCCCCCCCTCCGGCGGCTTAAGAGCTACGGGCGGGGACTTTTGATATGTTTACCTCCCAACTAGTCAAACAAAGTTATGAAGTCAAAAATTGTGTTCCTTTCAAGCATTTCCCTCTCTATCACTTCGTTGACTGGGCTGGTGGGTACTTGAGCGTATTGCAAAATTATTATTTTTTGGAAAGTGTAGATGCATATAATTAAAGTCCGTATCTTAATTGTTTCTTTTTGCTATTTAAAAAACTGTAAAAATAAACATCTTTGAATGCCTCAAACCTTGCCATTTTATTATTTTATAAAAAATACGATTTTCATTTTCCAAGATCGAACAAGAGCTATTCAATGCTCGATTCAGATATCGATACACCAGAAGCAAAAGATTGGGCATCTCTACGTGTACAGTCGACCACAGAGTACATTATTATCCCATCACTGACTAAGTAGAAAGTTGACCTTACTTCACCAAAGCGCCATCTACAAATAGCTTCGCTTGTTTCTCCCCATCCATTGAAGATATCGTCTTAATTCTTCATATAGCGCCACAAATTGACCATTTATTAAACCCACAATTTTGTTTCTCATTTTCGCTTTCTTACAACGCAAATACTGATTGCTAAAATTTCAGCTGCATTTATGGTGCGTCCGTATCAAGTGCACGCTGGTACAGTACAAAGTGACTCCGCTTTGTCAAGTGCCTGTGCGGACCAAGTCCTATACCAAAACAAATAATCTCTAACCACTCACATTTTAGGAGGAGATGGACTACCTAGTTGTTTCTAATGTAGTAAAAAGTTTATCTTGTAAAAAAAATCAGTGCTGTCTTTTTTTCAGAACTCGCCGTTATACATCGGTGGTATAGGCAACGACAGCAGCTCTGATAACGAATTATCGCGCCAATGGCTCGTGCATACCGCGCTGGACGCTTTAGAAGAGAGACTGGCCACAAACAACACTAACACAACCGGATCCAATACGAACAACACACGGACAGACCTCAGGGATCTCTACTTGGGACTACTTTATTCTACTGATACGCATAAAATGTTTGTGTGAACCTTTTTTTTAAATCCACATCGGGGTAGCACTTAGCCTTCATCACACGATGTTACGTGGTGATAAGGCTAAAAGTGGAAGCGCACTACTGGCGGAATTCTCAAGCAGTGAGGAACTGGCTATCTTATCTCTAACTGTCGGAACACAATAATGCTGAAAACATCATTTTTATGGCGTCAGACTTAGATAAGATGATGGTAGTAGCTAGCAAGTCGGACTAAAACAAGTGCTACCACAAACCAAACCAAATACAACATGTACCCCACTGGGAATCGAACCCGGGACCTCTTGGTCTGAAATCGGTGGTGTGAACAACTAGACCACAGAGGCGGTTATACCTATATTACCTTTATCTTTGTCTGCCTGCCATACTCAATATGAGTTTATTGCATTATCATACCGATGTTTGAAACTTGTCAGACCAACCGGCTCATCAACCTAAGCTTAACCTAATTTTACCAACTGACAATTTGACCAATTGACGCCTGACCGGCCGAATAGGGCCGGAAAACAATGGAAAATCTATTGTGTCTCAATACTGGGGCGTTCAAGGATGTACCTATATTATTATTATTTTTCAGTTACGGTTACGTGACAAACACTCGCATTAAATTCGTTCTGGTGACGAGTTCGACATCACCCAGTGGCAGCAACATTCGCGATGCAGAAGTCCGAACTGCGTTGCGTCGCCTCCACGCGTTGTATGCCGATGCCATTTGCAACCCATTCCATTTGCCTGGTGATCAAATAACTTCGTTGTAAGTCAATTATAAAACGCAGTTTAATAATGTTGCATGATGATAATGTTGGTTTCAAAACTACGTGGTAATCGGGAGGAAAACTAACTTTTCATCACTACAGAAGGCGTAGGTGTTATTGGGGGGGTGTTTTATTGATTCATCATTCATCATAACAGCTGTCAAAATCGATGAAATCTTTTGGTCTCAGAACAATAATTATTGTTCTGAGCTTTTAATTGCGTCATTCGACCGCAGAGTACATTATTATTCCACAGATTAGGTAGAAAGTGAACCCCCAATCACAAAAACGCCATCTACAAAAAGCTTTGCCTGTTTTTCTTCTCATTACTTACCTTTATATTTTGTCTGGATTTCAGGAAATTCGACAAACAAGTGAAAAATTTGATGCTGAACAATGTTTAGAAGACAATCTTGCTCTCAATTTAATGTATTCCATTATTTAAGTTTCGTTATAATAGTGCTATGTTAATGTAGTACTTAACATGTAGTAAATTATAAACATTACATTACCTACTTATTTTGTTTACGTTGTTTTATTTATTGGCTTGATTAAAGTCATTAGAAATATCTACTTAAATAGAACTGGTTTCATAATCCAAAGAATTTGTAATAAGTACAGGGAATAAATCACATTGTATCTTATTCTTGTTTTGATGTACCTAGTATTATTATTAAAGTAGGTACTTATCAAATTATCTTTTTGTATGGAAATTTTTGTACGATTTTTTTCCCATGCTAACGTTTTTAATACGAATACTTACTACTTAATAATGTTAAGATATGGGTTGGGTATCACAATAAATTACAACATAATCTATGATGAGATTTTATATTATTTTTATGCATTCCAATGCAATTTTGTAAGTATAGGAAAAATGTGATAGTAAAAAACCACGAGCCCCATAAGTAGCTTTCAGGCAGGATTCGAACCCTGAAAGGAATCCGGGAGGCGCCGGATTCCCGGAGGCGCCTCCGGGAATCCGGCCCGATGCTCTTGACTAGGGAATGCAATCTCGAACCAAGATTGACCATTCAAGATCTTGGAGTCTTTTTTCTGAATCAAGATTGGTCAGTTCGAGATCTTGTCGGGATTCGATCTCGAATCAAGATTATCGGGATTATTTGAGATTGAGCAGCATAAATTAAAAAGGCGTTATTTTTGTGTCAAATACTTTAAATTGAGAGTAACCAGTATTTTTGGATTATTTTTAAATTATGTTATGAAATGAAGAGCAAATAAAATTTAAACATTTTGAAAATGGCTTCTCAAGAAACATAGTACACTTAAAGTGTCATCACCCAATCGGCACCGTATATCAGTGGCTAAATAGCCCGCGGCTGAAAAGGCCCTTTCTGCCTCCACACTAGTAGGGACGA